>JAOPSE010000006.1:106201910-106336430 GCA_029449295.1 Zea luxurians | reverse complement strand
GTTTGACCAAGTCAGCCCACTTCATACCTGTCAAGACCAGCTACAGCAGTGCAGTATTGGCAGAACTGTATATGTCTCGGATCGTTTGTCTTCATGGTGTGCCAAGAAGATAGTGTCAGACAGAGAACGCAGTTCACCTCTCATTTCTGGCAGCAGTTGCATGAAGCTTTGGGCACACATCTGAATTTCAGTTCAGCTTATCATCCGCAGACAGATGGCCAGACCGAAAGGACCAATCAAATTCCCGAAGACATGTTGAGAGCCTGTGCGTTGCAAGATCAGTCCGGATGGGATAAGCGATTGCCTTATGCAGAGTTTTCCTATAACAACAATTACCAGGCCAGTTTGAAGATGTCACCATTCAAGCGCTTTATGGAAGGAGTTGTAGAACTCCGTTGCAATGGGATCAGCCTGGAGAAAAGCAAGTGTTTGGGCCAGACATTCTGCTTGAACCGAAGAGAACATCAAGATGGTCCAAGAGAATCTGAAGATAGCGCAATCGAGGGCAGCGAAGCTATGCAGACACAAGAAGAAGAGAGCTGAGTTTGAAGTCGGAGACTTTGTCTATCTGAAAGTGTCACCGATCAGAGGAGTCAGAAGGTTCGGAATCAAAGGCAAGCTAGCACCCCGCTACATTGGTCCGTACCAGATCCTCTCAAAGCGTGGAAGTGGCCTATCAGCTCAGTCTGCCAGAGAATTTGCCGCTGTGCATGATGTCTTTCATGTGTCTCAGTTGAAGAAGTGTTTGCGTGTGCCAGAAGAGCAGTTGCCAGTGAAGGTCTTGAGGTCCAGGAGGACTTGACCTACGTTGAGAAGCCAACTCAGATCCTTGAGGTTGCAGATAGAGTCACCCGAAGGAAGACCATCAGAATGTGCAAAGCCAGATGGAATCACCACTCTGAGGAAGAAGCAACCTGGGAGCGTGAAGATGATTTGATGGCCAAGTACCCAGAGCTCTTGCTAGCCAGCCCTGAATCTCGAGGGCGAGATTCTTTTAAGGGGGATAGGTTTGTAACGCCCCGAATTTTGCAGTTGAATTTTTCTTTTCTTTACTCGCCAAATTCGGGCGTTACCTTTTCTTTTTCTTTTTCCCCTCGCTAAACCTTGATCCTTTCCAAAGCTAGCGGGATTCGGTTTGGAATTCCCGTGTAAAGAAAAACCCTAAATTGTTTTATGTGTTTGATGCACCATGCCGAGCTATGCATTCTTTGATTGTTTGAAAGTGCAAATGCATTCATGTAGGAAGATCGGATTTCGAAAAGGAGATAATCTTTTTCTTTTTCTTTCTTTCCCTCTCCCTCTTCCCCTTTCTCTCTCCCGCGCCGTGGGCCCCTGGCCGGCCCAGCCGCCCCCTGCGCGCCCCCCTTTGGGCCCAATAGGCCCAACCGCCCCCCACCCCCTCCCTTTTTCCCCAATTCCCTCTCTCTCTCCCTCCCCTCCCTCTCATTTTCTCCCCCCCACCCTAGCCGCCGCCGCCCCCTACCCCCTGCCCTAGCCGCCGTCCCCTGCAGCCGGCCCCCCGCCCTCGGCCGCCCGTCTCCGGTGAGCCCCCTCTCTCCCTCCCCCTCCCCTCTCCCCTCCTCCCTCCCCGTCCGGCCATGGCCCGGCCGCCCCTGGCCGCGCCGCCCTGGCCCCAGCCCCGCCCGGCCAGCCCCCAGCCCCGCCCGGCCGCGCCCCAGCCGGCCGCTGGCCGCGCCCGGCCGCCCCCAGCCCGCCCGCCTGGCCGCGCGCCTGGCCCCGGCCGCGCCTGGCCGCCCGCCTGGCCGCGCCCAGCCAGCCCCGGCCGCCCTGGCAGCCGCTGGCCGCGCCCTGGCAGCCGCCCGGCCGCGCCCCCCCCCTGCGTGCTCGGCCGCCCAGCCGGCCGGTTCAGCCCCCGGGCTGGTTCAACCGCCCCGGCTCAGCCCCCCCCCCCCCCCCCCCCCCCCCGCGCCGCCCAGCCCAGCCGCCCTGCCCCGGCCGGTTCAACCGCCCCTAGGGCCGGTTCAACCGCCCCCCCTGTTTTTTTTTATTTTTTATTTTATTTTATTTTATTTTACTTTCTGTGATCATAGTTATTTTATTTTAGGTAGGCTAATCATTGTTCATGTTATTGAAATAGGGAGCTTAATTTAGAATTTTGTTGCGCTAGTTGATTCATTTAGTTAATTGTTTATCTAGTGCAATGTTGATCAACTCAAAATGACCAGGTTTCCATTAGTGTATATAACAGAATTCTTTTGTTAAGAACCAATTGTAGCTAATCATTAGTGCATAAGATTTAACCCCCTGCGAGACCCTTTCCCGTTTCTTTCTAACCATAACAAATGCGATATCGAATGTCATACTTGATGCATATTCGCTTTACTTGTTCCCTTGTATGGTGTACTGTTCTTTTGTATTAAATATGTGGATGTGTATGTTTGCGCTCGCATAGAGAACGATCCGGTCGAAGAGCCCGAGGAATTCGCAGGAGAAGCCCCTGAGCAGCAGTCGGTTGGTGGAGGCAAGTGTCCTTTGACCTATCTCTGTCCTATTCATTCTTTAATTCACCTCCCGCATTACATATTTATACCTAAGGATTTACTAGCTTTTGTTATCCATGTCCTTGATTACCTTTTGGGTCGGATTATTACTGCTTAGTTTGATGCTATTGCCCAACTCTAATCAATGAACATGATGTGATTATCTATGATACGCTGTTTTCCCTTCTTATTTATGATTATATTTGTGACCTTTAAGGGGACTCGAGCGGTTTCTCGAGTGCCTCTCCGTAAGGACCTGTTCAATGGATGACCGCCCGGGAAAACAGTGCAACCATGAGGGTGGAATGGGACGCCCTTAGCAGAATAATTGGAGGAACCGGGGTGTAGATCGCTTAGCCGTCGTGCCGTCAATGGGGCTCGGTGTATGCGGCTCGCTCTGCCAAGGTTGATTTGTCCCTTGGGGAGGAGTGCGGTACATTTAGGAAACCTAACGGGTGGCTACAGCCCCGGGGAATCTTTGTAAAGGCTTCGTAGTGAATCCCTGGCCATTCACCTTGGGAGTGAATAAGGGTCTTGCAAGCCCGGGCTAGAGAGGGAATCACGGCTTGTGGGTAAAGTGCGCAACCTCTGCAGAGTGTTATGAAACTGATATATCAGCCGTGCTCACGGTTATGAGCGGCCAAGGGAGCTCCAGAGATTAGTGATACTTGATCAGAGATATTTTGGTACAGGTGGCAATGAGATTGATGGCTCTGATTATGATTATGGTATTGGTAAGTGGTATTCTTTCCGTTTGGAAAGGATACATTGGGCTAATAACTTGGGTTAATGTTAAAACCTGGCTTTCTACTAGTAAGTAATAACCTGACCAATTAAAAGCAACTGCTTGACTTATCCCCACATAAAGCTAGTCCACTACAGCCAAATAGGATGCTTGCTGAGTATGTTGATGTGTACTCACCCTTGCTCTACACACCAAACCCCCCCCCAGGTTGTCAGCATTGCAACCACTGCTCAGGAGAAGATGAAGCTGTGGAAGGAGACTTCCAGGAGTTTCAAGACTACGACGAGTTCTAGGTGTGGGTTAGCGGCAACCCCCAGTCGGCTGCCTGTGAAGGCCGCGGTTATCTACGTTTCTTTTCCGCACTTTGATTTATTGTAAGAACTATATGGACGTCTCAGACGTATGATGTAATCGACTATTATTTTCCCCTTTTAATACTATTTGAGCACTGTGTGATGATGTCCATGTTATGTAACTGCTGTGTACGTGAATAACTGATCCTGGCACGTACATGGTTCGCATTCGGTTTGCCTTCTAAAACCGGGTGTGACAGTACAGTGGACTGAACGAGATCGTAGGTGCAGTGCACCTTGCCGCCGGTGACCCCTGCGCCTGGATTCATGCCGGCGAGGTGATTCGTGCTCACCGGTGCCCGAATAACGCCTCGTGGTGAAAAGATATTCACCGCGGATGAGCTCGAAGCCACTATTCCGCCCTATGTCGTGCCCACTTGCACCGGCGACGTGGCGCAGCGGCCGTCGTCGAGGCATACGCCGGCTGCCGTAATCGTGACACGCCCTGACCCTTTAACCGCGTCGCAGTGAGTCACCGTAACCCACCCGTTCATCGCCGGTGAGCTTGCCACGGTGAACGCCACGAATTGCTAGCGCCAGTAACCTCTTCCCTCTCCGGCCGCGCGCCAACTCCAAATCACAAGCCACCGCCCCCCAAATCCTATAAATTGAGCACACATTCGGCTCCACCATGTAGCCAAGCACTCAACGCACCCACCCGTGCCTCCGATTACCCACCAGAGAGCCCCAATTTGGGATTTCCCCCAAATCGGTCTAGAACATCGCGTGAAGTAACCTCGCCGTGGCCAACGTGTTTCAGGTCCGTTCATGTCCTCTAGTTCCTCGTTTCAGTATCCTTAGGTGCTCTTGATACTCTCTGACCCATCCAATTGAGCTAGAATCCATTGGATCATCGGGAACATCTCGGTCGGTCCATTCCTCGCGCTATCACCGTGGGCAGTATGATTAAGAGCTCGAACTCTACAATTGATGGAGGGGAAATGGTTAGGAGGGGTCAAATTTGGTGTCAACCGCACCAGAGCACCGGTAGTTAAGTTATCCGGCTGGTATGAGCTCGCCGGAGATCTTGCTCCGCCGTCCACCGTCGTGGACCTGGCGTTGTAAAGAAATAAGAACGCAGGGGCCTAATTGCGACTGTCAGTGACACAATGAAATAGGATGCAGGGCTCTTAACCAGTTATCCAAACCATCACGGCCTCTGTGTAAATCTGGCAACACGGGCGCGGGCGCGTTCGTCTGGTTGTGGGCCGGATTGGGCCAGTTTCAACCCAGAACTGTTCACAGTTTTCTTTTTTTTTCTTTTCTGCCAAGCTTAGAAAATCCATAGAAAATTCCAAGAAAATTTTAAAAATATGAGACCAATTTTGTTATACTCCTAAATTTCTATAATATTTAATAAAAGTAGTTTTAAGATTTTTGGTTCAAACAGGAATTATATAGCATTTAAAAGGACTAAAACCTATACCCCTTGAATTTTAGAAAATGATTAATAACTCCAAAAATTACTAAACTTTTTAGATAAGCTTTAAATATTATTTAGAAGCCTTGGGGTAAAGTTTGGCATGATTTGGACAATGTTTGATGCCTAAACCTCAAAACCCTAGTCTTCTAGTGATGCCTGCCCTAAAACTTCAGTTCTGACTCCAAAGACCCTAGTTTCATGGAGATCCGTGAAGGAAAATTGTATTCAAGACCTTATATAATATATCTTTATTATCTTTGCATCCTCATAAGCATTTCATGGGCATTCATGATTATATATATGATATATAGAAAACGAAGAAGAAGTAGAAGTTGAAGAAGCAAGAGCTACACCACCACCTGAAGAACCACAGGCCGGGAACTGCTTTTATTTTGACATCTGTGGAGCAGAGCCCGACTCACCTATAACACAAGGCAAGCCCCGGTGCATTTGCCACCTCCTTGCTATTTTAAAATCTTTCTCACTTGCTTGATGCATTAGGTGATAGGAGTTATGTGCTAAACAAGTTGCCACATTTCCTTCCTTGAGAATTTGATTATCTTTCCTTGATCACCTGTTTTATAAAAAGGTTTTTCTTAAGCTTAGCTTTGCTCTAGAAAAACAAAATGTTTTGTTTTGACAAAGATGATGCTTCAAGTGGGTGGGATGTTTTCAAAATAAAACTTGATGGTGGATCCATCATGGTCGTGATAGGTTCAACATCGGAAAAGATGTACCTCTGCCAGGTACCAAACTTTGGGTTGAAATTGATAAAGCTGAGACCGGGCGGTTGACTTGCACGAGAAGGGAGTCTCGGTGTAGTGTCTCCGTCTGAGTCGATTAAGGACCGTCTCGATGTAGGTCTG
This sequence comes from Zea luxurians, assembly GCA_029449295.1. Lineage (NCBI taxonomy): Eukaryota > Viridiplantae > Streptophyta > Magnoliopsida > Poales > Poaceae > Zea > Zea luxurians. Next base: position 106,330,542 of record JAOPSE010000006.1, on the reverse strand, counting down.
CTGACTGAGGACCCTTTAACTAGTTACATGTCTCATCATGGGTAAGCTTTGCCTCGGGCAGACTAATACTAGAATAAGACAACACGCAATGGGAGTGGAGAGATGGCGAGAGTAGCGTGTACCCTCCGTGGCAAGAGGCTGGACGTTGGTGTATCTGTGCTCTCGGTTGGCATGAACCTGATCTGGTCTTAAGAACCCCGGTGGCGAGTTGACATATGCAAGGGTTAAGTGCTACATATGTCATGTGATTGGAGATCCTCAGCTGAGTATTAATCGATTCGGATCATCGTTACTTCTCGGACATGAAGACTTGGTCACTGACTTACACGTAGCATTCCAGTGAATAAGAAGGGTTGATAAGAAATTGGCTAGTATAGGCCAAGTGCTTGAACTAGGATAGAAAGAACTCTAGATGCAGGTAACTTTACTTAACCTGACTAGTAAAACTGGATTTTTAAGGATCTACTATTAGTAAGCATTTCTGCAAATAGAGTCTTGATTATTGATTAAGCCTTACCTTGTCTCCCAAAAAGCCAGCATATCCTTGAGAGTCTTTTATTTTGATGGGTAAGACTTGTGAAAGTACACTCCGTACTCAGGGTTTTCGAACCCATGTTGTTGTAGGTGAGGAAGCAGCAAATTTTTGTTGCTTTTGTTCCAAGGTGGTGCCTAAGGAAGAAAACCAAGACTGAAGCCTCGGGAGGAAGTGTCCTCCTTTAAAAACTTTTTACTGTTAAGCGGGAGGAGTTTTTGCCTCCCAAGTTATGTAATAATATTACTCCAACACTCTTATATTTTACTGGTCTGTAATAATACTACTCTTTCTCTACTTTAATATAAAATAAAGTTGTTGTAACTGCTTCCGCATACTCGTACCTCCGATGTGTTGTAATATCTGCGTGACGGGTAAACGCTTTTGGGCAAGGTAAAGAATTCAGATACCGAACTTGTCAGGTGATCAGGCGCACCTGCAGGGTTGTCCGAGGTCCGACGGACAAGGACAACTGTAGGTGGGCCTAATGACTTGGGAGATTCTGTCACATCCTCGACCATATAAGTTCTTTTTTCCTTAATTTCCTTCCTCTATGTGAGTGCTTAGGTGATTAAGGCTAGGGCTTGGGTTCGACATAGGTTCGATTTGATCTCCCCCTTCTACTTGCTATCTAATGGGTACACCCAAGACTAGTTGGGGATTTGCTTGGATCCAACCCTAACCAAAGGTTCTTAGCATCTAGAGTTTCGAAAAGGGGCATAAACCTCGGCTCCGATGCTACTACAAGATTAACTAGGGGCATTGCTCTTAATTATAGCCACTAGATGTGTAAGCAACAATAGTATACCTTCGGTGTTGGAGGACATCATCATTAGTGTGTCGCTTATTCACACAAAAACAGTGAGTAGCGACGACAACCTTCCCTTCACTAACCACGAATAGAATAAAACATTTATGGGTGTGTCGAGAAGAGGTGGCAACAACGAACATTGATTCATGTGTTGGCTCCTCTTCCCTTTTTATTTCCACGATGTGAAGAGGATCGTAACTAAAAGGGTTGTTACGCCATGGATCATGGCACGTTAGGATAGGATCAACCCGATCACAGGACCGAGTTGATTAGTATCAACCGCAACACTCATACTGTCGCATACGACGTAGTGGGTACTCGTAGCCACATGCATTGCATGGTATTCATGGGTACCCTACAACTTTTGCCATGGCTATCGTGACACCCCAACATTGCCCCTTCACAATAAATGCAAAGAACAAAAGACTTGTCGTGATTGTTAGGGACACACTTTTTAACCCCAACATTGCCCCTTCACAATAAATGCAAAGAACAAAGACTTGTTACGATTGTTAGGGCACACGTGGTGCTGGGACCATGTTGTTCAAGGTTGTCTTGCCCTATGGCGTATTGTGCATCATGGCGTCTTGAGAGAGTTAGGACTTCTGCGTAGAGCCTCTGGCTTGTAGGTTTTTGAAGCCTAGGCGATATAGGCCCTGTTTGTTTCAATTTTTTAGCTTTTGTCCACCAAAAATTGTTGCAGACTGCCAAGTGCTCAGTTTTTTAGCTAGATTTTATGAAAAACGATGTGGTAAAAATCATCTAAAATCATCATAAACACATAATCGGTCGAGCCGTTGCAATAGTAGAAATCCATTACTTTCTAGATCCTGAACTGTATGGACACATTCATCTTTCTCAATATGTATTACTAACGATACTAGATTCTCTCCACAACTAGATTCTCAGAAAAGCTGGTCAGGAAAAAGCTGAACTAAACAGGCCTATAGGCCCAGATATCAGACTTGAATCACTTGATGGATCTCTATAGAAGTTTTACTAAAACATGGAGATATGCTTTACCTAGACGTTGGTAATGTGTATTATTTTAATTTTTCTTTTTCAAATCACATAAACATGTTTTTGAATGACTTACATGCTTACACATGTGTATAGATTTACACTATAGTTGGCTTGCCATAACAGTAAAACCTCCGCCGAGTGTGAGTGGAAACACGTACTTTTAGTCCATATAGCATATAAGAGTAGCACCTATAAAGCAACTCCAAAAGACTAGTTCGGTCATTTTGTAAAAGTAAATTTGGTTATTATTAGAAGAAAACGTCTCTAGCAGACTCTGTAAATAGCTTTCCAAATTTAGTAGCTCTCCATCTCTATACCTTCACTCTCTCTCTCTATTTTTAGATAGCCTGCTTCACTCGTTATATAGAGTTCTAAATTTATAGAGCCTCTTGGACTAGTCTACTCCATTTTTGTAAATTCTATTTAGAGAGTAGCTAATCAGTCGATGATGCAACGATGCGACAGTGGATTCATCAAATTCTCCCTCTAGGTGACTTGTCTCTTGTTCCAGCCTTTGTTGAAGAAACTGGGAAACATGAACACTCTCTACAGATCCGGTGCACATCCCAGTTTGTGATGTCTCCATTGCACAAGGTCGCGGTGGCCAGAACATGGCATCGACTGGTCAATTGAAGATTGCGACGGCGCGACCTGCACTATCGCGGACGGGTGCAGCGCGCATGGGCGGGAAAGCGCGGGAGCGGTACAGGTCGCGGATGGCTGCAACGCGCATGGGCGGGAAAGCGCGGGGGCGGTACAGGGAGGGCGAGAGATCGGGCGGGAGGGCGCGGGAACGGGATGGCTGGGAGAGCGCGGGGGCGGTACAGGGAGGGCGGGAGGGCGGGAGATCGTGCGAGAGGGCGCGGGAACGGAATGGCTGGGAGAGCGCGGGGGCGGGATATGGTGATTTGGCGAGACACAACAGCTCGGCAATATTGGCTAGCGACGGAGAGCGATGCCAAGCGAGATGACGAAAGAGAGGTTGAGAAGAGCTGTTGAATTCGGTTTCCACGGGTTTTATGTTTTTTTTTTTGCCGAGCGAATGATTTTTAACCCGTCTGTGGAGCTGCTCTTAGGATGTCATTCTAGATCGTTGTTAATCAAACCACTCTAATTTTGATAGAAGTTCATAGAAATATATATACATCAATTCAATTATTCATTAAATTCATTATATAATAATTTGAAAACATGTCTATTTGGTATTATAAATGTTGATTTAGTTCTCTCTAAGAGCAACTCCAAGAGCCTATGTATAATTCTAGTTAAATTTAGAGGTTTATGAGAACTTAAAAAATAGACAACTTCTTAAACATTAAGATAAACCAACGAACTCTCTATAAATCTTGTGGGTTCACATTCAAATCACCTGACAATCGGTTGTCGCGTCGAGGTAACGATCCGACCGTCCACATCACCGGTCGACGAGACAAGGTACTGCACACAAACTATGTACTGCATATCCATGATCACAACCTCATTAATCACTTGTCGATTTGACGTTGCTGCTGTTGACTGTGATTGCCAAGAAGAACTTCAAGCAGCTTGGAAAGAGGTATCGTGAGATAGACCCAGCAAGGTGCGTGGCGTCATGACCCATTTTGGTGTCGTTTGGATCACATATTGTAACGTAATGGGTAAGTGATAACGTTAAATCATGTTTGTTTTAGTCCAACTGTAATCAGATACCACAGTAAAAATTGATACCAGCCTATTCAAACTTGTTACCGCCAGTAATCGAGTGTAAATCATTACCATTACCATTTGCGTTACATTTCTTAACTAAACAGCACCAAAACTTTAGCTTTTTGAACTATTAAAACTTAGCTTTTTGAACTATTGTACCAGCAATCCGTGTTCATTGTATAGGCAGGCAAGCTCACAGCAGCGGCAAGGGAGATGGTGAGCCCGGCATGCTCGCCAAAGATGACTAGCCATCTTAATAGGATGCCTAGTGGGATAGAAAAGCGACGAAGAGAGTATGTTAGATCAAGTTTTGAGCGTCGTTTTTCCATTTTTTACCGATACTAATTGATTTAGCTAGACTGTTGGAGTTGCTCTAAATTAGTTAAAATTATGGTTCGATTTAAATCTATCAAAATAACTTCCTATTAAAGTGGGTGAATTAATTTTTGCCTTCAAGGGAAACCTAACCTGTCAGACCCACAGTGATAATGTTTTGCCGATGGAACATACTATCTGTTATCCCCACCTGTTTGTTCTTATATCGTGCGATCTAAGTTAAACCATGTCATACACAGAAGACTATACACTCAAACTGGCAAATGAGCTATTCTTTTCTTTTTGCTGCTTAATGATACGAAACCTCCGGTGCCAAATCTTATGCAGTGATGCAAGTTTGTCAAATATTGTGGTCAAATGATTCAGCCATTCATAACATCAAACTGCTACTTGGCTGTCTTTAGCAGTGCAAATTAAACAGTAATACAAACCAGAGCGGTAAGAGAACTGCAAAGCACAATGTGTTTTATCATATAAAATGGCAAGGTACGTATCACCAAAACAAGCCTCTTAGCATAGTAACAGCAGGCATACCAGGTATGCTTTTATCCCAGGAGTTGGCCATGTTAGCAGCTCAGGAGCATGTATTGAAAATCTAATGTTTACCATTAGAAGGCAGCATTAACAATTCTTTTGTGTAGAGAATGTGATCAATGCAAACACCACCCATGAAACTTGAATAACATGGCAATACCACTTAGGCACGACCTTGTGGCACTTCTTCACTAGATGATGCTTCAGGCACATAAGCTTCATCATCACTGGATTCTTCTGATACAGTAACTTCCTCAGCGGCAGATCCTTCGAGCTCAAGTGCCTCTACCTCTGCAGCATCGGGCCTAACCTCAGCAACAGTTTCTCCAGATGTAACTTCCAGAGGAGTTTCTCCACTGTCTGAGTCCAACCCAAGCTCTTTCTCAACCTTCTTCCAACCAGACAGCAAATTCTCTGGGAACATCTTTTTTACCTCTGCAACAACCTCTTTGGCGTCATCCACCCTGCCTCCTTTGCCAATCCCTCAACCAACCCTTTCATTGTTCTAAAATCTGGCACCTTACGCCTCTTTAAGCTATCCTTGAAGATGCCCAAACCAGCATCAAAGTCTCCATAGGCACAGAGTTCTGCTAACATGTGCTTGTACGTGGCAGCATCTGCCGAGCACCCCTTCTCAGCTAGGGAGTGGTAAAGAACCTTAGCATCCTCCAATTTGCCACTCTTGCAATAGCTAGTCATGAGGAAATTGTAGGTGGTGGTGTCCGGCTTCACACCAGCCGCTTCCATCTCTGTCATCACCTCCATAACCTCTTCTGGCTTTCCATGGAGCGCGTAGTACATGGCCTTCACATTATAAGTTGCCACATCGGGCTCACATTCACTCTCTACCATCTCTTTCCACAAAGACTCAGCCTCATTGGTCATCTTCCTCTTATACATGGAATCGATCAACGTGGTGTAGATCCTGTTGGTCGGCGAGATACCTTGCTCGCGCATTAGATCCAAGGCCTGCTTGGCCTTAGCATCATCGCGGGCCATGCAGTAGGCCTTGACAAGGATGCCATAGGATGTGGCATTGGGGGTGATGGAGAACTCCTTGGAGAGCTCAGCGAAGAGGACAGGGACGCGTCTGTAGCGGCGACATCGTATGAAGGTGGAGAGGAGGGCGTTGAAGGGGAGCGGAGAGTTGGGGGTTGGAAGGGACGGCGCAGCGGAGCGGAACGCGTCGATGGCCTTCTCGGGGAGGTTGGCGGAGGCGTAGGAGCACAGGACGGCGGCGAGGTGGGCCTCGGTGGTGGACGCGGTGAGATGGGAGGAGGAGGGCCTCCGCGTCAGCGAAGCGGCGGGAGCGAGAAAGGCGGCGCGCGGCGAGGGAGAGCGCGTGCCGGGTGGAAGCAGCGGAGATGGACGCCGTGTCGATGGCGTCGAGGATGGAGACCACGCGGTCCGGATCGCGCTCGCGGAGGAGTTGTCTCTTGGCGTCCGACAACGTGATGGCAACGGGATCGGTGCCGCCGGTGGTCGGGGTGGTGGTGGAAAGCGCACGGGAGATGGGGAGGACGTGGGCATGGCTGCGGCGGCTGTGGCGGAGGAGTGTCGCGAGCGCAGCCATTTTCGTAGGCGGCGACGAGACGAGGGGAACAGGGGGGAGGGCTTTGGCTGGGTTTTCTTCGCTAGGTTTTAGGGCTTATTTGGGATCCCGTGTTAGACTGTTGGGCCCAATTGAGTGAGTCGTGTATAGCAGACCGAAATTGTAAAGCCGAGAGACTATCTCTCCAACCACATTTAAAGTCCAAATAGTTCAGTCTATTGTACAGAATAGTATAAAAACAATATTTTAAGTAAACTATGGATAACTAGGCGAGTGTTCGTGTGTTGCAACGGAAACATATAATACTACAATAACTTATATATAAAATATATGTTATACTGTTCGCGTCCCTCGTTCTTTCTCAACGATAGTACACCCTCGAGATTCTGGAGCGCGTTGTTGAAAGTTCCCTTTGCCCGGGAACAGGATCTGGATGTCGCCTATAGGGGGGTGAATAGGCGAATAAAAATTATTACTTTAAAACTTAAATTCTTACTCTACTCGAAACTAGAACACCGTGGAATGAGAAGACCCTTCGAGTAGGTTGCAGCGGAATAGAATATCCTGTCTCAAAATGTCTTGCACTTCAAATATAGCTTGTACCACAGATAAGTGTTGAAGTGCAGATATAAAAGCGAGTAAGACAGAGAGTCAGAACACAAAACAGAACAAGCAGACGCAAGGATTTATCCCGAGGTTCGGCCAAGCCTGAAACGCTTGCCTAGTCCTCGTTGGAGTTAGCCACACCTGGACTTGGAGTCTGTTTCAACTCCTTCCTCCGTTTGCTCAAATCTGTCAATCTGACAGGTAGAGCCTTCCACTATGTTGAGATGGTTACAACGAAACCGTGGCTGCTTACAATCTTCTTGGCAGCACTCCGGCAGAGTAACTATATGCTCAAGACCTTGCTCTAGCCCTTAGCAGCACCTCTCCACTCTCTCAAGGCTTATTTTGCCTCTACACAAACTAGAGAGATATACATGAGAGGGAGAGAGAGAATTGATCCGAGTGATGTCTACACTTGTTGGCTGCACTTCTCTCTTTGTTTGAGACGCCTAGAGGTCCCTTTTATAGGCCCAAGGGGCCTAGGAGCCGTTGGAAGCAATCCAGGAAGGCAATTCTTGCCTTCTGTCGGGTGGCGCACCGGACAGTCCGGTGCACCACCGGACATCAACTGTTCACTGTCCGGTGCGGATCTCCTTCCAAAATTGGCGTAGTCGACCGTTGCAGACTTGGAGCCGTTGGCGCACCGGACACACACCGGACAGTCCGGTGCACACCAGACAGTCCGGTGCCCCCATCTAACCGTTGGCTTAGCCACGCGTCACGCGCGGATTGCGCCGCCGACCGTTGGCCCGGCCGACCGTTGGCTCACCGGACAGTCCGGTGATTTTTAGCCGATCGTTGTTACTGCTTTCCCGAGAGCGGCGACTTCGCCGCAGACGACTCACCGGACAGTCCGATGCACCACCAGACAGTCCGGTGATTTTTAGCCGTACGCCGCCGTCAAGACCCGAGAGCAGCCTGTTGACCAGACGTCGGCCTGGCGCACCGGACACTGTCCGATGCTCCACCGGACACTGTCCGGTGTACCACCGGACAGTCCGGTGCACCCAGACTGCGCATAGTCATGGCTCCACTAGCAGAGTCATTTTCTTTTCTTTTCTTCTTCTCTCTGTTTCTAACACTTAGACAAATATGTTAGTAAAAGCCAATGTACTAAGTCTAGAAACATACCTTCTCTTGGATTTTCACCTCTCTAGCATTTGACATGCTTAAGATTGATGTTGGACTCATAAATCATCAAGTCAGCTTAACTTGATCTACATTGACATTTCTGAGCTCCAACATCCTGCAAAAGGTCACATAGAATATCTCCAAACTAGGAACAACCCAAACTAACGGATCAAGGTGCACTTAGCTCTTTTGGGCTGCTTCCAGTTCTGGCATTGATACTGGTTCTTCTTCTAGTGACCCTGTTCACTTCTTAGAGCTTGATCTTGAGCCTTATGACTTACACCATATTAACTATAGATGTTTCCCCATTGGTTGTAAGTCACGTCCTTATGTAGAGATCCTTGATGTGCCATAGCTCTTCTCAACTTGATCACCCTTGACTTTGCAAGTCTTCTTCTTCACCCTTGGCTTTGGGTTCCTCAGCCTCTTTGACCTTCTCCCGTGCACTTGGTACCTCGAAGCTCTTCTTGCCTCCATCCTTGGCTTGATCAGTTGTCTCCGAGCTACGCACCCGAGTCTCACTTTATGCAATGTCCATCTTACTTGTGATGCCCATTATCTATCCATCATCTAGTCCTTGGACCATCACACTTGTTCACTTGTGTTGAACCCTGTTAGCTTTACATTAAGCACCTGTTCAACACTTAGCACACTTGTTAGTCCTTTAATTGAGTTGTCATCCAAACACCAAAACCCACAAGAGAGCTTTCAATCTCCCCCTTTTGGTGATTGATGGCAACACAATTAAAGCTTACATAAGAGTGAAATTTAAAGCACAAATTTTGAGCTCTAAGATTGTAGAATGCTCCCCCTAAATATGTGCTTACATTAAAATCTTAGCTTTGGCCTTAAATGCCAAAATACACATACTTAGGCTAAATCGAAGCATTGCTACACCTTAGCACCTGTGGGATGCATTGTGTCAAGGATCAAACCAAGATGCGTATAACACACAAATGCACAGAATCAGAGTTAAACACCATTCAATTGAGTGGATATATCACAGGAATATCAACCTACCACTATTCACCATTAAGATACCAATTTAAACTAAGATACCAATTTAAAGCAATCTTAAAGCACCATTAACCCATTAACCACATGCACCATTATCCACATGAATATCTATTACTGAATGAACACAATATATGCTACTTAATTTATATCAACGGAAGCACTAGTTTCGCATCATCACCATATACTACAACAAGAAGCACCAATTTAAACTAAGATACCAATTTAAAGCAATCTTAAAGCACCATTAACCCCATTAACCACATGCACCATTATCCCATGAATATATATTACTGAATGAACACAATAGATGCTACTTAATTTATATCAGCGGAAGCACTAGTTTCGCATCATCACCATATACTACAACAAGAAGCATATGATAAGAATTATCTAAAACAACAAACTAACACATCCTTCCTTAAGATCAAAGGAACTCAAAGAAACCTAAGCTTTAATGCACAGAATTCTCCCCCTTTGACATCAAACACCAAAACCATATTTGTCGGCGTTTCGAGACCGGGGGGTCCCCGAGCCGACGAGTGAGTGTGCCGCGTGCCCCAGCTCAGATGGGTCGAGCGCGTGGGCGAGCGCGAAGGGGGGAAAGAGCGAGGTGGCCGGAGCCTGGGTCATGAGGGAGGCGGAGGTCCCGCGGCCTTCGTGTTCGCCCCGCGCCCAGGTCGGGTGCGCTTGCAGTAGGGGGTTACAAGCGTTCCGCGCGGGTGAGGGGAGCGAGCGGCCCCAAGAGAGCGCCTGCCCCTGCCCTCGTTCCCGCGGGGGCCAACCTTCTCTAAGAAGGCCCTGGTCCTTCCTTTTATAGGCGTAAGGAGAGGATCCAGGCGTACAATGGGGGTGTAGCAGAGTGCTACGGTCTAGCGGGGGAGAACTAGTGCCCTAAGTACATGCCAAGGTGGCAGCCGGAGAGATCTTGGCACCCAGCTGGTGTGGTGTCGTGGCTGTCGGAGAAGCAACGGTGCCTGGAGGAGGGACAGCTGTCGGAGCTGTTGGGTCCTTGCTGACGTCCCCCTGCTTTCGTAAGGGAGCTGAGAGCCGCCGTCGTCATGGGTCTAGCGGGGCGTCATCATTGCCTATCTGGCGAAGCTAGCCAGATGGGACGTCGGTCTTGTTCTCTGCGACCCGAGTCGGCTCGGGGTAGGGTGATGATGGCGCTTCCTGTTGACGTGGCGGACCTGTGCCCTAGGTCGGGCGACGTGGAGGCTCCTCCGAAGCCGAGGTCGAGTCTGTCCTGCATGGCCGAGGCCGAGCCCGAGCTCCTGGGTCGGGCGAGGTGGAGGTTGTTCGACAGAGGCCAGGGCGGAGTCCGACCCCTGGGGTCGGGCGAGGCGGAGTTCGTCGTCTTCCAGGGCCTTAGCCCGAGTCCGAGCCCTGGGTCGGGCGAAGCGGAGTCCGTCGTCTTCCGGGGCCTTAGCCCGAGTCCGAGCCCTGGGTCGGGCGGAGTGGAGTTCGCCGTCTTCCGGGGCCTTAGCCCGAGTCCGAGCCCTGGGTCGGGCGGAGCAGAGTTCGCCGTCTTCCGGGGCCTTAGCCCGAGTCCGAGCCCTGGGTCGGGCGGAGCGGAGTTCGCCGTCTTCCGGGGCCTTAGCCCGAGTCCGAGCCCTGGGTCAGGCGGAGCGGAGTTCGCCGTCTTCCGGGGCCTTAGCCCGAGTCCGAGCCCTGGGTCGGGCGGAGCAGAGTTCGCCGTCTTCCGGGGCCTTAGCCCGAGTCCGAGCCCTGGGCCGGGCGGAGCGTCCTATGGCGCCTTCGGCAAGGCCTGGCTGCCTGTCAGTCTCACTTACCTTTGCGTTAAACGCCCCTGTGGCTTGGTTGGTCGACGCGGCGATTTAGTCAGGGTTGCTTCTTAACGAAGGCAAGGCCTCGGGCGAGCCGGAGATGCGTCTGTCGTAAAAAAGGGGGCCTCGGGCGAGACGGAAACACCTCAGGGTCGGCTGCCCTTGCCCGAGGCTAGGCTCAGGCGAGGCGTGATCGAGTCGCTCGTATGGACTGATCCCTGACTTAATCGCACCCATCAGGCCTTTGCAGCTTTATGCTGATGGGGGTTACCAGCTGAGAATTAGGTGTCTTGAGGGTACCCCTAATTATGGTCCCCGACAGTAGCCCCCGAGCCTCGAAGGGAGTGTTAGCAGTCGCTTGGAGGCTTTCGTCGCACTTTTTTGCAAGGGGACCAGCCTTTCTCGGTGGCACTTTCTTCCGGTGGGTGCGCGCGAGCGCACCCGCCGGGTGTAGCCCCCGAGGCCTCGGAGGAGTGGTTTCACTCCTTCGAGGTCTTAATGCCTCGCGCAATGCTTTGGCTGGTCTGGTGGCTCCCTCATGCGAACTGGCCGTAGCCCGGGTGCACTGTCGGGGCCCAAGTTCTCGGGCTGGTATGTTGACGCTGTCAACGGTTTGGCCGGAGCCGGGTTTGCGAGAGCAGCCCCCGAGCCTTCGCACAGGGCGAGAGGACGATCAGGGACAGACTCGGCTTTTTTACATACGCCCCTACGTCGCCTTTCCGCAAGGAGGGGGGAGAATGCCATGTTACCCTCGATGGGCACCGAACATGGTGTCTCCGGTGAGCTGCAAGCGGGTAATCCGAGTGGACGTCCGTGCCCCGTTCGTTGGGGGTCGGCTAGGGGCCCGGAGGCACGCCCAAAAGTACCTGCGGGTGATCTGCCGGACCCGGTCCCCTGGCGACGGGGTCCGAGGGCTCGATGCCTCCCTCCGATGGGATTCCGTTACAGGATCGTTCCCGCTGGTCTCGGAAATGTCCTAGGGTACCTCGGGAGCGCAGCCCGAGCCTCGGTTATGTATCGAACGTACCCCTGGTCATCCCTCGCTCGGTGTCTGAGGCGACTGTGAACCCTTCGGGGGGCCAGCCTTCGAACCCCTGATCAGTAATGGGCGCGGAGCCCGAGTAGCCTGAGGCAGCCGTAGAACCTTTCGAGAGGCCGACCTTCGAACCTCTGACCAGTAGTGGGTGTCGGGCCCACGCGATCTGAGGCGGCTGTTGAACCCTTCGGGGGGCCAGCCTTCGAACCCCTGATCAGTAAGGAGGCTCGGAGCCTAGTTCCTTCGCGGGGAAGGATCCCCTTAGGGGTATCCTCTTTCCCGGTCCCTGTTGCAAGACATAGAGAAAGAGAAAAAAGGGGAAAAAAGGATACGAAATTGAACGTCGCGGCGTACCTTTTTTTTTTGGTGTGGTCGTTTTTGGCGAAGGCGAAGCGTCGCCAGCTGCTCCTGTCAGAAGCGCCGCCTGTCCAGCCGCAGAGTTAATGCGACGGGGCGAGTGGTTGGCGCGAGCTGTTCGAGGAACGGGTCACGGGCGTGTCGTCTTCACGCCGTGAGTGGGGGTTCTTTTGCTGCCTCCGGATGGGACGTGAGCTTGGCTGACGCCGTGACCGCTGCTCCCGCGTGCCTGCCACCGTCATTACTGCCGGCTCACCTTTGATCGCGTTTGACCGCTGCATCAGGCTGGCGCTGCTGGGTCACGCGCTGAGTCGCCTCGGGTCGCGGTATCGGTTCCTCAATCGAGGAGGTGCGGTGGTGGCGCAAGTGGCACAGTTGCTTGCATGCAGCATCCGGCGCGCCGGTCGCGCGACGCGTGGGCTTGGGCCTCCGCGCTGGCGTGTCAGGAGTCGGAGGGGCGCGTCCACTTGGCGCGGTTGCATGCCGCCTGCATGGCTGCCCGCCCCTTTCACCCGTTGGTCTGGGCAAAAGTGGAGGGTCACTTGTAACCGCTGGGTGGTCGCGTGCGTCGCGCGCGGCGGTTTGGCTTCTTCTGCTCGGAGCCGGTCTGCATGACATGCGGGACCCAGCCCCCCGCGCCGCAGGGGAGGGCCTTGGAGCGTGTTGGAGAAGACTCAGCCCGTGACGGTTGGGGGCGCAAGCAGGGAGAGTCGCCTTTAAAAGGAGGGCGGCCCCTTCCGTAAGGCGACCATGTCTTCTTCCTCCCTGATGCACCGTGGCTTTCCACCTTCCAAGCCCCCGGATGGGGGGAACCGCCGTCTTTTCGCCTCATCGTTGGAGGAACGCAACTCCGTGCGAGTTGGTACCTTTCAGCCTTCGTTCGGCTTCAAGGATTTTCATCATGCAGCCCGGCTGCACCCCTCCACCGGCGGTCACCCAAGATGGTGACCTCCAGCTTGATGGTGGGGGAAAGCGAGCCGGGCTGCGGCCTCTGCCCCTCCCTCAGCCTCAAGGATTTTCATCACCAGGGCTGAGGAGGGGAGTGTGCCGAGTTAGGGTCGGCCCCCGCGCGGGCGGTGGCCCGCTCCTTCCCTCAGTGATCGGGGGGAAGGGCGGGAGTCGTCCGTGGCGCTAACAGCTGCACCGTGCCCGGCTCTCTGAGCCGAGCAGTTTCGGAGCCGCTCCCGGTGCCGCCTCCCGCCACGGCAGCTGGAAGAGGTTCTTCCGCCGGCGCGACAGCCAAGGTTGGCCATGGACCGACCTCCAACTCTACGGCCTTCTGCCCGTCCTTGCCTCTCGAGTTTTGGCAAGGGCGGGGGCCTCCTAGCAGCAGCATCCGCCCTGAGGGCATCACTGCTGCTGTCAGGCCCCCCGGGGCAGAAGTCTTCGTCGTCGCCGCTGTCGGGGCGGGCGACGACATGCCGTTCGTCGGTCTTCTGTTGCACCGCAGGCCCACCCCTATCGAGTGGGGTTGTTCGTACCTGCGGAGGGGGAACCAGAGTTCCGTTTGTAATGGCACTTCGAGTGCCAGGTTTTTTGTTCATTTCGGCTTTCGGGGCCTGAACATGTATGTAATTTCGGCACGGAGCCGTGTTTTCCCTCATTTTCGAGCACTAAGACTCGCCTGCTGATTATCTGAACCGCTTCACCAAGCATGAGTCGCCCCGTGTCAAGGTGACGAGTGAGGTATCTGTATCCCGGAGGCGTAGGAGTCCCTCGGCTCGGTCGACCCTGCTGTCCGAGGCTCCTCTAGCTTAGTTAAAGAGACCCCTCGACCGCTCTTCGTCGAGCCGAGGCCAGGGGTAGCGATATCAGCATGAGCAGAGGCGGAGTTGGCTCGAAAATGGAACCTGGTTGGCCGGAGCCTAGTCGGGTTGCCCGTTGGCAGGATCGACGCCGGAGTTGATCAGCCGAGGCTTCGGACCGGGCCGGCACCCTTGGAAGATGGTTGGCCGAGGCCCCAGGGGTGACCGGCTGAGTCGCCTGCTCGGGCCGGGTTCTCGGAGAAGTCCCTGACAGCGAGTGCCCGGGCCTGGTGGTGACGTCGTCCTTCGAAGCGGAGACCCTCGGACCGCGTCGCCGTCCGAGGCTAGGTCGGGCCTTCGTCGAAGGTGCCGTCGATGCCGAGGGTGTTGCTGCCCCCTTCCAGCGTCAAGACCCGAGCCTGCAGGATCAGATTGTTTTGTAGTGTGTGCCTTGTGCGGCCGTCGAGGCCAGAACACACACCCTTGCTGCGTTGTAAAGCTGCGTCTCTTTTCCTCTTATTTCGAGTGTCTGGACTTTTTGTCGGTAACAGGGATGTTAGTGCGGGCGAGAGTTGCTTCTCGCGGAAGGTGATGAGTGAGGTATCCGTATCCCGGAGGCATGGGAGTCCCTCGGCTCAGTCGGCCTTGCCGCTTACGTGTACTTTCACCCGTCCATGAGGCCCCGTCACCGACTTGGTCGAGAAGACTCGAAAGATCGCTTCGGCAGAAGGGCTTCCGAATGTAAAGACTCGTTCGATCCGCGGAGTCACCTTATCCGAACGCGAGTTACTTATCGCAGAAGGTGATGAGTGAGGTATCCGTATCCCGGAGGCGTAGGAGTCCCTCGGCTTGGTCGGCCTTGACTGCTTACGTGTACCCCGTCGTTTCCAGGACCCACTTTTCGAAGTAGTCAAAAAGCACAAAAGATATTCTGGTAAAAGAGATTTTTTTCCCCAGGAAAATTTTGACGCAGAGGGGGTTTCCCCCCTTTTAGCCCCCGAGGGAGGGTCGGGCTTTGCCGAAGCGAGGCCGACCCTTCCTTGTTGACTAAACTTTGCGTGGGTGCGAGGTATATGAACAACTTGGAAACATCTTAAGGGTAGAAGCGACGTAGCTGTTGGATGTTCCAAGCGTTGCCGTAGACCTCGCCTTGACTGTTGGCCAGCTTGTACGTTCCGGGCTTCAGGATTTTGGCGATGACGAATGGCCCCTCCCAGGGGGGCGTGAGCTTGTGCCTCCCTCGGGCGTCTTGCCGCAGCCGAAGCACCAGGTCACCCACCTGGAGGTCTTGGGGTCGGACCCCTCGGGTGTGGTAGCGTCGCAGGGACTGCTGATACCGCGCCGAGTGCAGTAAGGCCCTGTCCCGAGCCTCTCCCAGCTGGTCCAGCGAGTCTTCTCGGCTAGCTTGGTTGCTTTGACCGTCGTAGGCTCTCGTCCTCGGGGAGCCGTATTCCAGGTCTGTGGGCAAGACGGCCTCGGCCCCGTAGACCAGGAAGAACGGCGTGAAACCCGTGGCTCGGCTCGGCGTCGTCCTCAGGCTCCAGACCACCGAGGGGAGTTCCTTCATCCATCGCTTGCCGAACTTGTTGAGGTTGTTGTAAATCCGAGGCTTGAGCCCTTGTAAAATCATGTCGTTGGCACGCTCTACTTGCCCATTCGACATGGGATGAGCTACGGCAGCCCAGTCCACCCGGATGTTGTGATCCTCGCAAAAATCCAAAAAAATTTTGCCGGTGAACTGGGTGCCGTTGTCGGTGATGATGGAGTTCGGGACCCCGAAGCGATGGATGATGTTGGTGAAGAACGCCACCGCCTGCTCGGACCTGATGCTGTTCAGGGGTCGGACCTCGATCCACTTGGAGAATTTGTCGACGGCGACCAGCAGGTGCGTGTAGCCCCCGGGCGCCTTCTGCAGAGGGCCAACGAGGTCCAGACTCCAGACAACGAAGGGCCAGGTGATGGGTATCGTCTGCAGAGCCTGAGCGGGCAGGTGGGTCTGCTTCGCATAGAATTGGCACCCTTCGCAGGTGCGGACAATTCTAGTGGCGTCAGCCACCGCCGTCGGCCAGTAAAAGCCTTGCCGGAAAGCGTTCCCGACAAGGGCTCGAGGCGCTGCGTGATGGCCGCAAGCCCCCGAGTGTATCTCTTGCAGGAGTTCCTGGCCTTCGGCGACGGAGACGCATCGTTGGAGGATGCCCGAAGGGCTGCGGTGGAAGAGCTCCTTCTCATCGCCCAGCAAGACGAACGACTTGGCGCGTCGCGCTACCCGCCGAGCTTCGGCTCGGTCGAGGGGCAGCTCTCCTTGGCGGAGATATTGCAGGTACGGGGCCCGCCAATCTTGATCAGGCGCGACCCCGCTCCGTTCCTCCTCGATGCGCAGCGCCTCGCCCTCGGGGGCCGAGGGTCCCTCGGGCTGAGCCGAGGACGGCTCGGGCCGGGCCGAGGTCGCCTCGGACGGGCCCGAGGGCGCCTCGGGCTCGGGTGTGTCGTTGATCTTGACGGAGGGTTGGTGCAGATCTCGGGAGAAGACGTCCGGGGGAACCGTTGTTCGCCCCGAGGCTATCTTTGCCAGCTCGTCCGCAGTCTCGTTGTAGCGCCGGGCGATGTGGTTAAGCTCGAGCCCGTAGAACTTGTCTTCCAGGCGTCGAACCTCATCACAGTAGGCCTCCATCTTCGGGTCGCGGCAGTGGGAGTTCTTCATGACCTGGTCGATGACGAGCTGCGAGTCGCCGCGAGCGTCGAGGCGTCGGACCCCTAGCTCGGTGGCGATTCGCAATCCGTTGATCAGAGCTTCGTACTTAGCCACATTGTTGGACGCCGGGAAATGGAGGCGCAGCACGTAGCGCAGGTGTTTCCCGAGGGGCGAGACGAAGAGCAGGCCCACGCCGGCTCCCGTCTTCATCAGCGACCCGTCGAAAAACATGGTCCAGAGCTCCGGTTGGATCGGAGCCGTCGGTAACTGGGTGTCGACCCATTCGGCTACGAAGTCCGCCAGTACCTGGGACTTGATGGCCTTCCGAGGGGCGAACGAGATTGTCTCGCCCATGATTTCTACCGCCCACTTTGCGATCCTGCCCGAGGCCTCTCGGCACTGGATGATCTCCCCCAGGGGGAAGGATGACACCACAGTTACCGGATGAGACTCGAAGTAATGTCGTAACTTTCGCCTCGTCAGGATCACTGCATACAGCAGCTTCTGGACTTGTGGGTAGCGGATCTTGGTTTCGGACAGCACCTCGCTGACGAAGTAGACTGGCCTCTGAACGGGCAAGGCATGCCCTTCTTCTTGCCTTTCGACCACGATCGCGGCGCTAACCACCTGAGTGGTAGCGGCGACGTAGACCAAGAGGGCTTCTCCATCAGCCGGGGGTACCAAGACGGGCGCCTGGGTGAGGAGCGCCTTCAGGTTCCCGAGAGCTTCCTCGGCCTCGGGAGTCCAAGTGAAGCACTCGGCTTTCCTTAAGAGACGGTACAGGGGCAGGCCTCTTTCGCCGAGGCGCGAGATGAAACGGCTCAAGGCCGCGAGACATCCCATGACCCTCTGTACGCCTTTTAAGTCCTTGATGGGCCCCATGCTGGTGATGGCTGAGATCTTCTCCGGGTTGGCTTCGATGCCCCGCTCGGAGACGATGAATCCCAGGAGCATGCCTCGGGGCACCCCGAAGACACACTTCTCGGGATTGAGCTTGACGCCCTTGTCCTTGAGACACCGGAATGTCACTTCAAGGTCGGAGAGAAGGTCGGAGGCTTTTCTTGTCTTGACTACGATGTCATCGACGTAGGCCTCGACCGTGCGACCGATGTGTTCGCCGAACACATGGTTCATGCACCGCTGGTACGTTGCACCCGCGTTTCTCAAACCGAACGGCATGGTGACATAGCAGTACATGCCGAAGGGCGTGATGAAAGAAGTCGCGAGCTGGTCGGACTCTTTCATCTTGATTTGGTGATACCCTGAGTAGGCATCGAGGAAAGACAGGGTTTCGCACCCAGCAGTGGAATCCACGATTTGATCGATGCGAGGTAGAGGGTAGGGAACCTTCGGACATGCTTTGTTGAGACCAGTGTAGTCTACACACATCCGCCATTTCCCCCCTTTCTTCCTCACAAGCACAGGGTTGGCAAGCCATTCGGGATGGAATACCTCCTTGATGAACCCTGCTGCCATTAGCTTGTGGATCTCCTCGCCTATCACCCTGCGCCTTTCCTCGTCGAATCGGCGCAGAGGCTGTCTGACCGGTCGGGCTCCGGCCCGAATATCCAGCGAGTGCTCGGCGACATCCCTCGGTATGCCGGGCATGTCCGAGGGACTCCACGCAAAGACGTCGGCGTTTGCGCGGAGAAAGTCGACGAGCACTGCTTCCTATTTGGGGTCGAGCCCGGAACCGATCCAAACCTGCTTGGAGATGTCGCCACTGGGATCGAGAGGGACGGCCTTAACCGTCTCCGCTGGCTCGAAGTTGTCGGCGTGTCGCTTCACGTCCGGCACCTCTCGGGAGAGGTTTTCGAGGTCGGCGATGAGGGCCTCGGACTCGGCGAGGGCCTCGGCGTACTCCACGCACTCCACATCGCATTCGTACGCGTGTTTGTACGTGGGGCCGACGGTGATGACCCCGTTGGGGCCCGACATCTTGAGCTTCAGGTAGGTGTAGTTGGGGATGGCCATGAACTTCGCGTAGCATGGCCTCCCCAATACTGCGTGGTAGGTTCCTCGGAACCCGACCACCTCGAACGTCAAAGTCTCCCTTCGGAAGTTGGAGGGTGTTCCGAAGCAGACAGGAAGGTCGAGCCGTCCGAGGGGCTGAACGCGCTTCCCAGGAATGATCCCGTGGAAGGGCGCAGCGCCTGCTCAGACGGAGGACAGATCGACGCGCAGGAGCCTGAGGGTCTCGGCGTAGATGATATTGAGGCAGCTGCCGCCATCCATCAGGACCTTGGTGAGCCTGACGTCGCCGATGATGGGATCGACGACGAGCGGGTACTTCCCCGGGCTCGGCACGTGGTCGGGGTGGTCATCTTGGTCGAAGGTGATGGGCTTGTCGGACCAGTCTAGGTAGACTGGCGCCGCCACCCTCACCGAGCAGACCTCCCGACGCTCTTGCTTGCGATGCCGAGCCGAGGCATTCGCCGCATGCCCTCCGTAGATCATGAAGCAGTCGCGGACCTCGGGGAACTCTCCTGCTTGGTGATCTTCCTTTTTGTCGTCATCGCGGGTCCTGCCACCCTCTGCGGGTGGCCCGGCCCGGTGGAAGTGGCGCCGAAGCATGACGCACTCCTCGAGGGTGTGTTTGACGGGCCCCTGATGGTAAGGGCACGTCTCCTTGAGCGCCTTGTCGAAGAGGTTGGCACCTCCAGGGGGCTTCCGAGGGTTCTTGTGCTCGGCGGCGGCGACAAGGTCTGCGTCGGGGGTGTCGCGTTTCGCTTGCGACTTCCTCCTGCCTTTCTTCTTGGCGCCGAGCGGAGTAGACGCCTCGGGAGCATCTTCCGACAGGCGGCCCTGGGGCTGCTTGTCCTTTCGGAAGATGGCCTCGACCGCCTCCTGGCCAGAGGCGAACTTGGTGGCGATGTCCATCAGCTCGCTCGCCCTGGTGGGGGTCTTGCGACCCAACTTGCTCACCAGGTCACGGCAGGTGGTGCCGGCGAGGAACGCGCCGATGACATCGGAGTCGGTGATGTTGGGCAGCTCGGTGCGCTGCTTCGAGAATCGCCGGATGTAGTCCCGAAGGGACTCTCTCGGCTGTTGCCGGCAGCTTCGGAGGTCCCAGGAATTCCCGAGGCGCACGTACGTGCCCTGGAAGTTGCCGGCGAAAGCTTGGACCAAATCCTCCCAGTTGGAAATCTGCCCCGGAGGCAGGTGCTCCAACCAAGCGCGAGCGGTGTCGGAGAGGAACAGGGGGAGGTTGCGGATGATGAGGTTGTCGTCGTCCGTTCCACCCAGTTGACAGGCCAGACGGTAGTCCGCGAGCCACAATTCCGGTTTCGTTTCCCCCGAGTACTTTGTGATAGTAGTCGGGGGTCGGAATCGGGTCGGAAACGGCGCCCGCCGAATGGCTCGGCTAAAGACCTGCGGACCGGGTGGTTCGGGCGAGGGACTCCGATCCTCCCCGCTGTCGTAGCGTCCCCCACGTCTGGGGTGATAGCCTCGGCGCACCCTTTCGTCGAGGCGGGCCCGACGGTCGCGATGAGGGTGCTCGTCGCCGAGGTGGCCCGGGGCCGCAGGCGCGGCGTTGCGCGTGCGCCCGGTGTAGACTGAGGCTTCCCGCACGAGTCGGGAAGTCGCGGCACGAGGTTCCGAGGGGTACCCCTGCCTTCGGGAGGCAGAGCTCTCGGCCCGACGGGCCGCAGCGCCTTCCAGGAGATGCTTGAGCTCTCCCTGGATTCGCCGACCCTCGGTAGTTGATGACTCCGGCATCGCGCGGAGGAGCATCGCTGCGGCTGCCAGGTCCTGACCGGTCCCGCCAGATGCGGGTGGCGGCCTGTCCCTGGCATCGTTGGCGATGCGGTGCTGGAGGCCCTGGGGCAGGTGACGTATTTCTCTGGCCGGGGGCTAGCCCGCCCATACCTGCCCGACGTTCCGGCGGATCGACTCGAGCGCTCCTGCCCCCTCGTCGAGCCTGGCCTGCGCCCCGCGGACTTGCTCGAGCTGTGGGTCGTGACCCCCCGCCGGAACGGGGACCACAGCTAGCTCCCGCGGGATGTCGGCGCGAGGCACTGGCCTAGGGAGATCGCCATCCTCCGGCATGCCGAGACAGCTGCCTCCGGAGGGATCCCCTAGCTCGACGTGGAAACATTCGCGGCTCGGGCCGCAGTCCTTGTCGTCAAGGCTGCGGCTGCCGTCGGAACAGTCGGAGAGGCAGTAGTTGCATGCGGTCATGAAGTCCCGCATGGCACTGGGGTTGCCAGATCCAGAGAAATCCCAGCAGATGCTGGGGTCGTCATCTTCCTCGGACCTAGAGGGCCCGTAGGTCGAGACGCCCGTCAATCGGCCCCAAGGCGACCGCACACGAAACCCCAGAGAGGTTGCACTCGCCTCAACGTGAGCGCCCGCCAGAGCGAGGTCGCTAGGCGGGTTGAGGTCGAGTCGAAATGACGAAGGATGGGAATCAGTCGGTACCTTTTGGTCGACGAAGAGCGACGAAGTCACGTCGGGGACTGATCGCGCCGTCGTCCTGGGTACGAGGGCGACGTCCTGCAGGCCCTCCGTGAGCGTGCTGGCGTTGTCCACTTGCTCGGGGTTGGCGTGTTGCGGGGGGATGGCGCTCGCCTTCGCCTCAAACGCGAGGGTGATGCCCGACGCGTCCTCCGTTGGGGCGCTGGGGATGTCGATTCGCTCGACAGCCGATGGAGCGCAGCCTCCCGCTCGGCCCTGGTCGCCCCGCCTCCTCCTCCGATGGCGAGGGAGAGGATGGGGCGAGTTCAAGTGCTGTTCTTCCCCCATGCGGGAAAGACGTCGTCGATTCCGCCGCCGGCGGGCGGACTGTCGGCCGCCATTGTCGTCGTCGCGCGGCGGTGGAAGGAGTACCATGTCGTAGCTGCCGTCGAAGGACATGAACTCGAGGCTTCCGAAACGGAGCACCGTCCCGGGTTGGAGAGGTCGTTGGAGACTGCCCATCTGGAGCTTGACGGGAAACTGCTCGTCAACACGCAGCAGGCCCCTACCTGGCGCGCTAACTGTCGGCGTTTCGAGACCAGGGGGTCCCCGAGCCGACGAGTGAGTGTGCCGCGTGCCCCAGCCTAGATGGGTCGAGCGCGTGGGCGAGCGCGAAGGGGGGAAAGAGCGAGGTGGCCGAAGCCGGGTCGTGAGGGAGGCGGAGGTCCCGCGGCCTTCGTGTTCGCCCCGCGCCCAGGTCGGGTGCGCTTGCAGTAGGGGGTTACAAGCGTTCCGCGCGGGTGAGGGGAGCGAGCGGCCCCAAGAGAGCGCCTGCCCCTGCCCTCGTTCCCGCGGGGGCCAACCTTCTCTAAGAAGGCCCTGGTCCTTCCTTTTATAGGCGTAAGGAGAGGATCCAGGCGTACAATGGGGGTGTAGCAGAGTGCTACGTGTCTAGCGGGGGAGAACTAGTGCCCTAAGTACATGCCAAGGTGGCAGCCGGAGAGATCTTGGCACCCAGCTGGTGTGGTGTCGTGGCTGTCGGAGAAGCAACGGTGCCTGGAGGAGGGACAACTGTCGGAGCTGTTGGGTCCTTGCTGACGTCCCCCTGCTTTCGTAAGGGAGCTGAGAGCCGCCGTCGTCATGGGTCTAGCGGGGCGTCATCATTGCCTATCTGGCGGAGCTAGCCAGATGGGACGTCGGTCTTGTTCTCTGCGACCCGAGTCGGCTCGGGGTAGGGTGATGATGGCGCTTCCTGTTGACGTGGCGGACCTGTGCCCTAGGTCGGGCGACGTGGAGGCTCCTCCGAAGCCGAGGTCGAGTCTGTCCTGCATGGCCGAGGCCGAGCCCGAGCTCCTGGGTCGGGCGAGGTGGAGGTTGTTCGGCAGAGGCCAGGGCGGAGTCCGACCCCTGGGGTCGGGCGAGGCGGAGTTCGTCGTCTTCCAGGGCCTTAGCCCGAGTCCGAGCCCTGGGTCGGGCGAAGCGGAGTCCGTCGTCTTCCGGGGCCTTAGCCCGAGTCCGAGCCCTGGGTCAAGCGGAGCGGAGTTCGCCGTCTTCCGGGGCCTTAGCCCGAGTCCGAGCCCTGGGTCGGGCGGAGCGGAGTTCGCCGTCTTCCGGGGCCTTAGCCCGAGTCCGAGCCCTGGGTCGGGCGGAGCGGAGTTCACCGTCTTCCGGGGCCTTAGCCCGAGTCCGAGCCCTGGGTCGGGCGGAGCAGAGTTCGCCGTCTTCCGGGGCCTTAGCCCGAGTCCGAGCCCTGGGTCGGGCGGAGCAGAGTTCGCCGTCTTCCGGGGCCTTAGCCCGAGTCCGAGCCCTGGGCCGGGCGGAGCGTCCTATGGCGCCTTCGGCAAGGCCTGGCTGCCTGTCAGTCTCACTTACCTTTGCGTTAAACGCCCCTGTGGCTTGGTCGGTCGACGCGGCGATTTAGTCAGGGTTGCTTCTTAACGAAGGCAAGGCCTCGGGCGAGCCGGAGATGCGTCTGCCGTAAAAAAGGGGGCCTCGGGCGAGACGGAAACACCTCAGGGTCGGCTGCCCTTGCCCGAGGCTAGGCTCGGGCGAGGCGTGATCGAGTCGCTCGTATGGACTGATCCTTGACTTAATCGCACTCATCAGGCCTTTGCAGCTTTATGCTGATGGGGGTTACTAGCTGAGAATTAGGCGTCTTGAGGGTACCCCTAATTATGGTCCCCGACAATATTCGAGCAAGAACATAGGATGATGTCAAGGGACAGCAGGGTATTAAGGAGGAAAAACTCACTAACAATACTCCCCCTTATTCATTAAACATATGCACCAGAGGTATTAAGATACATTTACGCAAAATATCAATACTTCCTTTTGTACCTTTACCATGTTGTGGTGTACTTTCCATCTTGAGAGTTTAATCTCTAGGAGGCTCCTTCACACTTGTGCCTGATCCTTTATCCTAACCTTTTCTTATTGCTAAGACACCAAACTTAGAACAAGTTATAGTATTGCGGCACAAGATGAAGCTTCTATTCTAGTGATTACCAAAAGTTATCAATTGAAGCATACTACCAGGGCTATCAATTGAAAGATCATTATTGTCATAGTTCCATGATATTTAAAGATAAGCGTCTAGTATCACCAAATATTGTACAGCACGAGCAATCTAAAAATGTGCAATTACTCATGACTTAAGATACCAATTACTTGACTTACGGAGGTACCCAAGTCCTGATTGCTCCATTTCTTGCTCATCTTCTCTTTTCCACCTTGAGACTATACAAGATCACTCAAGAAACAATTAGTCTTAAAAGACACAAGTTATGTGTGCTCCCCCTAAAGTTGTGCATCAAGTATTTGAATGACTTGCACTTTGCACATTCTAGCTTCCTCAGAACTAGAGGGGATCACAACATATCTTGGTCAAGGCATACTCTATCAATTTCATCACAAAGAGATACCAATTGAATAGTTGACTCATATACAATAATGCATGTCTCAAGGAGTATAACATTTTACAAGCAACCTAGACATGCTTCATACATGACAATCATTGCACCACATATACCAATTGAAAAACAACACGATCATGCATATAAAGCGCAATGTCTAAGCACACCATGATTAAGAAGGTTTCTTAGGTACACCAAAAGAAACAACATTTTAAAGTAAGGAGCACCTATGCCACGAAACTACCAATTCAAATGCAAGAACATAGATGTGATCACAATCAATGGAACTTCAAGATATTTAATGAAATTTCATAGTTCCATATACCTTTGCCTTTTACCTGAATGGCCATGAGAGCACCAGTTGTCACCAAATGAGGACTCCTTTTGCTCATGCACCTCATTGCTCAAGAGGGTGCATTGAAAGCGCATACCATTGTTTATACATAGCGTGCCAATACCAAGTACTTATGTGAACATGGACTAAACAACAGCTATCATGCTTGCACTTAGGTTAATCATTAAACATCACATAGCATGACTTACAAAAAGATACATGTTTATCCATATACACCACGAGAGTTAGTCATGGTGGATATATCAAATGAAAAGCTACCCATTGAATGATTCAAACGATATATCCTATAGAGCACCTAGTCATGATTATGCTCTTGGAAATCATGGATCATTATTTGACAGAAATTTAACACAAGCAAACTAAAAAGCACAACTACTCCAAGCAGATAATCCAACTTAAGAGCAATGCTGATAATGCACTTAAGAAACATAGGTACCTTCCTTTGGAGAGCCAGATGCAGATTCTCATCAAAGTCCTTTGCTTGATTCACCAATAATGATTAAGGACTTCTACAACTTATTTAACTCGAGATGAACATGGGATTAATATTGCACAATAATCTAGCCTTGAGTTAATGAATAGACAATAAAGATTAACAGCTTAAGCAAGGAGTTTGAAGTACCCATCTTAAGCTCTCCCAGGGTCTCCATTCCATCTCGAGGCACCTGCATGGTCTAGTTGACAAAGTTTGGTACCCATCTCAGGATGGGTCCATGACGTTCAACTAAAAATGCCTTTGGTACCCAAATAGCCTTTGTGCTAATTCTAGATGATCTCATTATAGATATAGCACAAGTGTATGATTTGGGTCTCCTAAGCGAATGAGATTGAGACAAATTTACCTGCTTAGGAACCTTACCTTTATTGCATACCTTGGATAGATGACCCTGCTCACCACACTTGTAGCAGAAGCGTCGCTCAACCTGACATGACGCTTGCTATTTGTCATTTTCCTTGGTGAGAGTCATCTTGGAGAATGCACATCTTTGATTCTTCAAGACCGGACAAGAAGTGATCATGTGGTCCTTGTTGTTGCATCCAAAACATCTCATTGCCCCTTCATCCTTGTCGTTGTACGGACAAGACGCGATGAGGTGGCCTACTGCTTTGCACTTGAAGCATCTCCTTTTTCCTCTTCTCTTTTTACTTTTGGATGACATGGAGAGATTATTAGTGTAAACAACATGACTAATTAAATTGTTACCTTTCTCTTGTCTCATGTTGATTTCTTCACTTATTGCTTTAGGAACATCTTTCTCAAGGAGGTTGACCCTTGCTGCGGTTTCTCCTTCCTCATGTTTCTTCACCACGTGTTCGTAGATATCTTGAGGAAGTCGAGCATGGCGTCTTCTCCTTAGTTGTCTTTGTTTCTTGTTCCCAAGCAATTTTCTTTTAGACCCTACAACTTGTTGCTCATTCAAACATTCGCTTCCTTTTGAGCGACAGGGGTTAGCACATGATGATATATTATCTAGATGTGAACTTGTGCAAGAATGAGGTTCACATGAATTTAAGTTTGTAATTACAACCTCATGAGCAACCTTAAGCATGATATGGTCATCAACTAGTTTACTATGAGAATATGACAACCTATCATACTTTTCACCTAGAGCAAGTTTTTCTAAATTTATCATTTCTACTTGACTCCTAAGCATGAAATTTTCAGTTTTAAGTTGAGCAACATTAGATAATGCATCATGATTATTTCTTTGCTCAATTAAAATAGATTCATACCGTTGGACCAAATCATCATGAGAGCACTTTAGCTCCTCATGTTCTTTGGTCATCTTCTCCAGGCTGTTGTTGGTTTTGATGAGGGTCTCCTCTAGCCTGAGAAGCGTCTCGCCTTGTTCCTTGTTCCTTCTCAACAGCTTAACCAAGAGTGCTTTGTCCTCTTTGTTGAGATGGATGTAGAAACGGTGAATCTCCTCTTCTTCCACATCATCGGTCTCATTTTCCCTGTCATTAATGTTAGTGGAAGCAATACATGAAAATGTACCTTGTGGTGATGAAGATTCATCCTCGCTATCATCCTCATATTCCTCCTCATCATGGCTTTCGTCTCCACCGTCATTGTTAGCAATAAGACATTTATTACTAGTGGAGAACAAACCTATCGACGAGGTTGATTCATCGTTTGGTGCCCAACACTTTTCTTCTCCCTTTGAAGGGTTAGTATCACAAGTAATATAGGGAGTAGGAGCATCACAACTTGCCACAGAATATTTTCCTTTAATTCTATTCCATAAATCATGAGCATCAACAAATAAATCATTATCACTACTCATGATGGCAAAATAAGCACTTCTAGAAAGAGAGTCTACTAAGATGTTGCAAGCACGGTGATTGAGAGATAAACATCTTAGTTCAGCATTAGAAGGATTTTTACTAATATCAGAGGGAAAAATACTTCTACTAAAGATCTGTCTCAAATCAGGATCAACATGCATGAAGGCATTATAAATAGAGACAGACCAAGATTTGTAATTAGAACCATCGCCTAAAAGAAGTTCTATAGTTACCTCTTGTGACGACATCATCATCTCCGGACAGCTAAGCCCACACTGGAGAGGCCTAGCTCCGATACCAATTGAAAGTTCCCTTTGCCCGGGAACAGGATCTGGATGTCGCCTAGAGGGGGGTGAATAGGCGAATAAAAATTATTACTTTAAAACTTAAATCCTTACTCTACTCGAAGACTAGAACACAGTGGAATGAGAAGACCCTTCGAGTAGGTTGCAGCGGAATAGAATATCCTGTCTCAAAATGTCCTGCACTTCAAATATAGCTTGTACCACAGATAAGTGTTGAAGTGCAGATATAAAAGCGAGTAAGACAGAGAGTCAGAACACAATACAGAACAGAGCACACAGACGCAAGGATTTATCCTGAGGTTCGGCCAAGCCTGAAACGATTGCCTAGTCCTCGTTGGAGTTAGCCACACCTGGGCTTGGAGTCTGTTTCAACTCCTTCCTCCGTTTGCTCAAATCTATCAATCTGACAGGTAGAGCCTTCCACTATGTTGAGATGGTTACAACGAAACCGTGGCTGCTTACAATCTTCTTGGCAGCACTCCGGCAGAGTAACTATATGCTCAAGACCTTGCTCTAGCCCTTAGCAGCACCTCTCCACTCTCTCAAGGCTTATATCTTTGCCTCTACACAAACTAGAGAGATATACATGAGAGGGAGAGAGAGAATTGATCCGAGTGATGTCTACACTTGTTGGCTGCACTTCTCTCTTTATTTGAGACGCCTAGAGGTCCCTTTTATAGGCCCAGGGGGCCTAGGAGCCGTTGGAAGCAATCCAGGAAGGCAATTCTTGCCTTCTGTCGGGTGGCGCACCGGACAGTCCGGTGCACCACCGGACATCAACTGTTCACTGTCCGGTGCGGATCTCCTTCCAAAATTGGTGTAGTCGACCGTTGCAGACTTGGAGCCGTTGGCGCACCGGACACAGTCCGGTGCCCCCATCTGACCGTTGGCTCGGCCACGCGTCACGTGCGGATTGCGCGGCCGACCGTTGGCCCAGCCGACCGTTGGCTCACCAGACAGTCCGGTGCACCACCGGACAGTCCGGTGATTTTTAGCCGATCGCTGTTGACTGCTTTCCCGAGAGCGGCGACTTCGCCGCAGGCGACTCACTGGACAGTCCGGTGCACCACCGGACAGTCCGGTGATTTTTAGCCGTACGCCACCGTCGAGACCCGAGAGCAGCCTGTTGACCAGACGTCGGCCAGGCGCACCGGACACTGTCCGCTGCTCCACCGGACAGTCCGGTGCACCCAGACTGCGCATAGTCATGGCTCCACCAGCAGAGTCCTTTTCTTTTTCTTTTCTTCTTCTCTCTGTTCCTAACACTTAGACAAATATGTTAGTACACAAAAACCAATGTACTAAGTCTAGAAACATACCTTCTCTTGGATTTTCACCTCTCTAGCATTTGACATGCTTAAGATTGATGTTGGACTCATAAATCATCAAGTCAGCTTAACTTGATCTACATTGACATTTCTGAGCTCCAACATCATGCAAAAGGTCACATAGAATATCTCCAAACTAGGAACAACCCAAACTAAGGATCAAGGTGCACTTAGCTCTTTTGGGCTGCTTCCAGTTTTGGCATTAATACTGGTTCTTCTTCTAGTGACCCTGTTCACTTCTTAGAGCTTGATCTTGAGCCTTATGACTTACACCACATTAACTATAGATGTTTCCCCATTGGTTGTAAGTCACGTCCTTATGTAGAGATCCTTGATGTGCCATAGCTCTTCCCAACTTGATCACCCTTGACTTTGCAAGTCTTCTTCTTCACCCTTGGCTTTGGGTTCCTCAGCCTCTTTGACCTTCTCCCGTGCACTTGGTACCTCGAAGCTCTTTTGCCTCCATCCTTGGCTTGATCAGTTGTCTCCGAGCTACGCACCCGAGTCTCACTTTATGCAATGTCCATCTTACTTGTGATGCCCATTATCTATCCATCATCTAGTCCTTGGACCATCACACTTGTTCACTTGTGTTGAACCCTGTTAGCTTTACATTAAGCACCTGTTCAACACTTAGCACACTTATTAGTCCTTTAATTGAGTTGTCATCCAAACACCAAAACCCACAAGAGAGCTTTCAGTTGGCATGACTGCGTGCAAGTCTTGCAGTACCCCGGTGAACACTCAGGCCAAGCTCTCCTCTGATGGCTCACCAATTCCAGAGTCGACGTTGTACCGCAACCTGGTCGGTGCCTTGCAGTATCTCACCTTCACCCGCCCGAACATCACTTATGCGGTACAAGTCTGCCTCTACATGCATGGTCCTCGGGAGCCGCATCTCACCACCGTCAAGCGCATCCTTCGCTATCTGCACAGCACCGTCGACCTCGAGCTGTTCATAGCTCGTGCTTCCTCGCCGCACACGCTTACTGTCTACACCGATGCCGACTGGGCCAAGAGCCCGAACACTCATCGCTCCACGTCAGGGTACGTTGTGTTCCTCGGTGACTGTCTCATCTCCTGGTCTAGCAAGCGACAGCTGACGGTCTCTCGGTCTAGTGCAGAGGCTGAGTACCGCATCATCGCCAACGGCGTCGCTAAGGCGACTTGGCTACGTCAGCTTCTACTCGAGCTTCACTAGCCTCTCTAACGTGCCATGGTTGTTTACTGCGACAATATGAGTGTTGTCTACCTCTCGACAAACCTGGTGCAACATCAACACACCAAACATGTCGAGATTGACCTTCACTTTGTTCGTGAACGCGTAGCCGCCACTGCTGTGCGCGTCCACCACATGCCAACCACCTCGCAGTTCGCCGACATCTTCATCAAAAGCCTGCCTTCGAGCGTCTTCCTAGAGTTTCGGTCCGGCATAAATGTCTGTTCCACCGACATTCCTACTACAGGGGGGGTTAGACAATATATTTCCAGGATATCCTCTACTATAATTGCTGGTGTAATCTTGATTAATCGGTGGCTGCCCTCCCGATCTCTCTCTCTCAGGAAGTAAGAAGAGTTCAACTGTTTTTAGTATGAACTTTTTGGGTAGCTAAATTAAAAAATTACTCAATAACTCTTGACAATTATGCTATAAAACCTGAACTAAAATTGAAACTTTGAAGTGGTTGCAGCAATAAGAAATATAAAGGAAATGGGATACACACATCAAGGAGAAGCTATACAAAATAATAGCCTTAAAGAAAAGAAGTACCTTGATTCCTCTCTGGCGAGGTGGCTCTAGTACCTCCAATCATCTATCCCAGTAATAGTCATTGCCTTTGATGATATACTCGTGCAAAGGGCTCCCTTGTTCTTCAGAATCCAGAATTCCTAAAATAGACAACATGGATGGCTTTCGGTACCCAGGATCAGGGGTACCCCTTACTACGGTATGAAGGCACGATGCCTGTGCGGCTATCCCTAGCCGCGTGGAGAACAGCCCCAAGGGTATCTCGTAAGCAGTTAAGGTGGCGTCCTCGGAGACAACGTCATCGGGCCCAGACCTCCTCAAGAAGGCGCAGGACCCCTGTGCGCACAACCCGGACCCCTGAAGTAAAGCAGCTCGGAGCCATTGGATGGAGTTCGGACCCCACCAAGTAAGCTCCGGGCCACCCATAACAATGTCCTGGGGGAAGAAGTGCCGTGACCTATGCATGGGTCCTATGTTGACACGTGTCTAGGCTCTATCCGGTGCGCCTCCGCTCCCCGCTCGGTCGAGGGCCCAATGCTACCACATGGCTTATTGCCCGTGACGTAGGCCAGCGGGCGGAGCATGACGTAAGGACTCTGGGCCGCGCGGCCTCCGCATTTATTGCGGAGAGGATGCGCCGCTTGTCCACCCTGCTGTCAGGTGATGTGCCCCTTCGGCATTTAATGCGTCCTGTCCACTCCGCTGGCAGACGGCACCCAGGCCATACAGCAGGCGGTGTGCCCGTCTAATCCGAACAGTATGCCCGTGTTGTAGGATACGCTATGTCCACCAGCACTTGTGCATTACCAGGGAAGCTTCCCCAGCACACCAACACTACGCGGACCGCGGGTGTCAGAGCACGAGAAGATTGCTCCAGCAACCAACTATTGCTGCCCCAAGTCTTACATCCATTGTGCTCCTGGGCCCACATGTCGGGGCTCAGCACTCTTGTACACGCCCCCCTTGAGCTATAAAAGGGGGAGCATGCAATGTTACAGGGAAAATAGAGGGAGGCTCAGGCCCAAGTCACCCAGGACACACTTAGACTCCCTCAGGCTTACACACGACTCAAGCTCTCAAGCAATACAACACACAGTGGAGTAGGGTATTACGTTCGGGCGGCCCGAACCACTCTAAACTCTTGCGTGTTCTCGTGTTCACTCCTGCATTTTGCAACAGGCAAAACGCTTAAGCCCCTCCACATCTTAGGACTTTGGGCGGGTGTAACACCCCGGGTGTTTATATTCCGCTCGACAACAAGTGTGGATTTAAGCACGTGATCAGTGGATAAAACGGATGCCAAAATTTTAAACATCTTCGCCTATCGCGATTTTAATATCGCATCTGTTCTGTTTGTCGCGAGTGCGATATCATTTTTACTTCTATTTATTCGGGCTCTTCCAAAATTTTCGTGATGTTCGAAACATCGTCGTTCCGAAAATCGGTGCGTCCGATGATTAATTAAAATTCATCGCCGCGCGAATCCGAATTCAGAAGCTCGACCTCCTTTTACGCCTTTGTATTCCGGACAGATTAATTTGAATTCAATGGCTAAAATACTCGGTGCAAAATAATCCGAATCGTGCGTCGTCTGAGCGAAATCGTGTGCGAGGATATAATTCAATTTACTCTTCGGCACGCTGTTTGGCGACGAAATCGCGTATGCATTTGCGGATCTGGTTTCGGCTAATTTCGGTCAAATCACGCCGAACAAATTATCAATGCCGAAATATGTTTAATCCAGTCCATTGCTTCTCGCTTCGGTCTAGCTCTTCAGAAGTGAATTAACAGCACGATTTTGTCCGAGTTCAGAGAATTCGCTAAATCAAGTCGTTAGTCCTCGGATTTCCGTTTAGAGATTCGGGAAATAGGATACGTAGTTGAATAGTGTATCGACCCAGTGTGCACTGCTAAAAATGCTAAAAATCCCGGTACAAAAATATCTGCAATTTGCTTTTCTAAAAAAAGGGAGAGAAAATTTAAAAAAAACTAACCTGAAAAATCTCCTTCCTTATCCTCGACGTGAGATTTTTCGGTGGCAGCCGCTCAAGCTCTCGTTCTTATCTCTACCGCTCCTTTGGTATTTATCTCCAGCCGGCCAAGCTTCCCCAGTGTCCAGCCACACCTCCATTCCTCCTTCCCTATGCGCACACTCCTGCTCCTCTGCCCCAGCTCGAGCTGCCTCCATGGCCGCGCGCCCTGAAGCTCCAGTTGACGCGTCCCAGCCAAGCTCCAGCTCGGATTCGCGCCGTCTTCCAGCCGCTCTAGCCCCTTTTTTCCCAGCGCCCGACTCCAGCTCCTGCATACAGCCGAGCTCACCCTGCGCATCCAGCTCCCTACTCGGCCGCTCGTCTTCTCCCTGCTGTGCTCGCCGATTCCCTCTTCCCCAGCTCCGCTCGTCTATGGCGCGCGAGCTCCACCCTGTTGCGCCCTTCATCGTCATGGACGCGCCGATTGGTCTTCAACGCCGTTGGGGTTGCCCTCCTCGTCGTCCTATACTTTTCCTTTTCTCTATTTCGAGATCCTCCCTCGACGTCCCTGCCCAGCCGAACCCCTCTGCGTCACACCATGGTTTTTCCCTACCCAGCTTGGAGCTCTAGTGTCGTGCGCCCTGTTCCCTGTAGTTTCTGTCATGCGCAAGTTTTCCCTGGTGCCGAGCTCATCTCTAGCGCCGCAGCTTCCTCCTTCCATCTCCCCCAGCTCGCATCCTTCTGCGCTTGAGCTCGCTGGCTTCTTCCAGCCGCGCTCAGCCGCTCCTCTGTTCTCCCTGCTGCGTTCCAGCTCACCCGAGCTCCTTCCCTGCTCAACCGGCAGAGCTCCCATGGCGCGTGCTCAGCTTTAGCTTGGAGCCCCCTGTGCGCTGGTTGCTCCCTTGCTGTGCGCGCGTCTCCCTGCTCCAGCGCACGCTCCTGCGCTGAGGCTTTTCCCCAGCCGAGGCCCCTGCGTGACCAAACTCCCTAGCACCGTCCCTCTGTTTCTTTCTACCGTGAGCAGCTACCTGGTGCTCGGACCCAGCTCCGCGCGCTTCCTGCTCCCATGGCGGCGCATCCTCGCGCTTTGGTCAAGTTCGTCCCATGGCGCCCGGATTTCTGCTCGCCCCAGCTCTCTGTGTCGCGCGCTGCCGTCGTCTAGTTCACGTTCATTGAGTTTGCCAAAGCCCTGTTACAAGTGCCGAACTATACCTATAAAGCCTCGCCGGTGAAGTTCGCCGCTGTCCTCTAATCTCAGCTCGCCCCAACACTCGTACTTTCCTTGGCTGCGCTCGTCATGGCCGTTGTCTCATTCTCAACATCTTCATGTCGCCCTGTGTGCTCGACTTAGTCTTGTCGTAAAACTTCGACGCCGTCGAGCCTCGCTGCCCATCGCGAAGTTCTCTGCTTGCTGGTGCGCCCTCTCGGCTCGCTTGGCTTTAATTCCCAATCGTGTCGTCGATTCCGCCGGTTAACATCGTTCGTCGTCGCGTCGCGAGTACAGCTCTATATACGTCACCCTCCTGATCATCGTCGATCTACGCATTTTCTGTTCGGCTATCGATTCCGCCTACGTCGATCTCCTAATTGCCATGGATAGTGTATCGACGTCCCATTACAATAGCCCGTCGTAAAACTCTAGTGCTTGTCGTTGATATCCGGTCGTCTCCAACCTTTGCCTTGTCGTCGTTGTTCGGTCACCCTGTCTCGATATCGGTCCCTACGTGATGCCTCCGAGTTGGAATCGTGCTGACAAAAGAATCCCCAAGAGAAGATGTCCAAAAGTTG
The DNA here is from genome assembly GCA_029449295.1 of Zea luxurians. NCBI lineage: Eukaryota > Viridiplantae > Streptophyta > Magnoliopsida > Poales > Poaceae > Zea > Zea luxurians. The sequence continues at coordinate 106,296,605 of JAOPSE010000006.1, read as the reverse complement.
GATGGTGGGGTGCGTGAAGTTCGGATAGTATCTGCCAAGCGCGCTCGATAAATTGCCTAAATCGGAGAATCATTACCGATCTCGCGGATTCGAGTCAGCTATTGGAACGGTGAGCCGATTTACTATTTTTGCTATTGATTTTATGATCGGTAAATATCGTTACCAACTAATGTGTTATATAAATTAATCTGGAAAATAGTTTAGAAGGTTAATAAAGGTTCTTCTATAATTTTATAAACATTAGGTGTCCCAGAATCGTAAAGCTAAAATTGTAAGTCAATTAGTATACTCTCTAAACCAGGCATGAATGTGTGTTGGCCGATTTTGCGATTTGAATGGATGTTGATTGCTACTTCGAATATTTAGGATCAAGTAACATCGATATATTGTAACTAAGGATGATAGTGTATGTTTATAATTTATTCTTGCTTGATAATAGGATTAAATATGATTAAACAAGAGAAGCATAATTATTGCGCTTAGTCGTACGTCGATAACTAGTGTTTTCGTATGAAATAGTACGACGCTTCATCACTAAGTGTTTAATTCTTATCGGTGTAGCACTATTTAGATCTGTGCTATTCCTGTCTATATGCATTCATGTGCATAATGCATTTCATTCAGGTACGTGAATTAACCACGTGATGCGGAGAACCAGAACTGAGTCGACCACAAGATGGTGCTGATGAACGGAACTGAAGATGGATAGACGAAACAAGTATCAGAACAAAAGATGATCGTCAAGTGGACGTCGTCTAACAAACACTAACATAGTGTTTATTTCAGGCAAGCCCCGGTGCATGCAACCCCTTCCTTGTGTTTTTAAATAATTTTTGCACACTTTAAGTCTAGTGAAATGTGCATTAGGTTTATAGGAGTTGCTTAGAAACCCTTTGATGCATTGCCTACCTTGATATCCATACCTTTATAGATACTTCTGATGAAGTATCAAAATATGATTTACAAAATTGCTTAGCCTTGCTTAGAGGTAAATCTTGTGGATAGAGGTTGTCCTTTGCGTTAATGCCAAGCTCAGGGGTTATCCTGAGGAAGGATGGCTTCTGCCTGCAAGAATATATTTTCATTGGGAGCAATGGTGGGATCTTACTGCAAAGTTCCCTATGATGCTCTTTTCATCTTAAGGAACACAAACAATCCTAAGGATGGAAGTACTTAAATCGGGACTTGGGCTAGGAACAGGTGATGTTCTACCCAGGTTGATTAAGGACTATACTGAATGTAGGCTTGATGATCGAGGACCCTTTAACTGGTCACATGCCTCGTCATGGGTAAGCTTTGCCTCGGGCAGACTAATACCAGAATAAGATAACACGCAATGGGAGTGGAGAGATGACGAGAGTAGCGTGTACCCTCCATGGCAAGAGGCTGGACGGTGGTGTATTTGTGCTCTCGGTTGGCGTGAACCTGATCTGGTCTTAAGAACCCCGGTGGCGAGTTGACATATGCAAGGGTTAAGTGCTACATATGTCATGTGATTGGAGATCCTCAGCTGAGTATAATCGATTCGGATCGCCGTAACTTCGCGGACATGAAGACTTGGTCACTGCCCTGCAATCTAAGTCATGGATGGAATCTTAATGAGCAAAAATCATGTTGGATTGGTTAATGTGATGGTGAAATTAGACTAGATGCAAACAAGGTCTATTAATATTTAATCTAGCATTAAAATGTTGAAAGCAAGGACTCACTTTAGTAAGCTATTTCTGCAAAAGTATCTAAGTTGATTCTTGCTAAAGCCTCTCCTTGATTCCCAAATCTAGCATATCCTTGAGAGTCTTTTCTTTAGTCGGGTAAGTCTTGCTGAGTAATTCCATACTCAGGGTTTTATTCCCTATTGTTTTTCAGGTTTTAACTTTGTGCTGCTGATGATGGTGTTAAGTGCCGGTGGGCTCGGCCTTCTTATATAAGTATACCCCGTCTTTATCTTCTTATTGAGGATGGTCACTTGAGCTAGCATATATTTCAAAACTACAAATAATTTATAACATTTCAAAGTTATTTCTTTGAATCACTTTTGTAATCACTCCGATCATGTATAAAGTAAAATTTTTGTAACTTGTAAAATTTGGTAATAAGTTTTCCGCTGCAAACTGTTAGTGTGTGTGATTTGTGTTACTTAATCCCGCGATCTTGGTTGTAAGTGGTTTATCCGATGTCCTTTGGGCAATCGGACGGGTCCTGTTAAGTTATCTGGTGCACATGCATCGCTGTCTGAGGTCTTTGGGACAAGGACAGGTGCATGTGGGCCCAATAACTTGGAGGTTCTGCCACAGCGGGTGCATTCCGCCACCCGGCTAGAGAATTTCCTCTCTGACAATGGCTATTAAGCAAAATAGACAATTTCAAGCAAACACGAGGCTAATAACAGAACCGCATCCACAACAGACCGGCCCCAACAAACAAGCATAATACCTCCATGGAGGAATGACCAAATGAGTTTACCTTTCTGCGGCATCAAAGAAGGTGGATCAGCACAGACGAGCGTAAATCTCCTTTTTGGTCAAGCGCTTGCCGCTGGCATCTCTGTCGCCATAGCCCTCGTCATCGGTGGCCGCGGCTAGGGCCACAAGGTAGCGGTAGTTGGCGGGGAGCTTGGCGGCCCAGACGCAGCCCGCCGAGGCTGCGCCGCGGAAGGCGTTGTTGAGGTGGGCCACCTGGCAGATCTCCAGCTGGTCGAGGTAGAGGAGTACCATCGCCGTGACCGCACCGCCACCGCCATCGGACCAGAGTACCAGACCACCACCTCCACCTCCCCCCGCACCACCTGCTGCCACACTCCATCAGCCGCACCCCCACCCCGACCCGGCCACCCCGTCACCCGCCGCCGCTGTCCCCACCACAGTACACCCCGGTCTAACCCCACCCCGATGTCCACCCCATCCACACCACCGCCCTGCCTGCACCTCGCCGCGCACCGCCTGTCCTCGCGCCCGCTGCGCTTCCTCCGCTGCTGCCTGCACGTGCGCCCGCTCGGCCACCCCGAGATCCAGCGGGACCCACGCGAGCTCCCACGCTGCTCACCCTGCACGACCGCGTCCCCATCCCCCACCTCCCACCTCTATGCCTGCCTCTCCTGCGCTGCCGTCTTCTGCCCCTCCCACGCTGCCACGCACGCCTCCACCTCCGCGGGGCCCGACCACCAGATTGTCGTCGATGTCGACCACGTCGTGCTCTTCTGCCTGCCTATGGGGACCAGGTCTACAATCCCGACTTCGACCATGCTGTCTTCCTTGCCCAGTCCTCCTCGCTTCTCCCATCCACCTCCACCTCCTCCGCCTCCCCGGCCCTCCGCAAGTGCCGGCGTGTCGATTACTGCACGTGGTTGCGGACCTCGAGCATCACAGACGCAGAATGGGGAGGGGACTAGACGGCAGCTGTTGGAGGCGTGGTGGGTTTCTCAGCGTGGTGGATGCAGGTTTTGTGGGGGGGAAGATGGGGGCGTGCGCGCAGAGGGGGGAGGCGGGGGTGAAAGGGAATTAGGCTTACACCTATCTCCTAATTGATTTTGGTGGTTGAATTGCCCAACACAAATAATTTGACTAACTAGTTTGCTCTAGTCTATAAGTTCTACAGGTGCCAAAGGTTCACAATAAGCCAATAAAAAGACCAAGAATGGGCTCAATAAAAGAGAGCAAGGGATAACCGAAGTGTGCCCTGGTCTGGCGCACCGGACTGTCCGGTGTGCCACCGGACAGTGTCCGGTGCACCAGAGAACTCGACTTCCAACTCTTCACCTTCGGGAATTTTCAGAGGAGCTCCACTATAATTCACCGGACTGTCCGGTGCATCACCGGACAGTGTCCAGTGCTCCAGGGGAGAGCAACTCTGAACTCGCCAGCTTCGGGAATCCGCTCCGCTATAATTCACCGGACTGTCCGGTGAGTCACCGGACACTGTCCGGTGCACACCAGACTGTCCGGTGTGACAGCGGGGCAACGGCTACTTCGAGCGCAATGGTCGTCTGCAACGCATTAAATGCGTGCCAGCGCGCGCAGAGGAGCAGAGCACGCGCGGGTGGCACACCGGACAGCCTACAGGGCATGTCCGGTGCACCACCGGACAGCCAAGCGGGCCCACAAGACAGAGCTCCAACGGTCGGAACCCTTCGGCCAGGTGATGTGGCTGGCGCATCGGACAGTGTCCGGTGGCGCACCGGACTGTCCGGTGCGCCATGCGACTGCAGCCTTCCAACGGCCACTTTGTGGTGGTTGGGGCTATAAATACCCCAACCACCCCACATTCAAGGCATCCAAGTTTTCCACCTTCCAACTACTTACAATAGCTCTAGCATTCAATTCTAGACACACCAAAGAGATCAAATCCTCTCCCAATTCCACTCAAAGCTTTAGTGATTAGAGAGAGTGATTGTTGTGTTCATTTGAGCTCTTGCGCTTGGATTGCTTCTTTTTCTCATTCTTTCTTGTGATCATCTCAATTGTAATCGAGGCAAGAGACACCAATTGTGTGGTGATCCTTGCGGGGAAGTTTGGTTCCCGGTTGATTGAGAAGAGAAGCTCACTCGGTCCGAGGGACTGTTTGAGAGAGGGAAAGGGTTGAAAGAGACCCGGTCTTTGTGACCACCTCAACGTGGAGTAGGTTTGAGAGAACCAAACCTTGGTAAAACAAATCCTTGTGTCTCACTTCTTTATTCGCTTGCGATTTGTTTTTACGCCCTCTCTCGGACTCGCATTATATTTCTAACGCTAACCCGGATTGTAGTTGTGATTAACTTTGTAAATTTCAATTTCGCCCTATTCACCCCCCTCTAGGCGACTTTCAATTGGTATCAGAGCCCGGTGCTTCATTAGAGCCTAACCGCTCGAAGTGATGTCGGGAGATCACGCCAAGAGGGAAATCGAGACCGGCGACAAGCCCACTACAAGCCACGGGAAGGCTTCATCGGGAGAGTCCCGCAACAAAGGGAAGGGGAAGGAGAAGAAACCATCTTCCCACAAGTCGCATCGGAGTGGTGACAAAAAGAAGAAGATGAGGAAAGTGGTCTACTACGAGACCGACACTTCATCACCATCGACCTCTGGCTCCGACGCGTCGTCCGTTACTTCTAAGCGCCATGAGCGCAAGAAGTATAGTAAGATTCCCCTACGCTACCCACGTATTTCAAAGCGTACTCCTTTACTCTCCATTCCATTAGGCAAACCACCGGTTTTTGACGGTGAAGATTATAACATGTGGAGTGATAAAATGAGGCATCATCTAACCTCACTCCACACAAGCATTTGGAATGTTGTTGAGTTTGGTGTATAGGTACCATCCGTAGGAGATGAAGACTACGACTCGGATGAAGTGGCCCAAATCCACCACTTTAACTCCCAAGCCACCACTATACTCCTCGCCTCTCTAAGTCGAGAGGAGTATAATAAGGTGCAAGGGTTAAAGAGTGCGGAGGAAATTTGGGACGTACTCAAGACCACGCACGAAGGAGACGAGGTGACAAAGATCACCAAGCGGGAGACGGTTGAGGGGGAGCTTTGTCGCTTCATACTTCACCAAGGGGAGGATCCACAAGCTATGTACAACTGCTTGAAGACCTTGGTGAACCAAGTGCGCAACCTCGGGAGCGAAAAATGGGATGACCATGAGATGGTCAAGGTTATTCTTAGATCCCTCGTTTTTCTTAACCCTACGCAAGTTCAATTAATTCGAGGTGATCCTAGATACAAGCTAATGTCTCCCGAGGAGGTTATAGGAAAATTTGTGAGCTTTGAGCTAATGATTAAAGGCTCAAAGAAAATCATCGAGCAAGGCACCTCCTCAATGCTCGAAGCATAACCGGTGGCATTCAAGGCGACAGAGGAAAAGAAGGAGGAGTCTACATCAAGTAGACAACCCATCGACGCCTCCAAGCTCGACAACGAGGAAATGGCACTCATCATCAAGAGTTTTCGCCAAATCCTCAAGCAAAGGAGGGGGAAGGATTACAAGCCCCGCTCCAAGAAGGTTTGCTACAAGTGTGGTAAGCCCAGTCACTTTATTGCCAAATGTCCTATTTCTAGTGACAGTGACAGGGGCGACGACAAGAAGGGGAGAAGAAAGGAAAAGAAGAGGTACCACAAGAAGAAGGGCGGCGATGCCCATGTGTGCCGCGAGTGGGACTCCGACGTGAGCTCCACCGACTCCTCCTCCGACGAGGACGCCGCCAACATCGCCGTCACCAAGGGACTTCTCTTCCCCAACGTCGGCCACAAGTGCCTCATGGCAAAGGACGACAAAAAGAAGAAGGTTAAATCCAAATCCTCCACTAAATATGAGTCCTCTAGTGATGATAATGCTAGTGATGAGGAGGATAATTTACATACTCTTTTTGCTAACTTCAACATGCAACAAAAAGAAAAACTAAATGAACTAATTAGCGCCATCCATGAGAAGGATGAACTCTTGGACTCCCAAGAGGACTTTCTAATCAAGGAAAACAAGAAACATGTTAAGGTTAAAAATGCTTATGCTCTGGAAGTTGAAAAATGTGAGAAATTAACTAGTGAGCTAGGCACATGCCATGATTTGATTGCCAACCTTAGAAATGAAAATGCTAGATTAATTGCTAAGGTTGATTCTAATGTTTGTGATGATTCAATTCCCAATCTTAGAGATGATAAAGTTGATCTACTTGCTAAGATTGAAGAATTGAATGATTCTCTTGTTAGCCTTAGGATTGAAAATGAAAAATTGCTTGCTAAGGCTAAAGAATTAGATGTTTGCAATGCTTCCATTTCCGATCTTAGAAGTGAAAATGATAATTTACATGGTAAGATTGTTGAACTAAAAACTTGCAAACCCTCTACATCTACCGTTGAGCATGTTTCTATTTGCACTAGATGTAGAGACATTAATGTTGATGCTATCCATGACCATCTAGCTTTAATTAAGAAACAAAATAATCACATAGCTCAACTTGATGCTGAAATAAATGAGCATGACTTAGAAAATAAAAAGTTTAAATTTGCTAGAAGCATGCTCTATAATGGGAGACGCCCTGGCATCAAGGATGGCATTGGCTTCCAAAAGGGAGACAATGTCAAACTTAATGCCCCTCCTAAAAGATTGTCAAATTTTGTTAAGGGAAAGGCTCCCATGCCTCAGGATAACGAGGGTTACATTTTGTACCCTGCTGGTTATCCTGAGAGCAAGATTAGGAGAATTCATTCTAGGAAATCTCACTCTGGCCCTAATCATGCTTTTATGTATAAGGGTGAGACATCTAGCTCTAGGCAACCAACCCGTGCTAAGTTGCCTAAGAAGAAAATCCCTAGTGCATCAAATGATCATGACATTTCATTTAAAACTTTTGATGCATCTTATGTTTTAACTAACAAATCTGGCAAGGTAGTTGCCAAGTTTGTTGGGGGCAAACACAAGGGTTCCAAGACTTGTGTTTGGGTACCCAAAGTTCTTGTTTCTAATGCTAAAGGACCCAAGACCATTTGAGTACCTAAAGTCAAGAACTAAAATTGTTTTGTAGGTTTATGCATCCGGGGGCTCAAGTTGGATCATCGATAGCGGGTGCACAAACCACATGACATGGGAGAAGAAGATGTTCTCCTCCTACGAGAAAAACCAAGATCCCCAACGAGCTATCACATTCGGGGATGGAAACCAAGGTTTGGTCAAAGGTTTGGGTAAAATAGCTATATCTCCTGACCATTCCATTTCCAATGTTTTTCTTGTAGACTCCTTAGATTATAACTTGCTTTCCATTTCCCAATTATGTCAAATGGGCTACAACTGTCTATTTACTGATGTAGGTGTCACTGTCTTTAGAAGGAGTGATGATTCAATAGCATTTAAGGGAGTGTTAGAGGGTCAGCTATACTTGGTAGATTTTGATAGAACTGAACTCGACACTTGCTTAATTGCTAAGACTAACATGGGTTGGCTCTGGCACCGCCGACTAGCCCATGTTGGAATGAAGAATCTTCATAAGCTGCTAAAGGGAGAGCACATTTTAGGATTAACAAATGTTCATTTTGAGAGATAGGATTTGTAGCGCATGCCAAGCAGGGAAGCAAGTTGGTGTTCATCATCCACACAAGAACATCATGACGACTGACAGGCCACTGGAGCTCCTACACATGGACCTATTCGGCCCGATAGATTACATAAGCATCGGCGGGAGTAAGTACTGTCTTATTATTGTGGATGACTATTCTCGCTTCACTTGGGTATTCTTTTTGCAGGAAAAATCTCAAACCCAAGAGACTTTAAAGGGATTCTTGAGACGGGCTCAAAATGAGTTCGGCTTAAGGATCAAGAAAATTAGAAGCGACAACGGGACGGAGTTCAAGAATTCACAAATTGAAGGCTTCCTTGAGGAGGAGGGCATCAAGCATGAGTTCTCTTCTCCCTACACACCACAACAAAATGGTGTAGTGGAGAGGAAGAATAGAACTCTATTGGACATGGCTAGAACCATGCTTGATGAGTACAAGACGCCGGATCGGTTTTGGGCCGAGGCGGTCAACACCGCCTGCTATGCCATCAACCGGTTGTATCTACACCGAATTCTCAAGAAGACATCATACGAACTCCTAACCGGTAAAAAGCCCAACATTTCATATTTTAGAGTGTTTGGTAGCAAATGCTTTATTCTTGTTAAAAGAGGTAGAAAATCTAAATTTGCTCCTAAGACAGTAGAAGGCTTTTTACTAGGATATGATTCAAACACAAGGGCATATAGAATCTTTAACAAGTCCTCAGGACTAGTTGAAGTTTCTTGTGACGTTGTGTTTGATGAAACTAACGGCTCTCAAGTAGAGCAAGTTGATCTTGATGAGATAGGTGATGAAGAGGCTCCGTGCATCACTCTAAGGAACATGTCCATTGGGGTTGTGTGTCCTAAGGAATCCGAAGAGCCTCCAAATACATAAGATCAACCATCCTCCTCCACGCAAGCATCTCCAACAACTCAAAATGAGGATGAGGCTCAAGTTGATGAAGGAGAAGATCAAAAATATGAGCCACCTCAAGATGACGACAATGATCAAGGGGGAGATGCAAATGATCAAGACAAGGAGGATGAGCAAGTTGCAAGACCGCCACACCCAAGAGTCCACCAAGCAATTCAACGAGATCACCCCGTCGACACCATCCTCGGCGACATTCATAAGGGGGTAACCACTAGATCTCGTGTTGCACATTTTTGTGAGCATTACTCTTTTGTTTCCTCTATTGAGCCACACAGGGTAGAGGAAGCACTTCAAGATTCAGATTGGGTGGTGGCAATGCAAGAGGAGCTCAACAACTTCACGAGAAATAAGGTATGGCATTTAGTTCCACGTCCTAACTAAAATGTTGTAGGAACAAAGTGGGTCTTCCGCAACAAACAAGATGAGCATGGTGTGGTGACAAGGAACAAAGCTCGACTTGTGGCCAAGGGATACTCCCAAGTTGAAGGTTTGGATTTTGGTGAAACCTATGCACCCGTAGCTAGGCTTGAGTCAATTCGTATATTATTAGCCTATGCTACTTACCATGGCTTCAAGCTTTACCAAATGGACGTGAAGAGTGCCTTCCTCAATGGACCAATCAAGGAAGAAGTCTATGTTGAGCAACCTCCCGGCTTTGAAGACAGTGAGTACCCTAACCATGTCTATAGGCTCTCTAAGGCGCTTTATGGGCTCAAGCAAGCCCCAAGAGCATGGTATGAATGCCTAAGAGATTTCCTTATTGCTAATGGCTTCAAAGTCGGCAAGGCCGATCCTACTCGATTCACTAAAACTCTTGACAATGATTTGTTTGTATGCCAAATTTATGTTGATGATATTATATTTGGGTCTACTAACGAATCTACACGTGAAGAATTTAGTAGGATCATGACACAGAAATTCGAGATGTCAATGATGGGGGAGTTGAAGTATTTCTTAGGATTTCAAGTGAAGCAACTCCAAGAGGGCACCTTCATTAGCCAAACAAAGTATACTCAAGACATTCTAAACAAGTTTGGAATGAAGGATGCCAAGCCCATCAAGACTCCCATGGGAACCAATGGGCATCTCGACCTCAACACGGAAGGTAAATCCGTCGATCAAAAGGTATACCGGTCGATGATAGGTTCATTACTCTATTTATGTACATCTCGACCGGACATTATGCTTTCTGTATGCATGTGTGCAAGATTCCAAGCCGACCCTAAGGAATCTCACCTTACGGTCGTAAAATGAATCTTGAGATATTTGGCTTATACTCCTAAGTTTGGGCTTTGGTACCCTCGGGGATCCACATTTGATTTAATTGGTTATTTCGATGCCGATTGGGCAGGGTGCAAAATCAATAGAAAGAGCACATCGGGGACTTGCTAGTTCTTGGGAAGGTCCTTGGTGTCTTGGGCTTCAAAGAAGCAAAATTATGTCGCTCTTTCTACCGCCGAAGCCGAGTACATTGCCACAGGTCATTGTTGCGCGCAATTGCTTTGGATGAGGCAAACCCTTAGGGACTATGGTTACAAATTAACCAAAGTTCCTCTTCTATGTGATAATGAGAGTGCAATCCGCATGGCGGATAATCCCGTTGAGCATAGCCGCACTAAACACATAGCCATTCGGTATCACTTCTTAAGGGATCACCAACAAAAGGGAGATATCGAGATTGCATACATTAATACTAAGGATCAATTGGCCGATATCTTTACCAAGCCACTAGATGAACAAACCTTTACCAGACTTAGGCATGAGCTAAATATTCTTGCATGAGCTAAATATTCTTGATTCTAGAAATTTCTTTTGATGTCTTGCATACATAGCTCATAAATATACCTTTGATCATGTCTCTTTCATATGCTATGACTAATATGTTTTCAAGTGAATTTCAACCCAAGTCATAGGTAACTGAAAGGGAATTGGAGTCTTCGGCGAAGACAAAGGCTTCCACTTCGTAACTCATCCTTTGCCGTCGCTCCGAGCATCTCTCCGTCTTTGGTATAATCTTCACTCATATGTTTTATTTGCCAAAGGGGAGAAAGTAGTTAAAAGGGCTTATATTTCACTCAAACATCTGTTTTTGGCGATTCATGCCAAAGGGGGAGAGTATTAAGCCCAAAGCAAAAGGACCACACCACCACCAAATTTTAAAACTTATGATTTTCAAATTGGTATCTCATTGTGTTCTAAAGGGGGAGAAAGTAGCACCTTCAAAAATTGGTATCTTAAAACCCTCTTGAACACTAAGAGGAGAATTTTATTGAAGGGGAGTTTTGTTTAATCAAAGGAAAAAGCATTTGAAACAGGGGGAGAAAATTTCAAATCTTGAAAATGCTTCTCAAAATCTTACTCATTTACCTTTGACTATTTGCAAAAGAACTTTGAAAAGAATTTACAAAAGTATTTTCAAAAACAAAGCATGTGGTGCAAGCGTGGTCCAAAATGTTAAGAATATAAAGAAACAATCCATGCGTATCTTATGAGAATTTATGTTGGCTCAATTCTAAGTAACTTTTGCACTTGCATTTTGCAAACTAGTTCAATTATGCACTTCTATACTTGCTTTGGTTTGTGTCGGCATCAATCACCAAAAAGGAGGAGATTGAAAGGGAATTAGGCTTACACCTATCTCCTAATTGATTTTGGTGGTTGAATTGCCCAACACAAATAATTGGACTAACTAGTTTGCTCTAGTCTATAAGTTCTACAGGTGCCAAAGGTTCACAATAAGCCAATAAAAAGACCAAGAATGGGCTCAATAAAAGAGAGCAAGGGATAACCAAAGTGTGCCCTGGTCTGGCGCACCGGACAGTGTCCGGTGCACCACCGGACAATGTCCGATGCACCAGGGAACTCGACTTCTAACTCTTCACCTTCGGGAATTTTCAGAGGAGCTCCACTATAATTCACCGGACTGTCCGGTACATCACCAGACAGTGTCCGGTGCTCTAGGGGAGAGCAACTCTGAACTCGCCAGCTTCGGGAATCCGCTCCGCTATAATTCATCGGACTGACCGGTGAGTCACTGGACACTGTCCGGTGCACACCAGACTGTCCGGTGTGACAGCGGGGCAACGGCTACTTCGAGCGCAACGGTCGTCTGCAACGCATTAAATGCGTGCCAGCGCGCAGAGGAGCAGAGCACGCATGGGTGGCACACCGGACAGCCTACAGGGCATGTCCGGTGCACCACCGGACAGCCAGGCGGGCCCACAAGGCAGAGCTCCAACGGTCGGAACCCTTTGGCCAGGTGACGTGGCTGGCGCACCGGACAGTGTCCGGTGGCGCACTGGACTGTCTGGTGCGCCATGCGACTGCAGCCTTCCAACGGCCACTTTGTGGTGGTTGGGGCTATAAATACCCCAACCACCCCACATTCAAGGCATCCAAGTTTTCCACCTTCCAACTACTTACAAGAGCTCTAGCATTCAATTCTAGACACACCAAAGAGATCAAATCCTCTCCCAATTCCACTCAAAGCTTTAGTGATTAGAGAGAGTGATTGTTGTGTTCATTTGAGCTCTTGCGCTTGGATTGCTTCTTTTTCTCATTCTTTCTTGCGATCATCTCAATTGTAATCGAGGCAAGAGACACCAATTGTGTGGTGATCCTTGCGGGGAAGTTTGGTTCCCGGTTGATTGAGAAGAGAAGCTCACTCGGTCCGAGGGACTGTTTGAGAGAGGGAAAGGGTTGAAAGAGACCCGGTCTTTGTGACCACCTCAACGGGGAGTAGGTTTGAGAGAACTGAACCTCGGTAAAACAAATCCTTGTGTCTCACTTCTTTATTCGCTTGCGATTTGTTTTTACGCCCTCTCTCGGACTCGCATTATATTTCTAACGCTAACCCGGATTGTAGTTGTGATTAACTTTGTAAATTTCAGTTTCGCCCTATTCACCCACCCTCTAGGCGACTTTCAGGGGGCACAGGAGATGGTCTACACTATTACCTTAATAGTTAGTAGAGATTTGTTGAAACCAGTCTTAGAGCATCTAATGGTGTGTTTGGTTGACCAGCATAGGGGAATGGAATGGCTCCATTCTTATTTTTTATGTTTCTTTTCAACAGAGGAGAGCGGAGCGACTCCTGGAGTCTATATATGGAAATATTTGGGATGCTCTCGCTCCACCAAAATGACCGGTCGCGAGCGCTCTCCTCCACTCCAAAGTCATATGGCTCTCCAAGACTCCAACCAAACAATGAACGGAGCAGCTCCGCTCTATTATACTCTTCAACCAAACAAAAAATGGAGTGGTTCCGTTCTGCTTGACAAGCATAGAATAAAATGGCTCAATTCTTAAAATAAAATGACTCAATTCTTAGAAACTGGAATAGAGTCGCTCCATCCCAGTTGGCTCCCTAACCAAACACACGACTCTGCTCAATCCATAAAAAAAGTTTTAATCTCTACTACTCTATAAGCCTCTATTGTGGGCGTCCACAGTGCACCATGGCCCCGCTCCCATCATTCATGCGCCCCCTCCCTGGCCGTGACACCGCCCATCCTCTCGTGATCACCACCGTGCAAATCCAACTGTGGTCCTCCTCCTTGCCTGCCCCTTCCATCCGCCCAGGCGCCCGCCCCCATATTTTTCTCTCCCCGACGTCATGCTCTCCGCGCTTGCCTCCCCCACAATCCCATCCATCTCGCCTCACCGCTCCAGTCCTTCCCATTTCTCTCCTCGACACCGTTGCCGTTGTGCTGGTCATGGATAACGATGGGAAAAGGAAGGTTGGGACATGCCTGCCACCGTCGCCGAGCTCCAATGCGACATCGCTGAGGGTCACAGGTCCACAGCTTCACCTAGGGCTCCATGGCGGAGCACAGCAATAGTAGCAAGGCGAGGTGGTGGGGCTGGGCATGGGAGCTCGGCAGGCGGTCGAGGTGGAGGCACCTGTGGGATTGGGACGCTACATCCTCTACTTACATTTAGCGGGGGTTGCGGGCGCAGAGAGGACACTACCAATCTCTTCGCGACGGTGGGGGGCAGGATGGGGGCTGCGGGCGTGGGGAGGGGCGGATCTCGGAGGAGATGCTGCCGCTGGCATGGGTGGACCGGTTCCTGACGAACCAGGGCCTGGTGGCATCGATATTCATGTACGCCTCCCCTCCATAACGATCGCATCATCCTGCACGTGCTCGTCGTCCACTCTATCTGCCTCCTGCCTGCGTGCGTGTTAATCCGCCTTCGTCCAACCCCCTTTGCGCACGCGTGGCGGTGTCATGGACATTAGGCTGCTGGTATTCGTGGACGCCAACCTCGCCGCTGCCCTGTCGTGCCCCACTCTTCCAAGTTCGTGTTCCTGTGCCATATTGTCCTGGGTAGCTATGTTTCATCGTGCAGGTCCGTCCGCGTGTGCTCTGCTACCGCTGCCACGCCAGTCGTGGGAGGTATCTTCGAGGTGAGGACGACTCTCGATTTCTGTTCCCTTTTCATTTTAGTTTCACTTGTTGTTTATTGTTTTCTTCCCATTTGGACGCCTGTGAATTTGCTTGTTAGTTACGAAGAACAAATGATATTCCTTGTATGAGGGTGTGAGGCCATGCAACAGTCAGCACAAGAATAGATGGATAGCTATAATTATTTTTATTGGTACATCCAACAGTTTTGTGCTAACTTGGTAGTTGCTAGCCTCTATTCTGTTTTGATAACACTTTTTAGTGATAATTTGGTATCAAATATTCACTCACTGTGTCATTTTGTTTTGTTAGGCTTGTCAAGAGTCGATGTGGTTCTAACTTGGTAGTTGCTAGCCTCTATTCTGTTTTGTGCAATTTTGGTATAGTCGAATAGTATTATTGATTCTGAAGATTGTTGCAAGTTTAGTTCTGAAAAGACAATTTTTTTTATCTGCATATGTACTGCATTATATCTTTTCTAATCATCTATATTTAAAATCCGACAATGTGAATTATGTAATATAACTACATGCAGTTTTTGATGCCACAGAGAAAATCCATCGAAAGTAAGCAACACTTGAATGTGAATACTTGGAGTCGGTGCAACTAAGTCACACAATGAAAGTTTACATGCCAGAGTGTAACCTGGTAACTGGTGACCATTCCTAAAATTTTGTTTTTGCATTTAGCAACATCCATTAATATTTCTCTTGTTTGATCATTAACAAAAGAAAAAAAATCATCATTTTGTTTCTTTATGTTCCCAACAAAGAAAAATAGGGAAATCTTCTGGTGTAGTGTGCCTAGCGGTGGTAATGAATCACGATCCAAATGCTTCTTCACAAAATAGTTGGGTCCTAAATAAATTTTAGTTCAAAAATGAATAGAAATAGAGTCTGATCTAAATCTGATCCAATCCTTAAATGTTATTGTGTAAAATTTAGAGCCCATTGTCACCCATAAATGTGCCCAGTTCTTTTGTCCCTAGAAAATTGTGTAGTCATGTATGGATCAAGTTAACCAATCTTTGGCTATAGCTATCGCTATAGTAAGTTCTATCGATTTAGACACTACACCACTATTTTGTATACACATTCATTTTAGCCCATTTTAGCCTGCTATAGCTAGGTATAGTCTTATGGAAACTCTACAACTACTATGGATCTTATGCATTATGTTCAGTATGCAGAAAAGGTAGTATAATGAGTTGGAGCAATAATCCTTCATATTATGTTATTGGCGTCTTGCTTAATCAAACTGTCAAAAAATTGAATTGTTTGCCTTAGAACACAAAAGTAGGTGTTGTTATTCTGGAAGCTTAAAGGGATAAGTTTATCAAGATCAAGCACACCTTCACAATTTGTAATTTTTCTAGAAGCTGAAACATTTTTGACAATTTAGACCAATGATTCTTGGAATAAACTAGAATGGATACAAATTGATGTACTTTTCTCTAAGTTTGGTTAGTTGTCTTACAATTCATGTGTGATATTTATATTTACAATGCATCATCATTATCATTGTTGCTTACATGTGATTTTCAATCTCAACTTATTTATGGAAGGCATGTATTCAAGGTCTCCTTTTGATGGTCTATGGTGCTTGGGGTATGAACTGCATTATGATGTGCACACACAAAACTTGTTTTTTCAGCTTGGCTTTCACTGTCCTTGAGCAAGTTGCTTTGCCTATTATACTTCATTAATAACATTTTTTATAATGTTAACCTCCAAATATAGTTAGTACGCTCTATCTTATGTTTTGTTTTCTACATTATGCTTTGGTCATCTAATTATGTTTTTCAGGTCAGAATTTGTCTCAAGCAAGGATTGGCGGCACGAGGATGAGTTCAGAATCTGATCCATCACTAAATGCCCAACATTGGAGCATGACAAGGGCACCATTAGAATTAGTTGGGAACCTGCCTCCTATGGGAAGGTAAGAATATGATGTCATACTGATGTGTCATTCTTATCTTATACATTTTTGGCATCAGATGTTTAGATGTGAGTGTAACATATTACTTTGAAATTGCCAGACCAGTCTCTTCATCGCAGCAAGCATTAGGTTTGTCCACTGGTGATCATTTCAGTTTATGATATGTAGCTTTGTTGTTCCAAATTCTAAAATAGGTGCCCTTTGTATATGTGCTTTAAGATCGCAAAGGGGGGTCTTCAGCTTCCAACACAAGGAAAGATGAGCACAACTGGAGATACGATACCACCGATGATATAACTGAAGAGATATTGTGGGCATCGAGTGCTCTAAAAAGTATCTAGCTAGACCGTAAATCTCGGAATCTATCGACATGTAGGACTGTTGTTTTACTGATCACCCTGCCATCACAATAATGTTCTATGT
This sequence comes from Zea luxurians, assembly GCA_029449295.1. Taxonomy (NCBI): domain Eukaryota; kingdom Viridiplantae; phylum Streptophyta; class Magnoliopsida; order Poales; family Poaceae; genus Zea; species Zea luxurians. The sequence goes on along the minus strand of JAOPSE010000006.1, from coordinate 106,279,894 downwards.
TTCCTTCGATGCATGACTAAATTTCTTTGGTATAGTGTTGAACTTTCAGTACAAGAAAGTTGATTGTCGCACGGCATGTAGCCGCTTCATGCCACCCAACATTGGTTGCACGGTGACCGTGCCTAGGTCCACGATCCGCTTGTCTTCAATGAAGACCACTGGCACCATGGTGTCCGCGGGCGAGGCCACCGTCGAGTCACTCATCAAATATGATGAAGGCCACCAGTTCCACGGCTTCGAACAGATCAAGTGCGAGATCTAGGTAGGTGTTGTGATGTGTTTGGTCCAATGCTTGAGACACTGGGGATCTACTGCTATTTAACTGAAAGGGTATTTGTCTGGGTACAATTGCAACCATAAAACCATTTTGAACTCATAGTTCATACAATATGCTGCTTTAGAGCAACTTTGGTAGACCCCCTTTCTTAAAAATTGTAAGAGCATCTCCAAGAGCTCATAAAAACAGCATTCCAACACTAGGGATCTACTGTTATTTAACCGAAAGGGTATTTGTTTGGGTACAATTGCAACCATAAAACCATTGTGAACTCGTGGTTCATATAATATGTTGATTTAGAGCAACTCTGGCAGATCCCCTTCCCTAAAAAAATGTAACAACAACTTCATATGTATTTACTATTTTCAAGTTATTGAATTGTATACTTGTAACCAGTTGTCATTATGTTCATAGCACACTTGTTCTATTTGACAATTATGGCTTTTTTATGAGTGCATCAACTACTATACATTTTTGGTCCAGTTACTTACATTTAGGATTTTTGTAGGGTTGTATTGAGAGAGTACATCGATGACACGGAAGATTACATCAATATTCAGGTAATGCTGTCCCATATAGATGCATACTGCCTTTTATGTTTTGACTTTTGACCATTCAGTTTCTATATACATTTTGTTTTTTCTTCTTTTGCCGTGCAGCTTGCTAACCACCGTAATCAGTTGGTTCATATATGATTTACAATAATTTGGACCTCACCATGTTACTCTCTGTTAGAGATGCAGAAATTTCAGAATTACAAATTGATTTTATTCACTTTTAGTAGTTTGATGTGTAATCACTTGGTGCGGAATGTACATTTCATATCATATCACCAAGCAGAGTCTTGAGTAATACTTATTGCATTTTTGTAATCTTTTAGAATAACATAGTTTTTGTTTGTTCCCTGCAGCTAGAGTTATTCTTGAGTTCTGGGACCGTCTGTCTATCGATGTACTCGTTAGTTGCTGGAGTCTTTGGTATGGATATTCTATATACCATCAACAATATTTTACCTCTTAATTGGGTTAAGGAATCTATTTATGTTTTGATGTGTGGCAATGGATGTAGTTTTTCTGTAGATCTACTTCTAATGTTAAGATAACCCGTTTACTTTGTTTTGGCAAAAACTCATGGGACTTGTGCTTACCCTAAAATATAGGATGAATAGACTACTACTCCACATAATTGTATCTCTACAGCAAATACAATGTTATTGTTAGTCATCAGCACATTTCTCCCATGATATACTTGTTGCACAAGACATGAGAGACTATAACATTTTGTTGGTATGTTACTCTAGCTCTTGCTTTTGTCTTATAGAAAGCTCTAAGAAAAGCACATATCTAGCCTACAAGCGGCAGGAAGTACACCATTGGCCTACAAGCTCTGATATGTTTACTAAAACACACTATGAAGTAGAAATATGTGAGTATTTAATTTTTTCTTAATATGTATGAAACATTGGGCAGTTCAACAATTCATCTACTGAACCATAATCTGTTTTGAGGTACTAAATCAATCTCCTACTCTGTCTAGAATTCTCGTTGATACGATTTTGTAGATAGAAACAATCTTAAATAGACTTAAGGGTGATAAGGGTTAACCTGAGATATGCTCTTATGAAATTGAAACAATAAAGGTTTGAGTACTTACATTTTGTCACATGAACTAAAATGATTTTTTACTTCTTTTTTGGACCCATCTTCTATGAATTGACTTAAGTCATTTTGTAGGGTAAATGGCTTCCAACTCTACGGATTCTTATTTCATTGTTGCGACATCTTTGTGTTATTTGAGGTTTTTGACCTTGATGGTACAACCACTTAAGGATAAGATGTTGGGGTGTCTCAATGTGCTTTGTGAATACCATTATTACATCATATCAACAAAGACTTAGTTGTCTTCATCCATGCTTTCCCGGTCAATTTGATCTAAGGTAATGTGAAATTTCATAAATGTTGTGTTTTCCACCGAGGTTTACGATAGTATCAACTAGACTTGTGTATCAACCCATATTTCTTTGCTAACATACAGTACTAGGTATTCATCTCTTTAAGCTAATATTTAAAAGCAAGCTTTCATTTGTTTTGACCATTGGTGTTTGTGTGCTACAAGCTTGCATCTTTTGTTAAACATTCCAATTATTTTAATTTATTCTTTTCTCTGTTTATATTTTGTGATGTTGGTAGTGTCGAATTCATAAGTCATAAGCTGGCGGTAGTTACTCGTGTGGTAGACAGTGCCAGGGTTTGTGAAAAGGGTATAAAAGCTTGTATTTTTCGCCTTTGGTAGGTCCACTTGCTGATTTCTGGCCTTCCGAGGCAAGATTGATACTTATAATGTTATAACTTTATTCATCTCGATTGGTTGGGTATTTGTGTGTCACTACTGAAAGAGTTTATTGGTGTTTTTGGCTATTGTTCTAATGACATGTTTGCAATTATTTGAGGATCCTTTCTGGCTCAAGCACACTACTTTCGTCTGTTTATGCACGAGCCTTAGACTTTGTTTTTGTTTTGGCGACATTCACATTGTAATGTAATTTGATTTGTATCAATTTAGTTTTGTATTAATTGTTGGCAAACATTTTGTGATATATTGAGATCGATGATAATATAATATATGTGTGGTTTGTTTTCATTTAATTATTGTATACTAACACTTTATAGAATAATTTGTGTGCCGTTGCAACGCACAGTCACTCTACTAGTAATATCATATTTTACGAGGACCAAACATACAATTGATGTTTTCGCAGGTGAGCGATCGGCCGACATGAGTTCGATCCTCACCCCGTGCGTCACTTTGGTGATTTTCTCCAATACAGTATACACACACAGTGATGGAGCCAAAAAGTTTAAAGAGCCTGGTCAACATTCTAGAGTGCAGGTCTAGATAGCTACATGCATGCTCTCTTGTGCTATTCTAGCTTAAATGCTAGTTTTCTGCTACTGTAAGATGAACAACAAACTACAAGAATCACTACTGGCACGCCACGCCATCGCCTTCGACCTTTTCGTTCTCTATCTACTCCATGTCTGTTGCGAGTAGAGACTAGGGTATCGATTTAGTAAGATGAAGAACCAGCTCGTTGTCACGAATTGTGTGGGGAATTGAGGTTTTGCCCCGAATTAAATCTGAAATTAGATATATTTCTCTCTCATTTGTTGGTCGTTGATTTCTCCTAAAAAAGTCTAGGAATGCTCATCAGATCGACAGTCCAGAACACAACGTAACAATAACAATGATGATGCCAGACGACGACACCGAGCCCCAGCTCAATGCAATGGAGCACTTCGTTGACTCATAGGGGTGAAAACGGACGGATACGAACGGATAGTAGTTCATTCTGTATCCTACTCTAATATATTTAAAACAGATTCGGGATCGGATACGGATAGTTAGAAACGGGACAGATGCGGATACAGGGACCGGATATTTATCCGGGCGGATAAGTGACGAATACGGATATTATTTGATCGAATATCGGATACTTGTCGGATAATGCATTAATTGGTTATTATAAAATATTCTTGTTCGACCACGAAATTACAAATAAATTAATACTAATAAACATTTAATAGAAGATAATCTCAAGTTCCCACATAAAAATGGTAAAGTGAAGTATTGATTATGTTGAAACTTGGATACTTATACTGATTTCACGTGTAACTCACGCAATAAGTGGAAATAAAATAGAAGAAATGTTGACATCATGTGGATTTTATGGACCTATTATTTTTTATGACTATATGTGGCCATATATTGTACCTTTGTATAATTTCATAGATTTTTGAGGCTATTTATACATTATTAATTTCTTTCTACATAAAATCATCAAAATATAATTAAAATTCATAAATACACTAGTTTTGACCCAAAATTGCAAAAAGCTTACCAAAAAAAATAAACATTCTATTCAAATAAAATCTCAAGTCGCCGCATGAAAATAATAAGTGAAATATTAATTATGTTGAAACTTCGATACATAAAATGATTTCACGTGTAACTCACGCAATAAGTGGGAGTGGAATGTAAGAAACACTAACATCTTATGGATTTTATAGTCCAAATGTTTTTGAGAACTATATGTGGATATATGTTGTGTCCCCGTAAAAATTCACGAATTTTTAAGCTATTTGGTGTATTATTAATTTCTTGTTGTAGAAAATCATCAAAATACAATTAAATTCATAAAAATATTGTAGCGTCGACCGGAAATTGCAAATAAGTTACCAATATTAATAAATAGTTTATAAAAAGATAATCCTAAGTTCTCACATGGAGATAATCTTAAGTCCCCACATGAAAATAATAAAGTCTATTATTTTGATATAAATTTAGACATTATTTCAATGATTTTGGCCTAAAGATATGTTTAAACAAAATGTGTTGTACTACAAAGTTATAGATCTCTTCGAGCTCTACAATTTTCATATAAACTTTATCTTCATCCGATTTCATATATAAAAGTTATGATTTTATAAATATATTATTATGTAGAAAAAAACGGGTACCCGAATTCCGGGTACCCGTATCCGACCCGAATATCCGGGTATTTACCGGGTAGTACTCGCTCTGTATCCGACCCGAATCCGAAACTGTACTATCCGGGTATTACCCGTATCCGTCCCGAATATAAAAATACATATACCCGTATCCAAAAAATGGTCCTGAATCAGTACCCGTATCCGGTATCCGTTTCGGGTACCCTGCCCGTTTTCATCCCTGACCATCGAGAACGGCTCATCAATGCATAAGAAATCTGGAGACAAGAACAAACGCAAGGCAATTGCTCGTTTCTTTCAAGATTCATGAGACCGAGTCCAACAATAGACGGTAAAACATTATGTACGCTAAATATAGCGTTTCGTTGGCTGCTTTTTATGCCCAACATCCGCTATAAGGTTTGCTATCTTAGCGAATGGTACGGTCGACCGCTACCTTTGGAGTGTTCCCGTGCGTCCTCTACCGATTCCGGCCGTTTCCTCCCATGCGTGTTCGGGCGGCTCGAAGCTACGTGTCGTGGGACTTCAGTTGTGCCTGTGTTCGAAGCTGCTGGTGTCGTGCTAGTGTTCCCACCGTTGGATCGAAAAGATCGATAGCTTAGTAGGATTGAAGAATATTATGTGTATTATGTTACACACATTTCACTTCATAAAATAAAAATTATAAATAAATGAAAATATTATGTTCCGCATGTTTTATTTTAATTAGCGTGTAATGAAAATAAAACAAAAAAACTAAAGAAATGGAGAAAAGGAAGTGTGTTAACATTGTAGCTTTAGATAACCGAATTTAGAGGAGATTGACGGGGACTGAAAAGATATAGAGTATATATATTTTAGAGTGTGCTGTAAAGAAAAAGAATATTTTTTATAGGATGGAATTTAGGGGATATTGGTGGAGAAAGGCTGAGCGCTATTAAAAAATAGAAAAAGAGTCCTCGATTGATACGTCAACCGCTGGGTTCTTCTACACGCAAAAGTAACGCATGCAACAAAGCATAGGACAAATATGTCTTCTTTAGCCTGCCAACAGCGAAACCCGGGCATGTGCCCAGGCTAGCCGAGGCTGGTACGCACGGCTGCACCATCAGTGATATTGTATGTGTGGAAAAAAGCAACAAAAAACTATGTTGAAGACACAAAACTCTCGCACTCCACTAGTCGCCGCTCACCGCACCTAACCAATTGAACCATGTTTGATTCATGCCAAATAGTGAATATATCTCTACTAACTATTAAGAACATAATGTAGACTGCCCCCGCCTCCCTACGCCTGCCCGCCCCAAAACCCGCAAACCCCGCCGCGACCATGGTGAACCGCCTCCCGCCCGCCCTACTGCCCGCACGCCGCAATCCCGCCGCGGCCGCTGAAGCCGCCGCGAACCGCCCACCCGCCTGACGCATGCCGCACGCCCACCCAGCACGACCCGTGGAACCCCGCAGCCGCCCCCAAACCAGCCCGACTGCACGCCTACAGCCGCCCCCGAACCAGCCCGAAGAGAGACCGGAGGGGCACGAGTGCCACCACCTTGATCCCGTCCGCTCCTCCCCATTACTCCTCGCCATTGCCGCCGCCATGCCCGGATTCGCGCCCTAGTCGCCCAGATCCGACCGCGACTCTGATTTCCCAACCGATGGTTGTTACGGAGTCGATGGAGCCATCCTCGCCGTAGTCGACGGCCACCTCCCATCTACGCCCGTGAGACGCTCTGTGGAGGACGGAGGTGAGGTCACGGTCTGTGGAGGAAGGAGATCATGATGGGGGAGCGGTGCCAGCCGTTGTACTTCTTTAGGGTCATCTACTACGACGCTGAAGGCCACCGCGTCGCACAACCACTGTCGCGGCGCTAGCCTACTATCGGCCTCCGTGACCTCGCCGCTAATGCCCACAGCCCCACACCACGCTCGTATTCAGTGGGCGAGACAACGATACCCCTGCGGCGGTGACGTAGTGGGAGTGGGACGACGAGGAGATCAAGGGCGGCAGCCACGAGGTGCAGAGCTCCTACAAGGGATCCCCCTTCAACACCATGGCCATGCTCCAGGAGTCCCTGCCCTTTAGGTGAGAGCCCATTTCTCTATGGGGAAAGATTCTTGATCGGCCTTAGCCGCTTAGGCTAACTGTAGCGGTCCCCTCCCATTCCCCCTCCACTCTATTAGATGCTACCACTACACTCTACACTCTACACTCTGCAATTACCTTCCATGTCTTTTGTTCATGTGATTAGATTGCAGATCCTGGCAGGCTAGCACGCCAATGTGCTACAGACACTTTTGCACAATGTTAGGATGCATGTTTGAGTTTTTAGAGAGATCCATGTTGACCAGACTGTTCCCTTAGTCGCTTTTGGCTTCCATAAGAATCTGATATAAACTCCTTGAGCTGACATACTTATTTTGGCTTCCACAAGTTTGAGCTGACATACTAAAGTTAAAATTAGCAAGACTGTTACATTCAAAATTGGCGTCCGCACCTAATTAGCGTATCCGTGCTACATAGGTGGCCGATCGCCTTCCATCTTATAAATAGTGTACGGTCAGGGACAGCAACTAGGAGCAGAGAGGTTTTACGGTACTCTGCAAAGGTTGTTGGGTATTTAGGTGCGAAGAAACTAAACTGCTTGGTGACTGCACCCGTTGGTAATCTGTCATCAGAATAGTTCAGAGTATTTAAATCAAGTGTATGTCTTCAGAACAAATAACTACCCAAGAACAATATTTACACCTGAACTAGAACAGACTTACCAAGTAACAATAACTTATGTGCCTACATGAAGGCGTCCAACTTTGATCGCTTAAGATGTTGTGGTCTGAAATCAACCAACTTTAAACTTGAAGTTGTCTTGATCTCATCCAAGAATGGATTCCCTTTGTCTGATTTTATGGAATCTAGGACTGCACCTAGGATGTCAGCCGCAATACCGCCTTGTATTAGGTACCCTGGTTCTTCTCCACTTTCTTGAATCAATTTACCTACCTCTTGCAAGAGCAATATGCTTTCCTCCACAAACCTTGCAAGAAGTCATCCAAGGTACTCGGTGGCTCTTGGAGCATGAAAGCTCTCTTGTGGGTTTTGGTGTTTGGATGACAACTCAATTAAAGGACTAACAAGTGTACTAAGTGTTGAACATGTGCTTAATGTAAAGCTAACAGGGTTCAACACAAGTGAACAAGTGTGATGGTCCAAGGACTAGATGATGGATAGATAATGGGCATCACAAGTAAGATGGACATTGCATAAAGTGAGACTCGGGTGCGTAGCTCGGAGACAACTGATCAAGCCAAGGATGGAGGCAAGAAGAGCTTCGAGGTACCAAGTTCATGGGAGAAGGTCAAAGAGGCTGAGGAACCCAAAGCCAAGGGTGAAGAAGAAGACTTGCAAAGTCAAGGGTGATTGAGTTGAGAAGAGCTATGGCACATCAATGATCACTAAATAAGGACGTGACTTACAACCAATGAGGAAACATCTATAGTTATGTGGTGTAAGTCATAAAGCTCAAGATTAAGCTCTAAGAAGGGAACAAAGTCACTAGAAGGAGAACAAATGTCAAAATAAGAACTGGAAGCAGCCTAAAAGAGCTAAGTGCACTCTGACCTTTAGTTTGGGTTGTTCCTATGTTTGGAGATATTCTATGTGACCTTTGCAGGATGTTGGAGCTCAAAAATGTTAGTCTAGATCAAGTTAAGCTGACTTGATGATTTATGAGCCCAACATCAATCTTAAGCATGTCAAATGATAAAGAGGTGAAAATCCAAGAGAAGGTATATTTCTAGACTTAGTACATTGGTTTTTGTGTACTAACGTATTTGTCTAAGTGTTAGAAACAGAGAAAAGAAGAAAAGAAAAGAGATGCAAAAGGCTTGGCTGTGTACAGCCAAGACTCAGCTCAGTCTGGCACACCGGACTGTCCGGTGGTGCACCGGACAGTGTCTGGTGGTGCACCGGACAGTGTCCGATGCGCCAGGCTGAACTCCGGTGAACAGGCCGCTCTTGGGAGAAGTCTGGCGACGTACGGCTATAATTCACCGGACTGTCCGGTGGTGCACCGGACTGTCCGGTGAGCCAACGGCCGGCTGGGCCAACGGTCGGCCGCGCAATCCGCGCGTGACGCGTGGCCGAGCCAATGGTCAGATGGAGGCACTGGACTGTCCGGTGTGCACCGGACAGTGTCCGGTGCACCAACGGCTCCAAGACTGCAATGGTCAACTGCGCCAATTTTGAAAGGAAATCAGGCACCGGACAGCGTCCGGTGGTGCACCGGACTGTCCGGTGCGCCACCCGACAGAAGGCAAGATTTGCTTTCCTGGATTGCTTCAAACGGCTCCTAGGCCCCTTGTGCCTATAAAAGGGACCTCTAGGCGCCTCAATCAGACATACAAGTGTAGCCAACAAGTGTAGACATCACTCTGATCAATTCTCACTCTCCCTCTTGTGTGGATCTCTCTAGTTTGTGTAGAAGGCAAAGCTATAAGCCTTCAGAGAGTGGAGAAGAGCTGCTAAGAGCTAGTGCAAGGTCTTGAGCATATCATTACTCTGCCGAAGTGCTGCTAAGAAGATTGTAAGCAGCTGCGGCTTTGTTGTAACTCAACTCAACATAGTGGAAGGCTCTATCTGTCATACTGACAGATCTGAGCAAACGGAGGAAGGGGATGAAATAGACTCCAAGCCCAGGTGTGGCTAACTCCAATGAGGACTAGGCAAGTGTTTCAGGCTTGGCCGAACCTCAGGATAAATCCTTGCGCCTGTGTGCTCTGTTCCGTATTGTATTCTGACTCCCTGTCTTACTCGCTTTTATATCTGCACTTCAACACTTATCTGTGGTATAAGCTTTATTTGAAGTGCAGGACATTTTGAGACAGGATCTTCTATTTCGCTGCAACCTACTCGAAGGGTCTTCTCATTCCACTGCGTTCTAGTCTTCGAGTAGAGTAAGAATTTAAGTTTTAAAGTGATAATTTTTATTCGCCTATTCACCCCCCTCTAGGCGACATCCAGATCCTGTTCCCGGGGCAAAGGGAACTTTCAGAGCATCACTTAGATTATCTTCTAATGAGGCAAGAACATTTGAAAGGCTAAAAAAGTAATAGTTTAGTCAGTAATAATGCAATGTGGACAGAATGGTGATATACTAGAAAATATGAGAATGCACCTACCCATCACTAAGTTGTTGCTTGCTCAACAAACTATGTCGACCACTGCAAAGGCTGACGAGAAGTTTAGCCAACAACTCTCTTTCCATGTCTTTTCTCTCAAAGGAATCATTTACCCAAAGTGATACAAGAAAAGGATAGAAATTTGGAGCATTCAACTCCTCAATACACAAAACAACCTCCTTTTCATCTTTTGCACTGCCCAACAGAAACATATAATGTTAGGAACAATATTGGATAGTGCAGGGTGCTGCAAGAGAATTAGAAAAAAATAGAACAATAGAATATACTACCTCCATTTTTATTTATTTATCGTCATGTAGTTCAACTTTGTACTAGCATACGTCAAATAAAACAAATTTCATAAACATAGTACACGTTTGTAGATATCTTGGGAGTAAAACTCTATGAGAGCAGTAACACTTCCTCAGCTTTTTCTAAATGTGTACCCTCCAATACGCAAATACAATATGCCATCTAATCTCAGGAACATGAGTAAATTAACTCTAGAATTTGTGAATAAGAAAAAAATGCTTTAAACAAAGACATGTTTTAACCTGCGTAGTAAAATGTTGGCCTACCTATGTCGGTGTTTTGGGTCCGACCGCGCACCCGGGGTTGCCCCTCGAGGTGCTTTTTGGAGTAGGACGGTGTTACCGACTGTAGCTCGATGGTTCGCGCTTGACGCATGAGAGACAGTGGACAGTTTTGTACAGGTTCGGGCCGCTTGGAGATGCGTAACGCCCTACATCCTGGCGTGAGTATTTTATGTGGTGGATTACAAGATAATTCTCTAGTATGAAGGATACCAGAGAGTTGGGTGTATGGCTCGAAGGTGAGATCTATTCTGAGGGGGTGCTCCCTAGGCCTTATATATTCGACCGTTGAGCATTACATGCGAATATGATAACCACGTATTCCTAAGTAATAGTGAACCGACTGAGTTTATCTTCCTATAGTTTCGCCGACTCCTAATCCTTCGCCCGCGACGTCTGAGGGCGCCGCGCGGGAAAGTCGGATCAATGCTGTAGATAGCGTTTAAGCTTTGCGAACCATATAGGCTCAAGTTGATTAGTCCTTGTGTTGATCCTCTCTGTTGAAAGTTCTTCCCCTGGCCCACGAAGGGATGGCCTCGTGGAATAATGGGTCTGGGGTCTTCCGTGAGGCCTTCTTGCCTTCTGGTGGACCCGAGGGATATCTATCCCCTACAAGCCCCCAATCTTTGTGTTGATTTTGAAATAATCGGCCCAAAGATTCTAGGTCTAGCTTGCGATTTTGAAACATGTCTACTGAGTTGTTACCTCCAACTCTGAGTGACTTGGTAAGAATGTTCTTCTGTCATCTTTTTCTGGCTTCGTTCTTCAATTTTTTGCTTTTAATCTTCAGCGATCGGTACTCTGTTCGTGCCTTAGAGGTCGACACTTTGCTCTCAGGGGTTAAGGATTTATTGGGTGCACCGAAGGTGCACCCAATGGGTGTAGCCCCCGAGCTTTGAATGGATTACTGAAAATAATCCATTCGAAGGTCCTCATCTCATGCTTCTTTAAGAATTGTAGTTTCTGACTTAGACAGATGCTTTAGAAATTAGCATTTTACCACCAGCTTACACTTTAGAGATCAGCATTTGTTCTTTAGGATCTCATGATTCATTGGGTGCACCAGAGGTGCACCCAATGGGTGTAGCCCCCGAGCTTTGAGTGGATTACTGAAAATAATCCACTCAAAGGTCTTCATTCCACGATTTTTCAAAAACCATTGTCTTCGATTTAGACTCATGCTTTAAAGATCAGTATTGTCTCCTTAGTTTATGCTTTAGAGATCATCATATAGTTTTGTCTTTTTGTGATCATCAATACGGCCTGCCCATGCACTGGCTTGAAATTTACTTGATCGGCGATGGATTGGACATCCGGTAGATGGCCCTTGGCTAGTCATTATTTCGCTCTGTGCTTTACTGCTCCTGTTGATTAGACTTGTACTTCATTGGCTATTTTTGGATTTCCTTTGATCTCCATAGATATCTGAGAACACCTAGAGGGGGGGGTGAATAGGTGATCCTGTGAAACTTGAAACTTAAGCCACAAAAACTTGTTAAGTGTTAGCACAAGTATTGCCAAGTGGCTAAATAGAAGTCTCAACAAAACACAATACCACAAGAGATCAAGCACAGAGGTGACACAGTGGTTTATCCCGTGGTTCGGCCAAGACCAACGCTTGCCTACTCCACGTTGTGGCGTCCCAACGGACGAGGGTTGCAATCAACCCCTCTCAAGCGGTCCAAAGACCCACTTGAATACCACGGTGTTTTGTTTTGCCTTTCACTATCCCGTTTGCAAGGAATCTCCACAAATTGGAGTCTCTTGCCCTTACAAGTATATGATCACAAAAAGCACAGAGTAAGGGAGGGAAGCAACACACACAAATCCACAGCGAAACGCGCACACACACGGCCAAGAATCGAGCTCACAAGACTATCTCAAAGTTCTCACTAGAACGAAGCTCGATTCACTTAGAATGACAAACGGATGCGCAAAGACTGAGTGTGGATGATCAAGAATGCTCAAAGGTTGCTTGTGTATCTCCTCCATGCGCCTAGGGGCCCCTTTTATAGCCCCAAGGCAGCTAGGAGCCGTTGAGAGCAAATCCGGAAGGCCATCCTTGCCTTCTGTCGTCGGGGGCACCGGACAGTCCGGTGCACACCGGACACTGTCCGGTGCCCGATTTGTTTCCTTAAACAGCGAAGCCGACCGTTGCAGACCGTTGGCAGATCTGGAGCCGTTGGCGCACCGGACATGTCCGGTGCACACCGGACAGTCCGGTGACATCTTCCGACCGTTGGCTCCGCCACGTGTCCCGCGCAGATTGCGCGGCCGACCGTTGGCCCGGCCGACCGTTGGCTCACCGGACAGTCCGGTGCACACCGGACAGTCCGGTGAATTTTAGCCGTACGCCGTCGGCGAATTCCCGAGAGCAGCCAGTTCGCGCCGAGTCAGTCTGGCGCACCGGACACTGTCCGGTGCACACCGGACAGTCCAGTGCTCCAGACCGAACTGACTCTTGGCTGTACACAGCCAAGTCTTTTTCTCTTCTTCTTCTTTCTGTTTCTAACACTTAGACAAGTATATTAGTACACAAAACCAATGTACTAAGGCTTAGAAACATACCTTTACTTCATGATTTGCACCTTGTTCATCCATGGACATAAATTCACAATTAAACACATGTGTTGGCACTCAATCACCAAAATACTTAGAAATGGCCCAAGGGCACATTTCCCTTTCAATCTCCCCCTTTTTGGTGATTTATGCCAACACAACATAAAGCAACTAGAACAAGTGCAAACTCACTTCAAATAAAACTCAAATTTATTTTGATTCAATTTTGGCATATATGGATCATCTTTTGCCACCGCTTGGTTTGTTTTTGAAATCAAACTCAAATCTCTATCTCTAAGTCAAACACACATGTTGAAGCATAAAGAGAGTCATTCCAAAAGAGATTGATCAAAGATTTCAAAAACTCCCCTTTTTCCATAATTACTATTTCTCCCCACAAGAAGCCAAAAGAGACAATAAAAGAGTTTTGACAACCCAAAAACTCTACTCTACTATTTTCAAATTTCTCAAGTGGTAGCTGATCCAATTATCGCTTTGGCCTTTATTTTCTCCCCCTTTGGCATCAAGCACCAAAACGGGATAAATCTTGGCCCTTTAACCCCATTGCCTCACCAAAATCTTCAATTAAGAGCAAATGGCAATAAGAGTTTATGAGATGAACTTGGAATTAGTTACCCTCTCATCGGAGTGCAGTGGAAGTCTTTCATGGTCCAAGTCCACCTTTTCCCTTTCAATTCTCCTTTGAGACTAAATCAAGCAAACTCAAGCATATGGTTAGTCTCAAAGGGTCAAGTTGTAACACATCTCCCCCTAAACATGTGCATCACTTTGCAACGGACTTGTGAGGTCCAGGGAGTGTATGTACAACTTGAGCACCATAATAAGCAACAAAGTGCAGAATGAACATGATCAAAGGCATAAGCACATGTATGCTATAATTCAATCCAAGTTCCGCGAATCTAAGACATTTAGCTCACTACGCAGCCTGCAAAAGGTCTTCTCATCTAAAGGCTTGGTAAAGATATCGGCTAGCTAGTTCTCGGTGCTAACATAAAACACTTCGATATCTCCCTTTTGCTGGTGATCTCTCAAAAAGTGATGCCGGATGTCAATGTGCTTTGTGCGGCTGTGCTCAACAGGATTTTCCGCTATTCGGATAGCACTCTCATTGTCACATAGGAGTGGGACTTTGCTCAGATTGTAGCCAAAGTCCCTGAGGGTTTGCCTCATCCAAAGCAGTTGCGCGCAACACTGTCCTGCGGCAACGTACTCGGCCTCAGCGGTGGATAGGGCAACGGAGGTTTGTTTCTTAGAGTTCCATGACACCAGGGACCTTCCTAAGAATTGGCACGTCCCCGATGTACTCTTCCTATCGACCTTACATCCAGCATAGTCGGAATCTGAGTACCCAATCAAGTCGAAGTTAGACCCCTTTGGATACCAGATCCCGAAGCAAGGCGTAGCGACTAAATATCTAAGAATTCGCTTCACCGCCACCAAGTGACACTCCTTAGGATCGGATTGAAATCTAGCACACATGCATACGCTAAGCATAATATCCGGTCTACTAGCACATAAGTAAAGCAAAGAACCTATCATGGACCGGTATGCTTTTTGATCAACGGACTTACCTCCTTTGTTGAGGTCGGTGTGTCCGTCGGTCCCCATCGGAGTCTTTGCGGGCTTGGCGTCCTTCATCCCAAACCGCTTCAGTAAGTCTTGCGTGTACTTTGTTTGGGAGATGAAGGTGCCGTCCTTGAGTTGCTTCACTTGGAACCCAAGGAAGTAGTTCAACTCGCCCATCATCGACATCTCGAATTTCTGCGTCATCACCCTGCTAAACTCTTCACAAGACTTTTGATTAGTAGAACCAAATATTATGTCATCGACATAAATTTGGCACACAAACAAATCACCATCACAAGTCTTAGTGAAAAGAGTTGGATCGGCTTTCCCAACCTTGAAAGCATTAGCAATTAAGAAATCTCTAAGGCATTCATACCATGCTCTTGGGGCTTGTTTAAGTCCATAGAGCGCCTTAGAGAGCTTACACACGTGGTCGGGGTACCGCTCATCCTCGAAGCCAGGGGGTTGCTCCACGTACACCTCCTCCTTTATTGGCCCGTTGAGGAAAGCGCTCTTCACATCCATTTGGTACAACCTAAAAGAATGGTGAGCGGCATATGCTAGCAAGATTCGAATGGACTCTAGCCTAGCCACAGGAGCAAAAGTCTCCTCAAAGTCCAAACCTGCGACTTGGGCATAACCTTTTGCCACAAGTCGAGCCTTGTTCCTTGTCACCACTCCGTGCTCGTCTTGTTTGTTGCGGAACACCCACTTGGTTCCCACAACATTTTGCTTGGGGCGAGGCACCAGCGTCCAAACTTCATTGCGCTTGAAGTTGTTAAGTTCCTCCTGCATGGCCAACACCCAATCCGGATCTAGCAAGGCCTCCTCTACCCTGAAAGGCTCAAAAGAAGAGACAAAGGAGTAATGCTCACAAAAATTAACTAATCGAGATCGAGTAGTTACTCCCTTGCTAATGTCACCCAGAATTTGGTCGACGGGATGATCCCTTTGAATCATCGCTCGAACTTGGGTTGGAGGTGCCGATTGCGCTTCTTCCTCCATCACATGATCATCTTGCGCTCCCCCTTGATCACACGCCTCCTGTTGATGAACCTGTTCATTGTCTTGAGTTGGGGGATGCACCGTTGTTGAGGAAGAAGGTTGATCTCGTTCATCTTGTTCCTGTGGCCGAATGTCTCCAATCGCCATGGTTCGTATAGCGGCCGTCGGAACATCTTCTTCATCTACATCATCACAATCAACAACTTGCTCTCTTGGAGAGCCATTAGTCTCATCAAATACAACGTCGCTAGAGACTTCAACCAAACCCGATGATTTGTTGAAGACCCTATACGCCTTTGTATTTGAATCATAACCTAATAAAAACCCTTCTACAGCTTTGGGAGCAAACTTAGAATTTCTACCCTTCTTCACTAGAATGTAGCATTTGCTCCCAAATACACGAAAGTACGATACATTGGGTTTGTTACCGGTTAGTAGCTCATATGACGTCTTCTTGAGGAGGCGGTGAAGGTAGACCCTGTTGATGGCGTGGCAAGCCGTGTTCACGGCTTCCGACCAAAAGCACTCGGGGGTCTTGAATTCTCCAAGCATCGTCCTCGCCATATCGATTAGCGTCCTGTTCTTCCTCTCTACCACACCATTTTGCTGTGGTGTGTAGGGAGCGGAGAACTCGTGCTTGATCCCTTCATCCTCAAGAAACTCCTCCACTTGAAGGTTCTTGAACTCAGACCCGTTGTCGCTCCTAATCTTCTTCACCTTGAGCTCAAACTCATTTTGAGCTCTCCTGAGGAAGCGCTTGAGGGTCCCTTGGGTTTCAGATTTATCCTGCAAAAAGAACACCCAAGTGAAGCGGGAAAAGTCATCAACAATAACTAGTCCATACTTACTTCCTCCTATGCTTAGATAGGCGACGGGTCCGAAGAGGTCCATATGCAGCAACTCCAGAGGTCTTGACGTGGTCATCACATTCTTGCTGTGATGTGCTCCTCCCACTTGTTTACCTGCCTGACAAGCTGCACAAGGTCTATCTTTTTCGAAATAAACATTTGTTAGACCTATCACGTGTTCTCCCTTTAGAAGCTTGTGGAGGTTCTTCATCCCCACATGTGCTAGGCGGCGATGCCACAGCCAGCCCATGCAAGTCTTAGCCATTAAGCATGCATCTAGATCGGCCTCTTCTTTTGCAAAATCAACTAAGTAAAGCTTGCCGTCTAGTACACCCTTAAAAGCTAGTGAACCATCACATCTTCTAAAGACAGACACATCTACATTAGTAAAAAGACAATTATATCCCATGTTGCATAGTTGACTAACAGATAGCAAATTGTAACCAAGAGACTCAACTAAAAACACATTTGAAATTGAGTGCTCATTAGAAATTGCAATTTTACCTAACCCTTTTACCTTGCCTTGATTCCCATCACCGAATATAATTGAATCTTGGGAATCCTTATTTTTGACGTAGGAGGTGAACATCTTCTTCTCCCCCGTCATATGGTTTGTGCATCCGCTGTCGATAATCCAGCTTGAACCCCCGGATGCATAAACCTGCAAGGCAAATTTAGGCTTGGGTCTTAGGTACCCAACTCATGTTGGGTCCTGCAAGGTTAGCACAAATGTCCCTAGGGACCCAAATGCAAGTTTTATCTCCCTTGCATCTTGCCCCTAACTTCCTAGCAATTACCTTCTTACCCTTTCTACAAATAGCAAAGGGAGCATTGCAAGCATAATAAATGGTAGAAGGTTTGTTCACAACTTTTCTAGGAACATGAGCAAAATTTCTCCTAGGCATATGCACAACATTTCTCCTACACATATCTCTATCATGCTTATAGGAAGAACTAGAAGCAAACATGGCATGAGAATCATAAACATGTGAATCAAAATCATTATTAGCATTTCTAGCATGTCTCCTATCATGGTACAAGAAAGCATGGTTCTTTTTAGCACTACTAGCCATAGGGGCCTTCCCTTTCTCCTTGACGAAGATGGGAGCCTTATGGCTTGTTAAGTTCTTGGCCTCTCTCTTGAAGCCAAGACCATCCTTAATTGAGGGGTGTCTACCAACCGTGTAGGCATCCCTTGCAAATTTTATCTTATCAACTTCACTTTTGCTAGTCTTAAGTTGGGCATTAAGACTAGCCAATTCCTCATTTAATTTGGAAATTAAGACTAGGTGTTCACTACAGGCATCAATATCGAAATCCTTACACCTAGTGCAAATCATAACATGTTCTACACAAGAATTAGATTTATTTGCTACTTCTAATTTAGCACTTAAATCATTGTTAACACCTTGTAAGGTAGAAATGGTTTCATGACAAGTAGATAGTTCACTAGAAAGCATTTCATTTCTTTTAATTTCTAGAGCAAGAGAATTTTGTGCACTAACAAATTTATCATGCTCCTCATATAAAAGATCCTCTTGTTTTTCTAGTAATCTATTTTTATCATTCAAAGCATCAATCAACTCATTAATTTTATCTATCTTAGATCTATCTAAGCCTTTGAACAAGCATGAATAATCTATGTCATCATCATCACTAGACTCATTATCACTAGAAGAAGCATAAGTGGAGTCTTGAGTACTCACCTTCTTCTCCCTTGCCATAAGGCATGTGAGACGCTCGTTGGGGAAGAGGGAAGACTTGTTGAAGGCAGTGGCAGCGAGTCCTTCATTGTCGGAGTCGGAGGAGGAGCAATCCGAGTCCCACTCCTTTCCTAGATGCGCCTCGCCCTTTGCCTTCTTGTATTGCTTCTTCTTCTCTCTTTTGTTCCCCTTTTCCTGGTCACTTTCATTATCGGGACAGTTAGCGATAAAATGACCAAGCTTACCGCATTTGAAGCATGAGCGCTTCCCCTTTGTCTTGGTCTTGCTTGGCTGCCCCTTGCGACCATTTAGCGCCGTCTTGAATCTCTTGATGATGAGAGCCATCTCTTCATCATTGAGTCCGGCCGCCTCAATCTGTGCCACCTTGCTAGGTAGCGCCTCCTTGCTTCGTGTTGCCTTGAGAGCAAGGGGTTGCGGCTCATTGATCGGACCATTCAAGGCGTCGTCCACATACCTCGCCTCCTTGATCATCATTCGCCCGCTAACAAATTTCCCAAGAACTTCTTCGGGCGACATCTTGGTGTACCTGGGATTTTCACGTATATTGTTTACCAAATGAGGATCAAGAACGGTAAATGACCTTAGCATTAGGCGGACGACGTCGTGGTCCGTCCATCGCGTGCTCCCGTAACTCCTTATCTTGTTGATAAGAGTCTTGAGCCGGTTGTATGTTTGCGTCGGCTCCTCGCCTCTTATCATTGCGAACCGTCCAAGCTCTCCCTCCACCAACTCCATCTTGGTGAGCAAGGTGACGTCGTTCCCCTCATGAGAAATCTTGAGGGTGTCCCAGATCTGCTTGGCGTTATCCAAGCCGCTTACTTTATGGTATTCATCCCTGCACAAGGAAGCTAGAAGAACAGTAGTAGCTTGTGCATTCTTATGAATTTGTTCATTAATGAACATGGGACTATCCGAACTATCAAAGTGCATTCCACTCTCCACAATCTCCCAAATACTAGGATGGAGAGAGAATAGGTGACTACGCATTTTGTGGCTCCAAAATCCGTAGTCCTCTCCATCAAAGTGTGGGGGCTTGCCGAGTGGAATGGAGAGCAAATGTGAATTTGAACTTTGCGGAATACGAGAGTAGTCAAAAGAAAAGTTCGAATTAACCGGTTTCCTTCTCTCGTAGTCGTTGTGGTCGTCCCTTTGGGAAGAAGTAGACTCATCGCTGTCGTAGTAGACGATCTCCTTGATGCGCCTTGTCTTCTTCTTCCTCCCTTCCTTCCGTCTATGGCCCGAGCCAGAGTCGGTAGGCTTGTCGTCCTTCGGCTCGTTGACGAAGGGTTCCTTTTCTTTGTCGTTGATCACTATACCCTTCCCCTTAGGATCCATCTCTTCGGGCGGTTAGTCCCTTGTGAAGAGAACGGCTCCGATACCAATTGAGAACACCTAGAGGGGGGGTGAATAGGTGATCCTGTGAAACTTGAAACTTAAGCCACAAAAACTTGTTAAGTGTTAGCACAAGTATTGCCAAGTGGCTAAATAGAAGTCTCAACAAAACACAATACCACAAGAGATCAAGCACAGAGGTGACACAGTGGTTTATCCCGTGGTTCGGCCAAGACCAACGCTTGCCTACTCCACGTTGTGGCGTCCCAACGGACGAGGGTTGCAATCAACCCCTCTCAAGCGGTCCAAAGACCCACTTGAATACCACGGTGTTTTGTTTTGCCTTTCACTATCCCGTTTGCAAGGAATCTCCACAAATTGGAGTCTCTTGCCCTTACAAGTATATGATCACAAAAAGCACAGAGTAAGGGAGGGAAGCAACACACACAAATCCTCAGCGAAATGCGCACACACACGGCCAAGAATCGAGCTCACAAGACTATCTCAAAGTTCTCACTAGAACGAAGCTCGATTCACTTAGAATGACAAACGGATGCGCAAAGACTGAGTGTGGATGATCAAGAATGCTCAAAGGTTGCTTGTGTATCTCCTCCATGCGCCTAGGGGCCCCTTTTATAGCCCCAAGGCAGCTAGGAGCCGTTGAGAGCAAATCCGGAAGGCCATCCTTGCCTTCTGTCATCGGGGGCACCGGACAGTCCGGTGCACACCGGACACTGTCCGGTGCCCGATTTGTTTCCTTAAACAGCGAAGCCGACCGTTACAGACCGTTGGCAGATCTGGAACCGTTGGCGCACCGGACATGTCCGGTGCACACCGGACAGTCCGGTGACATCTTCCGACCGTTGGCTCCGCCACGTGTCCCACGCAGATTGCGCGGCCGACCGTTGGCCCGGCCGACCGTTGGCTCACCGGACAGTCCGGTGCACACCGGACAGTCCGGTGAATTTTAGCCGTACGCCGTCGGCGAATTCCCGAGAGCAGCCAGTTCGCGCCGAGTCAGTCTGGCGCACCGGACACTGTCCGGTGCACACCGGACAGTCCGGTGCTCCAGACCGAACTGACTCTTGGCTGTACACAGCCAAGTCTTTTTCTCTTCTTCTTCTTTCTGTTTCTAACACTTAGACAAGTATATTAGTACACAAAACCAATGTACTAAGGCTTAGAAACATACCTTTACTTCATGATTTGCACCTTGTTCATCCATGGACATAAATTCACAATTAAACACATGTGTTGGCACTCAATCACCAAAATACTTAGAAATGGCCCAAGGGCACATTTCCCTTTCAATATCTTCCTTCTGTCTTGACGTATTCATTGCGTATACTGTATGGATGTGACTACTTGGGAAAATCTATTGAAAATTCCTGGACGTCCCCCCTAATGGGTGTGGGCAAGGAACGGCTTGGTGCGCTGAGCGTTTAGCGAACTGTCCCTAAGTAGTAACTCGATGTGACCGCGGGTGTAATCATATCATCCATGCAGTTGACTTGAGTCCTAATGGGTGTCGTGTTACGCGAAACGGCGCCAGCCGCCTGACGTGTTTCTAGACGATTTGAATTGTATATTGAATTTTTGCGACTGTTCAATGGCCGTGGTAGGAGGTGAGCAGTTGCTTTCTTCTTCTATAAATAGTATGCTTGCTTCTCCATCATCTTCACACATCTTACTGCCGCTTGTTGCTTATTCTCTTTTCTTCTACCACTACTCCACCATGGGCAAGAGCAAGAAAGGCGAGAGCTCTTCACACCATTCCGGCGATAAGCGGAAACGCGAGCTGACTCCTCCCTCGGAGGACTTCGGCGATTCCGAGTATTTGGAGGAGGAGTTCTCCTCTGGGTCCGAGGGATCATCAATCCCTGCCTCTCCCCCGGCGTCATCTGATGACTCAGACAACTCCCAGGGGATTGCCGCGGAGGTGTGGTCCTACATCCGGGCCGTCGAGCGCGCTGGGCTCGAGGGCTCGGATGAGTCGGAGGTCTCCTTGGACGAGGAGAACTCCTCGAACTCGTCCGAGGAGAGCGGCGGTGGTGGTGATGGCGAGGGCGACGACGACGGTGGAGGCGATGGCGATGGCGACGGTGACGGTGGCGAGGGTGACGGCAAGGGTGACGGCGGCGACGGCGGCGGCAAGGGCGACGGCGACAATAGCAGCGGCAGCGACAGGGGCAGCAACAAGGCCAGTGGCTAAGCGCCACTGGTTTAAATATTAGTATAGATAGGTAATAGTAGAAGTAGTATTAGTAGAATAATGTAGTGGTAGTTAGTAGTATAGTGTAGTGAAATGTAATGTAGTAGTGTAATGTATCAAACAGTGGGGAGAAAACTGACTCATAATGAGTGGGTTTTTTATGTTTGGTAATACTTCCCCTCCTTTTATAATGAAGAAGATTTCATCCCATTCAGTGTTTCTTTGCTTTGTCGTCGTTCCTTTTCTAGTCGATTGATGAATCGTGTCCATGCTTTAACGTAGTCATTGTTCTCGGAAATAATGCTTTGAGTAATGACTTGGAATCGTCGAGTTGTTTTCTAGATCTGCCTGCATATTCGTAGAGAAAAAACGACTGATTTACTGTTAGTATTTTCAGAGGTGGTAACCGAGTGGTTCTTTTTGCGACGCCGGCGTTTTAGAGGTAACAGTCGAGTCCTTTTGAGCCACGTTGTCGTTTTGGAAATAACGGCTGAGTGATTAATTGCGACGTTGGCGTTTTAGAAATAACAGCCGAGTGATTACTTGCGACGTTGGCGTTTTAAAAATAATAGCCGAGTGATAACGGGCCACGTTGGTGTTTTAGAAATAACGACTGAGTGATAACTGGTAACGTCAACGTTTTAGAAATAACAGCTGAGTTACATTAGGCCACGTCGGCGTTTATGGAAACAACGGCCGAGTGGGGACTAGGCACTTTTAGAAATGGCATCTGGCCCGGGAAACCCTCATTTGGACTGCGTCGTCGCATGCCTCTGCATTCTGAGCCCTAGCCCTGCTTTTCTTTATCCAGACCTTCTCTGCTTCATTGTAATCTTGCTTCCGCTCAGTTTGCCAGCGACTATTCCTCCCATCGATCCCAACAGCCAGTTGCCTTTCGCAGGTAACCACATGTCTGTTGTTTCTGAGTCCGACCTTCTTCATCTTGTCTCTGTCGGAGTCCTTCCTCCGAAGGAACTTTGTTCTTGGCGGATCTGTCGTGGGGTCACTGTCCCGACAGAGGACACCCACGAGTCTGTTATTTATATTCCTTTTCTCATCTGCGGCCTTGCTCTCTCTATTTCTCCTTTCTTCCGTGGTCTCCTTGATTTCTATCATTTGAATCTTACTCATCTGAATCCCAATTCTATTCTGCAAGTTTCCGTCTTTATTCATTTGTGTGAAGCCTACCTTGGTGTTCTACCACATTTTGGCTTGTGGAAATACTTGTATCACTGTCGGCCTGGGATGGCCGAGGGACAGCACCAGCTCGTGGGTGGTGCGAGTTTGGAAATGCGCCGTGGGAAGAAGACAAAGTACATTGACATCCCACTCAAGGACAGCATCAAAGGATGGCGCCTGGAATGGTTTATCGTAGAGAATCACGGGAATTCTCTCACCCCTCGGTCAGGGAGACAGCCAGATGTTCGCGCTCCAAGTTGGACTGAATCCCCCTCAGACTTGGAGATTGCTGAGGCCAGGGTTCTGCTTGCCGAGGTTGGTTTGTTGAAGGCGAAAGGTCCGACTGCTGAAGCTATGGTCGCCGATTTTGTTTTTAAGAACATTCAGCCACTGAAGGACAGAGCGTATCCAGCTTATCTGTATCGTGGTACCACTGACTCAACCCGGGTTACCAACAGAAGGATTCTTGTTGTGGATCTGGTAAGACGGCTTGAGATGATTCTTAAAGGCAAGGTGTCGAATATCGGTGCTCTTGTTGCTTATTATGCCTGGAATCTGCCTCCTCCCAAGACTTTCATCAGTTTTGTGTCAAATCTTCCTGCTGGTGACAGTGGTCTGGGCCTTATAGTGCAACCTTCTCCCAAGGAGGTTGAGGCTTTTATTGATTCGCTTGGTGAAATCCCCAATGATGAGAAACAAGTTCACTTTGAGATGCCTATAAACCCGAGCGACGCAGAAATAAGTGCTATGCTGGATATGTTGGCTGAGGATTCCTCTGATTCGGTCCCTGCTGAACACTAGCTGTTATAACTATCCTAGAGCCTGGAAAAACCTTGGACGTTCAAGGATCTGATAGCATTCGCCCGAAGCATCCTCGTCGAGCTAGTCATCCAACTTCTCCTGCTGAGGGGAAGAAAAAGAAAAAGAGACGGCTTCGGCGAGTGTCATGCTTAAATCAGGATGCCGGCCCTTCTACTCCTGCTGCCAAGGACATTCCTATGTCAATTTTTACTAGAGCTGACCTTAATGGGTGTGACCTTGATGATGTTGACCCCAATGGGTGTGACCTCGATGATGCTGACCCCAATGGGTGTAACCTTGATGATGTGACCCCAATGGGTGTAACCTTGATGATGCTGAACCCAATGGGTGTAACCCGGCCAGAACTGACCCCAATGGGTGTGTCGCTCGTATTATTGACGAGGATGAGGAAGAGGAGGAGGAAATCCCCTTACTTCGGAAGAACAGTCGGCGCTATATAGTCAGTGGGGAGAGTAGTGGTGTTCCTTCTCTAGCTTTGTCTGCTCTCGTTGGTCTGCAAGAATTGTCTCTAGCAAATTTTGATCAGACTCTTGAAGATATGGTCCCTGAAGATCTGCTGATAGATGGTGGAATGATGGAAGTCTGCGCTGATATGTTTGATGTCGGGTTAGAGTCATCCCGAGCAGTGTCTCGTGCCTCATCGACCTTGGAGCGTGGTCTTAAGAGTCAAGAGGTCGATCTAAATTGCTCTGTTTCCATGGAAGTGGTTGAAAATCCTTCAGCCTTAGAGGTGGCTACTACAGAGAACCCGTTCCCCAAGGATGGCGCTAGCGTTTACCTAGCCCCCAAGGGTATTGCCGGTAATGATCCAGCTCGGGTGGGCAGCGCGAGCTATGACCCAGCCCCCGAGGGTGTCCGAGCGGGTTCCCCCTCTCATACTTCCATGGATGTCCATATTGGGTCTTCTCCTCCACATTCTGATTGCATGGCAGCAGCGCATGCTTTGGGTCAGGAAGTCACCTTAGAGTCTGGCGCACCTGATGCTAGAGTTTTGATTTTTGCTAGTGATGCTGAGTTGATCCCCAATGATGCTCTACAAATTGCCTTGGTTGATAATCCTTTGTCAAGTCATCAACTGGCTTCCCATGACTTGGGGCTTTCTTCGTTCTTCTCCAATCTCCAAGTAATTTGACTTTTCCCGATCTGGCTATACTCCTGGTGAAATACTACCTTTGTACTCATTTATTTTCCATGTCAGGATTTGGTTGACGAGATGACCGATCAGCTGAGATTGCAGGGTGCCTCTGTCCTGAAAAGAGTTATGTCTCTAACACATTGGAATCTGGTGCTGCTTCAACAGCGGGTATCTGATTTGGAGATGGCAAATGCTGGTTAGTGCCTTTTGTTTTTTCCTTGGCTACTTGATTGATCTACTCTTTGACTGAATACCCTTGTTTAACCGTTTCCTGCTAGATATGGCCCAGCGGTACTCTGATCTTGAGGAGAAATATTCTCAAGGTCAGATGGACTTGGCTTGGGTTTCTGCTTCTTTGAATGATGCCAACATGTTGAATTCCTCTCTCAGTGCTCAGCTTGACTCTGAAAAGGTGGCCAATGAATTAAGCTTTACTCGGTGTTGGGGACTTGTTCTCAAATGCTAAAAGTTAAGAACAAGGCAACATAAAAAGTGTTAAGTGTTAAAGTCCTTCGTCCTCCGAAACATTATGCCCCTTTGGGTAATAATGAGTCTCGGACGAAGGTTACGAAAGACATACCTTCGTAAACATGGTAATAAATGACGAAGGATTCATATAAAGCATGAGATATAAAATAGATATTTAAACATCATCACCGAATCATTTCTATTTTATTATCATGGAAAAATAGAAATGATTTCAAATTACAAATGTACCTTCGGTCTTGAGGAAGGCAAAAATACAAGCGTGACGCAAAAGCAAATGCCAAGTCAGCGTGAACAGTACGGGAGTACTATTCATCTATTTATAGGCAAAGGACACAGCCCATGCGGAATTACATTCATGCCCTTTACATTTGATAATAACTCTGTAGTAACCCGTCGGGGTCTGAATAGCATTTTCATCTTTAAGTCGGTTTCCTTTTCCGCTATTTTGCTGAAGCTCTCCTGTGTACAGCTTCGGCTCCGCACCTTGCCGAAGCTCTTCTATGCACAGCTTCGGCTTCACGCTATCCTTCGTACTCCTTATGCTTCTTCACGCTGTGGTTTTAATTCGAGTCCGAAGGTACCTGTTCATGCATTATACTTCCAGAAACATTGTTAAATCATGTTTTTGAGGACCTTCGGAAGCCGAAGGCCCCCAACAGTAGCCCCTCGCAATATTAATTTGTTATAATGATAAATTTAGATTGCGACAAGGACGAAAGCCCTGAGCCGAAGGTCCGAAAAAACACCTTCCCTTTGCTAGAATAGCAACAACCATTGACAAGCGGGCCCTCCAGTATGCAACGCACCAGGCGTATAAATAAGAGCACACCACGAGCTTAATTGGCACGCTTTCTTGCCATCTGCTCCTGCTCACTCAACCTTTAGCCTGCGCAACAAAACTTGCTTAAATTTTAAGCTTCGGTTTTGAGAGCACCTTTCCAGTGCTTACGAAGATGTCTTCGGACAAGAAAGTTACTGCTGATCCGAAGCTAAGTCTTTCTGAGGAAATGAATCTTGGTTTTCTTGAATCAATGGCGAAGACCAATACAGAGAAGATTACCAAAGAAATTTTGGAAGGTTTATCTGAAGATACTGGTGATAGCGACAGTTATGATGTAGAAAGCGGTGGGGAAGAGTCCGAAGACCGACCATGGCGGCCAAGCCACACAGTTTTCGGAAAATCAAGCATCAAACAAAGTCATCTTGACAATATGAGGGGGAGATATTTTCGAGATGTGTCTATTGTGAGGGCTGATGACAGAGAGAAAACTTCTCCTACTCCCGAAGAAAATGAGGTCGTGATCTTCTGAAGCTTTTTCAAGGCTGGACTTCGGTTCCCCCTGAGCAGCTTTGTTGTTGAAGTTCTGAAGACATTTCAAATCTACCTTCACCAGATTACTCCCGAAGCTATTGTAAGAATGGGAATCTTTGTCTGGGCTGTGAGAAGCCAAGGTTTGGAACCAAATGCTAAAAGCTTTTGCAATATTCATGAGTTAGTATATGAGACGAAACCCTGGGGGAAAGAACAATATCACAACAACTTTGGTTGTTATAGCTTTGGTGCCCGCTCCGGATCAAGCTGCCCCGTGCCAACCTTTCGGAAGAGATGGCCTGGTGATTGGATGACAGAATGGTTCTATGTAAAGAATGACTTGACAGCACAGGAGGATGTTAAAGGTATCATCATGCACCCTATCTGGCAACGCTTCGGCCTCCGGAAACCGAAGGTGGAAATGGATGAAGCAGCCGAAGAATGCCAGAGGGCCTTCGGCGTGGTTTGCTCTTTTATTGGAACAAGGGACTTAGTCCAGGAACATATTGCCTTCAGAGTGTGGCCACTTGCAAAAGAGTGGGAGATGCCGAAGGATACCGTCAAGGGTGCTGACGAAGGTGGATTGATTAGGCTGAAATACACATTCAAATACGGAGACAAGTTCATTGAGCCAGACGACGATTGGCTAAAGAGCATTGAAGCTGTAAGTGACGAGTTGCTCGGTCTATACTCGAAGGCCGAAGATACTACGTTATCAGCGGCCTTCGGAGGCTGAAAGAAGAAGAGACTCAATCATGTATTTGATGCGATTGGGTTTGTCTACCCTGATTACCACTATTCCACACGGGGCCAAAAAAGAAAGAATAAATCTTTTGCACAAGAAGTTGCTCCAAGCGCTCCTAGCGAGCCAGAACCAAAGAGAAAAAGGGTAAAAATTCTCACACAGCAGCCGCGTTACATTGAAGTGGCTACAGTGCCTGATTTTGTTGGTGAGGCCCCTTCGGCAACCGAAGCTAAGGAACCATCTCTTCTGTCGACCATTGCAGAGGCGGCCGAAGTGCCATCGACAGAGAAAACAGAAAAAACACAGGCTGAGGAACGGAAAACATTTGAAATTTTAAGTCCTTCAACAAGAATTGAGGCAACGACAGGCCAAAATGGGCCAGCATTGACCCCAAAAAGGAAAAGGATGGTCAATGTACTTGATGTTTTAGAGACAATAAAATCTTCCAGTACTACTCCGAAGAAAACTGTTGAAACTTCTGGAGTGCAAACTGAAATCCCTGTTGCTGAAGCTCCCAAGCAACAATCTAAAACTAAAGCTGGGCCTTCAGAGCCTACTAAGGTAAAATCCTTGGAAGCCGAAGAAGCAAAAATGACAAAGCCAATTCTAGTTGAAGAAACTGACACTGCCACCCCCGGAGCGTTTTCCGAAGCTTTAGATTATATTTTACGACATGCTTCGGGGAAAAAATTAAGTGAGAAAGAAAAGCAAGAGGCCCAGTCTTGCGCCCAAAAACTGAAATACCCAAAGGGGGCATTAATTTTTAACGGCAGTGGAGAAGAAGACTTCTTGTATTGTCTCTCTGACAATAAAGAAATTTCTGTCTATCGGGAGATGAGCAAGAGCTTCGGCTTCCCGACGCTAGAAGACGGGCTCTCGGTATTATCGAAGGACGAATTAGCCGACAGCCTGGCATACAATAGCTTGAAGGTTAAAAATGAGATCTTTGTATTATTTTTTGAAACTAAAATTTTTCGTTTACTTAAATTTGTTGACGTGAACGCATTTTGTGTTATGCAGGGCCTGATACTTAGCAATGCTCTAAGGGCGCAAAAATATGCTGAAGACGAAGGATGCGTGATTGCTCTGAACAACCTTCGTTCCGAAGTAATTGAACTAAGGAACGAAGGTTTAGAAAAGGACAAAATACTGTATTCATTAATGAATCGAATAAAAGAAGACGAAGCTACTTCAAAAGCTGAAGCTGAAGCTCAGAAGCGCGAAATTGAAGATCTTCGGAGGCAACTGGCCAGGGCTAAAGAAGAGCGCACACTTGAAGAAACGAGGCGAGAAATTAGCGAACAATGGGCAAATCATTTGGAAGTAAGCGTTGAAGAGCTTCGTGCATCCAAAAAGAGGTGTTACGAAAAATCCATAGAATGTGTAAAGAAAATAAAAACCAGCTTCGCCAGTGTTGGCGCATTTTCAAGTGAAGAGGACTTTGTGAGAGGTAACCCGGAAGGCCCGATCGAGTGGATCAGCCACGAAGCTGAAGCCTTTGAAGAGATTCTAAACAGTCGTGGAGACATTTGTGCCTTTTCGGGTGCCAGGGGGATTGCTACTATGCTGGAGAGAAAAGGCTGCGATTATGTTAAGCTTCTTGCGCAATCCGAAGCCACCTTGTCCTCCGAAGATATTAAAGATCCCTCGGCCGAAGCTAGCCAGGTTGGTGGAAATTTTTTCACCGACATCTGGGACAATGGTGGCCGAGAAATGGCCCAGGAAATTATTCGAAGAAGCGAACAAGGTATCCATGACGCTAGGGAAGTAACCAAGGCCGCTGAAAAAAGTGCAGAGCCCGAAAGTCAAATAGGTACCAACTAGTGGTTTATGGCTCTGTTGTAATTTTTGATTTCGAACTTGCTTATGGTTTGTAATAGTAACATAGACATATATTCTCTTCCCTCAGAACCTGCGGGATCGCCTGCTGGCCCCCACACGAAGGGGGATGACGAAATTAGACAAATGGCCGAAGCCATCATGGATAAAGTTGTTGAACAACTACTAAACGAAGCTGCAGAAGTAGTACTTAGGGAACTAGATGTTATTAAAAACATTTGAAATATAATCTATGTAATATTTTGTAACTTTGGATGTAATATACGAGTTTTTTCTTTATGGTTCAATTCTTTACGATGCATGAAATTTTACATACATACCGTTTTTGAGCCTTCGGCAAAAAAACACCTTCCCTTCTTTTCATGCTTCGTGAAGAAAAACTTTTATGTATCACGACAATTTCGATACTGCTCTGACGAAGCATATCCACGCTTCGTGAAAACCTTCTCCGAAGCTGTACTCCGAAGATCAATATTGTATTCCCTTTTTATGCCTTAGCACGATTTTCACTTTTTCAAAGTATACTCCGAAGGTCGATACTGTATCCCCTTCTTGTGCCATATGCAGCATGATGTATGATGCTCATGTTATGCGAAATGATGTGATGATGTTATGTTATGCAAAATGATATTTGTGTCAAAGATACACATCCCTGCAGCAAAATACACAATCTTTTTGTATCAGCGTTGACTTTTCGCTGTAAGCCTCCCTTAGGAGCTTCTTCGCCTTTTACTTCAGCGGAATCAGAGTTTATTTTTCGCTGTAAGCCTCCCTTAGGAGCTTCTTCGCCTTTTACTTTCAGCGGAATTAGCGTTTATTTTTCGCTGTAAGCCTCCCTTAGGAGCTTCTTCACCTTTTACTTTCGGCGGTATCAGCGTTTATTTTTTGCTGTAAGCTCTGCATTCCCTTTGGAACGACTTTTGAGCAGAAAACTTACGCTGCGCTCCCTTGGGAACGGCTTTTTGTAGCTTCAGCAAACTTACACTGCGTTCTTTAGAACGACTTTTTGTTGCTTCGAAGAATGCACATTGTGTGCCGTTAAAATAAATTTTTGATAATTCGAAGGTCCTCCTTGCTGTCACAAATCTTTAAGCTTCGGCGACTTAGGCCTGTGGAGAAGATATATTTTCTTTGTGGCAAAGAGCAAAAGTATTACAAGAGATTAAAACGACAAAAAGTATTATAGTCTCCCGTAAATGTTCCTTGTTAAAAAGAAAATGATACTGAATGTAAAATACTGCTATTAAGGCAGGATATCTGTCAGTAAATGTGCTTCGACTCTGGCATAGTGCTATTGACTGTATGAGCTTCGGACTCTTCTCTGAAGTCCCTTTGGTGTTGAGTATGCTGGCTCCCTTCTGGCTGCTGGCCTCGTTGCAACGGTGGTGGGGGCAGAAGCTGTTGCCAAGATGCTTGGGGTTGACTTGCTGAAGCAACAGAAGCTGCAGGGTGGTTGCCTACATATTCTGGAATGTAGGGCGAATGATACGAAGCAGTGTGCATGACTTGCTTCGGCTGACTCTGTTGTGCTGCAGCTTCGGCTATCTCCTTTTGTTTCTGGATGGTAACATGGCACATCCTGGTGGTATGGCCCTTGTTTTCACCACAGAATAAGCAGAAAATTTTCCTTGGTTGATCTCCAAATCTTCCGCCGAAGCCCCTGGCGCCTCTGCCCCTTGGAGCTGGCGGCCGGAAAGAGCTTTGCTGTTGCCCCGAAGCCTGCTGCTGCTGTCCCGAAGCCTGAGAAGAGTACTGTGGCCTTTGCTGCTAACTCCCTCTGTCATCAGACTGAGCAGAGTTGTGAATTGACCTGACGTGCCTTGGATAAAATCTTCCCCCGAAGCCCCTGGTCATCTCAGAGAACCTGAAAGCTTCCTCCCTTCTTTGGCGAAAATCATTGTCCGCTCGAATGTACTCGTCCATCTTCTGGAGCAACTTCTCCAAAGTTTGAGGAGGCTTCCTGGCAAAGTACTGAGCTGAAAGTCCTGGCCGAAGCCCCTTGATCATGGCCTCGATGACAATTTCATTGGGCACTGTTGGTGCCTGTGCCCTTAGACGTAGGAACCTTCGAACATATGCCTGAAGATATTCTTCGTGATCCTGGGTGCACTGGAATAAAGCTTGAGCCGTGACTGGCTTCGTCTGAAAGCCTTGAAAGCTGGTTATCAACATATCCTTCAGCTTCTGCCATGAGGTGATTGTCCCTGGCCTAAGAGAGGAGTACCAGGTCTGGGCAACACTCCTAACAGCCATGACGAAAGACTTTGCCATGACTGCAGTATTGCCACCATATGAAGAAATTGTTGCTTCGTAGCTCATTAAAAACTGCTTCGGATCGGAGTGGCCGTCGTACATGGGGAGTTGAGGTGGCTTGTAGGATGGAGGCCAGGGTGTAGCCTGCAGCTCAGCTGACAGAGGAGAAGCATCATCAAAACCAAAATTTCCATGATGGAAATTCTCATACCAGTCATCTTCGTTGAAGAAGCCCTCCTGATGAAGCTCTCTGTGCTGGGGCCTTCGGTTCTGCTCATCTTGAGTAAGATGGCGAACTTCTTCAGAGGCTTCGTCTATCTGCCTTTGTAGTTCAGCTAGCCTGGCCATCTTTTCCTTCTTCCTTTGCACCTGTTGATGAAGCATCTCCATATCTCTGATTTCTTGATCTAACTCATCCTCCTGAGGCGCTGGACTGGTAACCTTCCTCTTCTGGCTTCGGGCCTCCCGAAGAGAGAGAGTCTCCTGATTGGGGTCCAGCGGTTGCAGAGCAGCAGCCCCTGTTGCTGAAGCTTTCTTCGGCGCCATAACGAAGGTCTATGGTTGCCGAAGGTGTTCGAAACTCAAAAAGTGGAAGTGAGTTCACCCATGGTGGGCGCCAATGTTGGGGACTTGTTCTCAAATGCTAAAAGTTAAGAACAAGGCAACATAAAATGTGTTAAGTGTTAAAGTCCTTCGTCCTCCGAAACATTATGCCCCTTTGGGTAATAATGAGTCTCGGACGAAGGTTACGAAAGACATACCTTCGTAAACATGGTAATAAATGACGAAGGATTCATATAAAGCATGAGATATAAAATAGATATTTAAACATCATCACCGAATCATTTCTATTTTATTATCATGGAAAAATAGAAATGATTTCAAATTACAAATGTACCTTCGGTCTTGAGGAAGGCAAAAATACAAGCGTGACGCAAAAGCAAATGCCAAGTCAGCGTGAACAGTACGGGAGTACTGTTCATCTATTTATAGGCAAAGGACACAGCCCATGCGAAATTACATTCATGCCCTTTACATTTGATAATAACTCTGTAGTAACCCGTCAGGGTCTGAATAGCCTTTTCATCTTTAAGTCGGTTTCCTTTTCCGCTATTTTGCCGAAGCTCTCCTGTGTACAGCTTTGGCTCCGCACCTTGCCGAAGCTCTTCTATGCACAGCTTCGGCTTCACGCTATCCTTCGTACTCCTTATGCTTCTTCACGCTGTGGTTTTAATTCGAGTCCGAAGGTACCTGTTCATGCATTATACTTCCAGAAACATTGTTAAATCGTGTTTTTGAGGACCTTCGGAAGCCGAAGGCCCCCAACACTCGGCTTTCTCTGCTGTGTCTTAATGCTTGTTTGATGCTTGAGAGCTGATTCTTGTCTGCAGGAGGAAAAACGTGCCCTTGCAACTTCTCGTGACAACCTCGACAAGTTGTATCGCGATGCCAGCAATTCTTTGACTATCTTGGAGAGGAGCCATCGTTTCACCATGGAGGATTTGGATAATCATCGTTACAAGCTACAAGAGTCCCTAGATGATATGATTCGTCTTAGGCAATTGGTGTCAAGCAAAGATTCCATCATCAAGGATCTGCGTGCTTCCAAAAGATCAATTGTCCAGGAGCTAGAAGTTGCTCGGCTGGCTATCAAGGCTGCTGAAGACGCTTCCACTACTCTGAAGGCCCAGCGCGACAAGGCTATGGACAAAGCCATTCGCGCAGGGCGAATCTTGATGAGGAGACCCGGTGTGATTGTCCCTGACGACATAGTCGTAGATGTGAATGCTGCTCCTGATTCTTTGAGTCGCCCTTCTTCATCGGTCGCTCCTGAGAAAAAACATTACTAAGTAGAAACACTGAATGCATCGTGTATGTGGTTGGTGTGCTTGAATATTCTGTCAGAAAGTGTTTTCAGTGCAGAATGCCATTATTATTTTCTTGTTGTTAGAATCCAACAGTGGTTACAATTGTGGAAGT
Source organism: Zea luxurians (assembly GCA_029449295.1). NCBI lineage: Eukaryota > Viridiplantae > Streptophyta > Magnoliopsida > Poales > Poaceae > Zea > Zea luxurians. The sequence continues at coordinate 106,246,341 of JAOPSE010000006.1, read as the reverse complement.
AAATGCAGTGTGATGATTTTGAAACTTCTTCTTATATTGCGAGGCATAGAGATTGCTCTAAGATGAGTAGTCGCAAACGTGCTTGTGTTGGACCGAGCAGACGTGAGCGCGCTGCGCCGATTTAAGTCATTACTGACTTAAACCGACTGCTTCTGTCAGTAGGATATAGTGGTCACCCTGAGTTAAGTGAGCGTGAGCATGTCACACCGACTTAAGTCATCGCCGACTTAGGTCGATTGCTCCGTTAGTAGGGTATAGTGGTCACCCCGAGTTAAGTAAGCGTGAGCATGTCACACCGCCTTAAGTCATCGCCGACTTAGGTCAATTGCTCCGTTAGTAGGGTATAGTGGTCACCCCGAGTTAAGTAAGCGTGAGCATGTCGCACCGCCTTAAGTTATTACCGACTTAAGCCGATTGCTCCATTAGTAGGGTATAGTGGCTACCCCGAGTTAAGTAAGCATGAGCATGTCACACCGCCTTAAGTCATCACCGACTTAGGTCGATTGCTCCATTAGTAATGTATAGTGGTCACCCCAAGTTAAGTAAGCGTGAGCATGTCACACCGCCTTAAGTCATCGCCGACTTAGGTTGATTGCTCCGTTAGTAGGGTATAGTGGTCACCCTGAGTCGAGTAAGTATGCAGATTAACGATAAACAACTTGAGTGCCTTTGAGAATGAAGTTTTTTATTGATGATGTGTTTCCCAATTTACAGAATACAATGCCATCCCAGTAGCTCTTGAAATCTAGCTAAGGATAGAATTTCCTGAGATGCTCTATATTCTATGAGTTCCCAATTTCCGTGCTGTCCATTTGAGTAAGACGATATGACCCAGGCCGGGTGACCTCTACTACTATGAATGGTCCTCCCATAGTGGCGACAATTTGTGTCGTCCCTCCCCAGTTAGAATTCGGCGGAGAACGAGATCTCCCACGGCGAAGGATCGATGCCGTATGACCTTATCATGATAGTGCCTCAGAGTTTGCTGATACCGGGCTGACTGAATCACCGTATTCAATCGTTCTTCTTCTAGTATATCAACATCCTCCAGTCTAGTAGCTTCAGCTTCTGCTATGCTTTCAAAGATTAATCTCGGTGCCCCAAACTTGAGATCAGCGGGTAGCACTGCCTCCGAACCATAGACCATAAAGAAAGGAGTGTTTCCATGCAGAGCTCGGCTAGGTTGAGTCCTCAGGCTCCAGACAACATATGGCAACTCTCTGATCCACCTTCCTGCGAACTTTTCATTCTTACCGAAGACTTTCTTTCTGAGCGCCTCCAATATCATCTCGTTGGCTCTTTCTACTTGCCCGTTGGCTCTTGGGTGCGCCACCGAGGCATATTTGATCTGAATGCTCTTTTGTTCACAGAAATCAAAGAACTCTGAGCTTGTGAAATTGGATCCTAGGTCGGTTATGATGCTATTCGGTATCCCGAATCTAAATATTATGTCCTATATGAACTCCATTGTCTTAGCTGAAGTTAGAGAGGCAATGGGTTTGAATTCTATCCACTTAGTGAATTTGTCGATAGCAACCAGCACATGAGTGTATCCTCCTTGAGCCTTCTTGAAAGGTCCAATCTAATCCAGTCCCCAGCACGCGAACGGATAGGTTATAGGTATGGTTTGCAGTTGTTGTGCTGGTAGATGTTGCTATTTTGATAAGTACTGACAAGCTTCGCACCTCTGGACTAACTCGGCGGCATCACTCTTTGTTGTTGGCCAGTAGAAACCAGACCTGAAGACCTTCCCAACCAAAGTCCTGGATGCTGCATGTATCCCGCATTGCCCAGCATGGACCTCATTTAGCAGTTGCTTCCTAGTAGCTGAAAGAATGCATTTCATGAGGATCCTGATGCGCCCCTTCTATATAGTGTTTCCCCAATGAGTGTATAATGAGCTGACTGCCTTGCGATGCGCTCTGCTACATTTTTGTCATCTGGCTCCTCCTCATTCTTTATGTACTTGATGATTGGCTCCCTCCAGTCATCAGAATCTGTCTCTGGTTGGCTCAGAATATTGCATTCCTCTACCCGATCTAGTGAAATGCTCGGGTGCATTACTTCTTGGACGAAAGCTCTAGGCGGGACCTGAGTCCGACTGGATCCTAGTTTTGACAATGCATCAGCTGTCATGTTGCGGTCTCTCTCCACATGATGAAATTCCAAACCCTCAAACTTGTATTCCAACTTTCGGACGGCGGAGCAGTATTTCCCCATGGAGTCATTTGAGCAATCCCACTCTTTGTTTATCTGACTTATGACCACCAGGGAGTCCCCATATACCATCAGTCTCTTGATGCCCAATGATATGGTAATGCTCAGTCCATAAATCAAAGCTTCGTACTCTGCTGCATTGTTGGACGCTGGGAATAACAACTGAAGAGCATATTTGAGTTGTTCACCTCTAGGTGCGATGAAGAAGATCCCTGCACCTGCCCCCTGCAGCTTCAACGAGCCATCGAAATACATTCGCCATACTTCTGCAATTTCCGAGCTATCTGGCACTTGTTGCTCGGTCCATTCTGATACGAAGTCAACTAGTGCTTGAGTCTTGATCGCAGTGCAAGGTCGAAACTCAATGTCATGAGCTCCCAGTTCACAGGCCCACTTGGCTATTCTTCTGTTGGCTTCTTTATTGTGGAGAATATCCCCTATTGGGAATCTAGTGACTACTATGACTTTGTGGTCGTCGAAGTAGTGACGGAGCTTGCGTGCAGTTAGAAGTACTGCATACATTAGTTTTTGAACTTGAGGGTATTTCTTCTTCGAGGGACCTAGGACTTCACTGATGAAATAGAAAGGATATTGCATTGGGTACGCGTGTCCTTCTTCTGCTCGCTCGACTACTAACGCGGTGCTCACCATGTGAGTCGTAAAAGAGATGTATAATAGCAGGTCTTCAGCTGGTTGACTCGGCGTGGCTCGGCGTGGCGGTTTTAGCACCGGTGGTGTTGTCGGGAATTTCTTCAGTGCGTCTAGAGCTTCCTGAGCCACTGAAGTCCAGTGGAATTTGTCTACCTTATTGAGCAACTTATAGAACGGTAGGCTTTTTTCTCTCAGCCTTGATATGAACCTGCTTAGGGCTGCCATGCATCCGGTAAGTCTTTGTACTTTCTTCTGTGATCGCGGTGCTTCCATTCTCATGATAGCCTCGATCTTTTCTGGATTGGCCTCGATTCCCCAGTGGCTGACAATAAACCCGAGCAATTTTCCTGCTGGTACTCCGAAGACGCATTTTTTAGGATTAAGCTTTCATCGATATCGCCGTAGACTATTAAAGACCATCTGTAAATCTTCAATGAAGTTTTCTGAGTTTTCTGTCTTGATCACCACATCATCCACATAGGCTTCCACATGCTTGCCCCAGTGGTCAACTAAGCATGTCTGAATAGCCCTCTGGTAAGTCGCTCCAGCGTTTTTGAGGCCAAACGGCATGGAGGTATAACAGAAGGCTCCAAACGGGGTGATGAATGTTGTTTTTTCTTCGTCTTCTTTTGCCAGGCTGATCTGATGGTACCCAGAGTAGCAATCCAAGAAAGACAACATAGAACATCTGGCGGTCGAGTCTACCACCTGATCTATTCTAGGAAGTCTGAAGGGATCCTTCGGACAGTGTTTGTTGAGATCCGTATAGACGACGCACATGCGCTAATCCACTCTATTCTTTTTTAGTACAAGAACAGGGTTTGCTAACCACTCAGGGTGTAACACTTCTCTAATGAATCCGACCGCGACCAAGCGAGCCAACTCCACACGGATGGCTTCTCTCTTGTCCGGCGTGAAGCGACGTAATTTTTGTCGGATCGGTCTCGCCTGGGGGTAGACCTTCAATTTGTGCTCGGCCAGTTCTCTTGGGACTCCTGGCATATCTGCAGGTTGCCATGCGAATACGTCTCAGTTATCTTGCAGGAACTGGACGAGCGCGCTTTCCTATTTATCATCCAGGCTGGAACTGATGATGGCGGTCTTGCGCTCATCGGCGAACCCGAGGATGATTCTCTTGGTTTCTTCGGTCGGCCGCATGGAGGTCACGGCTTGAGCCTCGTTCGTAGGCACCGCGAGGTCTTCCTCAGGCTTTGAGATCGCCTGTGCAGAAGAGGTCGCTGACGGTTTGGTGGTGAGGGCCGCCTGAATGGCCACTCGGAAACATTCTGTGGCGCCTTGGAAGTCAGCGCGCACAGTTATGATTCCTTGCGGTCCTGGCATCTTCAATATCATGTACGTATAATGTGGAATGGCCATGAACTTTGCCAATCCTGGCCTGTCGATGATGGTGTTGTACCCGCAGTCGAAGTTTGCCACCTCGAACCTCAGGAACTTGGTTCTGTAATTTTCCGGAGTTCCGAAGGTGACCGGCATGTAGATGTGTCCTAGTGGATATTCTCCTTCAGTCGGCACGATGCCAAAGAAAGGAGTGTCCGACTCATGGAGCTCTTTGAGGGGAACTCCCAAGCCTTGGAGCGTCCGGGGGAAGGTGACGTTGATGCTGCTTCCCCCGTCCACTAGTACCTTTTTTACCCTGCTTTCTCGGATCATCAGATCGACGAGGACCGGGTACTTGCCCGGGTGATCAAAGTTGAGCCACTGATCCGCCCGAGTGAAGGTCATCGGGTGCTCGGACCATCGATATGGAGCGGGAGGACTAGTGGCCGCCACCAGTATCTGACGGTCGTTGAGTTTCTGTTGCCTCTTGCTTTCCTACAACCCATGTCCGCCGAAGATGACGTTGACTTCCCTGTCAACACGCGGGAATGCTCCGCCTCCTCCCCCTTCTGGTTGTTGGGGCTGTCGAGGTTCTCCGGGCGCTCCTCGAGGTGGGGGAGGTGGTAGAGGTTGGAAGGGTCGTCCGTGCCCAACGGAGTGCTTAAAATCCCTACAGTTCCAGAGGGTGTGGCGCATGTCCTTGTGGTATGGGCACTGGGCGTCGAGGATGTCGTCTAGTGTTCGTTCGCCCCCGCGGGGTCCTCCTCGAGCGCGAAAGGCGGGTGGTCCGATGGCGTGGACTTCCTCTCGAGGCCTCTTCTCCCACCGTTTGTTGGGTTGTTGGTTCGTGTCGCGTCGCGGTGCCGCCGGTGCAGGCTTTGCTCCTCCGATGAGGTCCTAGGCCCGTTCGTTGGTGGTGATGTAGAGGTCGGCTTCCCAGAATAGCTGCTCGGAGGTAGTCGGCGCCTTCTACAGTATGGTTCGGACGAAAGCCGAGTCATTAGATCCCCGGTAGAAGTCCTCGATCACTGCTGCTTCCGCAACCTCAGGGATTCGATTCCTCATGGTCTAAAATCTTTTGCGATATGATCGAAGAGTCTCATCCCCTTGGCGCTTGATGGTCTTGAGGTCCCATGGCTGCGTCGGCTTGTCGGAAAGGGATTGGAAGTTGGCGGTAAATGTAAAGCCCAAAATTGGTATAAGAAAAAAAAATAAAATGATAAATAAATAGGTGGGTGTTTTCCCTTGAATTTCTTTTTATTTTTCTTTGTACATTCTCACTTAAGGAGAAGTAAAGTAGTCAAATAACAAATAAATCCCAAATAAACACATGAATTTTGTGCATCATGCTGGAATTTCTTCGTTTATTCATAGAACTCAGACATATATTAAAAAAACAAATCTAGCTTCAAATTCAAATTTGAGCTATGAAAAATATGGGGGTAGAAGGTTAGAAAGAATGGAAAAGTAACAATAATATTATTTCAAACAGTAGGAGTCATATTAACAGGGAGATTTTATTGGGCATTTGAAATGTGGAATTCAAAATAGGGATATGAATCTAGCTTGAATATTTGAAATTGGAAACAAAACAAAGAAAAAGAAAGAATAAAGAGTTAACTGAAATGGGCCTTAACCTTGCTTTTAGCCCACGACTTCCCTCCACCACGCGGCCCACCTCAGTTTCCCTTCGCGCGGCCCACCAGCGCGCCGCACTCGCGCCTGGCGTTCGCTGACGGGTGGGTCCCGCAGCCAGTTTTCCCTCTCACGCTTGCGCTGGCACTGACCGTGGGTCCTCGGTGTCAGTTCCATCTCCAACCCCTCCGCGTGAACGCAACAAACTGGGCGCGATCTCCGCTGCTCCACACCGGGGATCGCGGTGTTCGTTTGCAACTACCTCCGTGTAAGCCCAACCAAGATCCCCTAGCGATCGACTATATATACGCCTGCACCCTAGCTCCCTTCGGCCATCGACTTGGCTAGGCGTGTGTCGAGCAGAACGGCAAGCGTAGGAGCCATGGGCCGCCGTTCGATGTCGCTCCTCCTCTACGGTAAATCGGGCTCGTACTGGTGTTCTGGGAGGTTCACCGAGGTATAGGGAAACCAATGCCCCCGCCAATTTGGCGATATGGTGCTCGGAGTGGACGAAATCACTCACCGAGCTTCCGCCGCCGCCGCGGATCCGCTGCATCGCGTGAGCAGGACGACGCTCGCCCCTATCCAAAGTATGAAGCATGTCGTAAGCTTCGCTACATCCTTCTATATGTGTATTACTTGTTAGATTTAACCTTGGGTGCACTGGGGGGGCGGTGCGCCTCGCACCGGCGAGCTCGCCATCGGGTATGTGCGCGCCGCCGCTCTGGTGACCGAGAGGTAGGAGAACAGCCCCTGGCCGTTGATCTGGCATGGGTGGCTGTGATTAAAACACCGCGTACCCCTTCAATGGATTGATCTTGGCCGCTGGATCGGACCGAACGGTTCCGATTGGATCGCCCCCCCATTAAATCAGAGCCGTTGTGCGGATCGGACGGTCCATATTGCGTAACGGTTCGTTTTTAATAAAATCTAATCCTGGCCTTCGATATTTGATCGGACGGCCGAGAATTAACCGTACCCCTTCGTCGCGACAGATTTACAAAGAAAACCCTCGAATTACTATGAAATCAACCCGCAGTCCTGTCTGTGGGAATCCTGAGTCTTGGGCAATTTTGCGTGTTAGCCCCTGCAGTTTCTGATAATAGTGCGCCCAGTCCAGTGATTAAAGAAATTAGGAAAAAAGAGATTTAGAAATTGATTTTGAGTATGGAAATAATTGTAAAACTTGTATAATCCATAGAAAATTCATATTAAGTCCAAATTAGCCCATTCCAGTTCCTATAATTTTGAAATATTATTGTTTATCATTTAGTGCCACTGGTTTTACATAAAAGTCACATTAAAATTGTTATCTTAATTAATCTTGTACTAAGCACATAGAATCTTTGGAAATTCATAACTTGAATTCTATAACTCCAAATTTAGTGATTGCAGTTCCTATGATTTCATTTCAATATGTAGATTATTAATATGTGTTTTGCATATATGTTTGGTGTAATGTTAATTTTGCCTATACACTGTTTGTTTGCATTACTACGTTTAGCAGTGAGGACACGTGTCATCTGAAAAGCAAGTTGGTACCTAGAATCTCAAGTGCCAGGCAAGTTGTGCCCTTGATCACTTCTTTTACCCAGTCATGTTCTAATTAATCATAATGATCTGCATAGGTTAATTTTGATGGGACCCAATAGGTTACCTCAGTTTGACTATCTTTATACCTTGATCACCACTGGACTTTTTGGGTAGTACTTGCTATTGCTTTATGTGGTTTTGGGTATAGAGATACACATTACTATTCATGATTATACTTTTATTGTCAATTGTTATTTACTATTCATGTTAAGATCATTATGTTAATTGGAACATGGAGAACCACCCGGGAAAACAGTGCTACCACAAGGGTTTAATGGGACGCCCTTGGCCGATTAATTAGGAAAGCTAGTGGAAGACTACCTTACCCGAAAGGGGCAAGGGCAGTAGGGGAGTGGTCAGTGTAGGGAGGCCCTCGGGAGGATTTTGCTGTGATGGCAGTCCTGCAAGGGATTCCTGTTGAGAAGGCCCTCGGGAGGATTTTGCTGCGATGGCGGTCCTGCAAGGGATTCCTGCATTGGAGCTTCCTATAAACTGTAGCGGGTTTTCTGAAGCTAGTGGAACTTTGTAAAGGCCTCGTAGTGTTACCCTGCCTCGCCTCCTCGGTAGAGGTGTATGGGATTGGCCGTCTCTTGGTAGATGGGTAACATGACTTGTGGGTAAAGATGTGCAACCTCTGCAGAGTGTAAAACTGGTATACTAGCCGTGCTCACGGTCATGAGCAGCTCGGACACTCACATGATTAAATTATATATGGAACTAAATTCAATTTGTCATATGCATTGCATCGCAGGTGAAGTTGTTACTTTTGTTCTACTACTTAATTGGGTTTGGTATTTACTTATACTTAGTAACTGCTAATAAAATTTTGACTAACTTTAAAAGCAATGCTCAGCTCTAACCATCCTCTTTGGTAAGCCTTACACTTCACGTGAGCTCCCACCTTTGGCGAGTTCATGCACATTATTCCCCACAACTTGTTGAGCGATGAACGTATGTGAGCTCACTCTTGCTGTCTCACACCCCCCCACAGGTCAAGAACAGGTACCACCGGATGAGGCGCATGGAGGATGCCGTGATGTGTTCGTGAGAGGTCTAGGCCGTCGTCTCCCAGTCAACTTTGGGTTGCTGGACCGTTGTCTCCTTATAATGTAATTATTTATTTTGTATAGAACTCCTGTTATATATAAAGATGTGACATTCGATCCTGTGCCATGAATCATCATATGTGTGAGACTTGGTCCCAGCACACCTGGTGATTATGTTCGCGCCCGGGTCTTGGTGCCCCGAAATCCGGGTGTGACAGTAAAGCGCCGACTGAAGTCGCTCCAATCGTCTATGCAGTGTCGGGGTAGGTGTCGTAGCCACTGCAGTGCATCTTGCCCGAGGACGATGGGCAGGTACACGGTCATCATGTCTTCAATCGCCCCAGCGGCCCGGGCAGCGGTGGTGTAGACGGCCAGCCAGCCTCCCGGGTCCTGCTTAGGCTCGTACTTGTCGACGTTGGAGACCTTGAAGTTAGGGGGCCACTGAATGGTCCTAAGACGTGGAGTGAGCGCTGATACCCCACATGTGTCTTCCTATCGGTGATGATGATGTCTGTCCCGGGGAGGGGAGTTGTTGTTGTGGTGCCTCGACCGTCCCCGGGTTGTGCCGCTGGTTGAAGCTGTTGCTGACTCAACTTTGGTTGCCTGACTCCGCGCAGGGACACCATGATCCTGGTCATATTCTTCTCGGCACCAGATCTCGTTCTTGTGCCATCGCTCGCATGAAGCGTTGATGGAGCTCCGCGCGTTTCGCCGACTGTTGATGGCGTGTCGTAGGTCACTCGGCGGATGAGCGAGAGGTAGAAGGTGATTCGCCGCTCGAGTGAGCAGCCGTCGATAGCCCTCAGCGTCCGGAGTTCGGGGGAGGCTGTCGGCTATCCGAGCTAACACTCCGCCAACTTCACTCGGCGTGTTCATGGCTCGGGCGAAGTCGGGGTTCAGGTTTCGTCCGAGAAGAGGGTTCTCCTGGTGTTGTCTTGCTTCCTACTCAGCTTGCTCTTGAGCTTGCCGACGGTCACGTCGTCGGGAATTCCTCCTTTCTCTGAAGACCCGTTCGTCCGGAGTTTCTCCTACCTCCGAGATCTCATCTCACGATACGGGCTGTGCTGGATCACGCTCTCCGGCCGCATGATGTCGGAGGATATTTCGGCGCTGATTCCTGCATCGGCGGGTTTCTCGCTGAGGAGGTTCTTCCCCGGGCACAGTTGGCTCATCGTCGGAGACGGGAGACGACTCTACTCTCCTGATGAAGAGGACGTCAGGGTAGAATGGAACCGTCGTTGTGACGAGTTTCTTCCTGTTCTCCTTTGAGGGCGGATGTTCCAGAAGAGCAATTTGGCAATCCTTCACCTTGTTCGCCTCATTTTTCCTTGTGATCCGTATCCATTTTTCCGTCGAAGAGGTGGACAGCGGAGTTCTCCGGGTAGACGGGCCCTCAGCTCCTAGCTTGCTGAAGGTGGTCTTTGCTCGGAGTGCTGGAGGTTGCCCTTTTTCCTGCTTCGCTCCAACTTTTCCAGGGATTGTTGAGGAAGACTTTCTCTCTGGCAAATCTGCGATGCGATGCAGAGTTCCTTCCTCGTCTGCTATGGATGAAATGGTCCCAAAGCAGAACGTGGACCCCGGGCGAAGGCTGATCTTGTGCTAGAAAGTGACAGCCATTGAGCTAGCTTGGATCAGTAACACACCCCCTACCTGGCGTGCCAGCTGTCGGTGTTTTGGGTCCGACCATGCACCTGGGGTTGCCCCTCGAGGTGCTTTTTGGAGTAGGACTGTAACACCCCTGGTGTTACAATAACTAAAACTTTGGCATGTCATCATATGCACTTGCATTATCTTGCTTGATACACCTAGAGTGCATCTACTAGGTCTAAAAATTTCGAAACTAAGTATGTTGCGTTGATATGAGCTAAAGAGTTTGAAGAGTTAGTGACTGGTTGAGTGAGAGCAAACTACTTCTAAGCTAAAAATGCCTTGGCCATGAAATACAAGTATAAAAATTGGACTTTGAGGTAAAGTGCAATCTTGCTTTAAGTGAGGGATCAGACTGGAAGATATTTGTCTAGAGAAAGGCAAACTCAAATGAAACACTCAACTAGCCCAAAAGTGGAGTTTTAAATCTAGAGAGAATTTGCTAGCGGTCCTTATATCAAAGTTGTAGATTTTGGAAAGTTGAACAACTTTCATGTATCGAGAATTCCAAGTTTGAGAGGGAAAGTTGGAGTAAAAAGCTTAATTCAGTTTTGAGTTAGATTTGAAGTTTGCTGAAAATAATATCAACTAGCGGTTTTTGGGCCTTCATAACTTTTGATCTATAAACAGTTTGAAGATGGTCATTGTAACAAAGTTATAGAGCTACATGAGGAGTATAAGTTTGGTTGAGTCACCTAGCTCTAAAGCTATTTGAAATTTAGAGAAAACTGGTCCAAAGTAGAGCTAACAGAATTTCTGGATTTCAGACTTGGTGGAAATTCAGAGTCTGAATTTCAGCATTTGGAGCAAATTTTGGGCTATTGTAGTTTGGAATCCAGGAGGTTTTGGTTAATGGTCACTATATCAAACTTGTAGATTAACTATAGGAGTATAAACTTTATTAAGTAACTTACCCCTAGAAACATTTGGAACCCAGGAAAAAGAGTGGTTCAAAGTGGTGCTGCTGTGTTTCTAAATTTTCAGATTGGAAACAGTAACTGAATTTCAGTGTTGATAGCAGTTTTGGAGCTGGTTTGTGGCTGTTCTGTAGTGTTTTGTGCTAGGGTGTTTATAGAGAAGTTGAAGCTTATATGATATTTAACAAATCTACTAAAGTGTCTTTGACTTGATTCCACACAGAAAATGGAGAAAAACTTGTTCAAAGTTGGACTATTTGTGGCTGAAATTGAATTGTATTTAGTTACTGAAAACTGAATTTCAGTGAAAGTTGCTGTTTTTGGAGCCCATTTGTGCCTAATCCATAAGGTTTTAAACTATGGTTTCTATAGGGAAATTGAAGACCATAAGTTGGGGCACAAATGTATTTAAGGGTGATGGGTATGATCCTACACAAAAAGTGTAGAAAAAGTTGACTGAAAATGAGATATTGAGTTGCTGGTGACTGAAATCAGTTCAGTTAACAAAAAACTGAAAATTTAGCAAATGGTGCCAAATTTGGAGATCAGTTGTGATTAATCCATATGGTTTTAGACCAAGAGCTGTATAGCAAAATGAGAGACCAGATGTAGATGAACAAGTTTTGTGCAAATATTGGGCTTGCTACTGTATGGAATTTAGAGAATAGCCTGCTGCAAAATCCTCTGTCAGAATTATTATGGGTTGTTTCAAGGCACTGAAAATCTGTTTCAGGGTTGTGTTTAACTAACTTTGGAGCTCTGTGGTAATTAATCCATGGAGATTTTAATTTAGAGCTCTATGGTAAAGTCAAAGAACATTTGAAGGAGAGAAAGTCTTATGCAAAGTATTGGCTTGCTACTGTGTTGAATTTGGAGAAAAATAAGTGACAAAACCCTCTGTCATACTTTGTAGGTGTTGTTTCAGTTAAACTGAAACTGTGTTTTAGTGAGGTTTGCCCAACTTTAGAGCACCATGACTCTTGAATTATGGGCATCTGGCCTTAGGATACTGCAACAAACTTGTAGAGCTATGTTAGGTGAGCAAATTCTGTGAACCAAAATTAACCTGTTGTCACTGAGAATTTGGAGAAAAGTGGATTCCATGTTAGGTTGTCAGGTGGGTGTTATGCTGTTTCAGATATTTGGAATTCGACATTTCAAAGGTCTTTGGCTGTACTTTGAGGTACCATATCTTTTGTTCTATATGTTTTTAGTCATGGGTTGCTATCTAGAAGTGGTAGAGCTATGAATAGTGAGTAATTTTGGTTAAGGGTGAGTGGTCTATTGCTGTGGAAAATTAGGAGATTAGGGGCCTAAACATGGAAGGGTGGAGAGGAGCAGTAGTACTGATGAATTCGATTCTGAGGTTGTTTAAGCAACTGAAGAAGATCTCTTTTCCCTGCTATAGTTGTAGTTGGTTGTAGGGATGGAGATAAGGATAAAATGCACAATTTAGGTGCTAGTGGCTCATTCTCTACTAAAGAAAATCTGGGTTGGACTGGTTTGGGAGCAGTGGACAGTAAAGATTTTGGAGTTCTATTTGTTGTTTGCAGTTGGGAGCAAAAAGGAGTACTTGTGAGTAGAGATTGGGGTGTATACAGTATAGGACTAAGGTCTGAAGACCTCCCTCTCGACTGAACAAAATATCCAACCTTTGAACTGGTTAGAGTTTATCCACAATGGATATTTGTGAGTGAGTGGCCTTGGTTCAGTGTCTTGGTGATAGCTATGAACCTGTGTGGGACTTGAGCATGAAGGCCACGTATTGGAGCCCAGGTTGTGCTGGCATCTCTAGCTGCACTTCACCTCCATGCAGTGCACAGGTTCAGTGACATCTGCCCTTAATCTGTGGCTATAAAACTTGGTCCAGGGAAGTTTTCCTCCCTATTCTCAAGCTCCAGCCAGATTGTAGCGTGTGTGTGTGGGTGGTAGGTCTTCTGTCCACACCCATGTTCACCTCTCCCATGCCCAAGTTTGCCCAGTCCTAGGGTCTGGTATGCCGTCCCTTTGTCAGTGGTGACCATGCCCACTGATTGCCTATCTCGCCGTGGCCAAGACATCTCAGGGAGTGACCAACCCGCATGACCCTCGTTCCACGTTCTCCTAAGGTCAGTGAAGGTTTTCCCATTGGTAATTTCTGTTCTACCGTCTTGTGTTGACCGGAACAGGGTCGCGCCGCCGCAAACCGTCTCCATAGACAGTCTCACCGCCGATCGGTTAAACTATGTCGTTCTTGGTCAGTTTCGTGCGAGCACCGTAGTCGTGGTAGGTCTCTATTGCTCCCAGCGTCAGAGTTTGAAGCTCTACCATGCGGTGACCATTGAATTGAGCCCACCGAACTGGGTTTGCCACTGCCACCATCGGTAGTTAGGTCTTAGCGTCCCCGCGGTCGATTGAACACAGGTTGGAGTCCACCGTTGCCTGGGGATCGTGATGGTGCCATCGTCGTTGACTAGGTCACACCACCGTGGCGGATCGGACGTCTGGCCGCCGGGGTTGAGCACAACAGTGTCGCAGCTGAGTTTGTGCAAAAGAGATGAAGTCCAGGGGTCTAAGCGAAACTGTCAGTGACACCAATTAACAGTGGCTCGGGCTCGTTTGGATTTGTTTGAGCAACGATGTTCTTTTTGCAAAGCGCGCACGGCGTGGGCGCGAGCGGTCAGCCATGGGCCGGCTCTACCCAGATTTGGCAGTTTGGGCCCAATACTGTTCATACTTTCGTCTTTTCTTTAACCAAGAACTTATAAAGTGTGCTAGAAATTGTAGAAAATTCCAAAAATCATGGGACAAATTGTGTTGGATGTCTAAAGTCAAGAGCTCTCTAGTAAAGTTGGTTTTAGGATTTTTAGAGCCATTAGAAAATATTAAGTGAATTAAAGGTGCTCTTGGAAGGACTATTTGAATTTTAGAAATAAGAATATAGCACCAAAAATTGTGAAAATTCTTGGAGAAGCTTGTTATCAGAAGTTAAACCCTTGGGCAAAAGTTGGAACTATTTGGATATGATTTGCTTAGCAAGCTAATTATTGCCCAAAAAGAAAAAGGATTTCACTTATGAAATGAGGACACCTAGTAGTTAAGTGAAGAGATGAAGTTACTTATGAAGTTTTAAGCTTTTGGATGAGATATAAGTTGGATTAGTTCCCTGGTTTACCTAAGTGAATTCAAATTGGTCACTTTTAGCAAGTGTTGGTGGTGTAGAACCATGTGTATATTGGTCATGTGTTTTTGTTTGTGGTGTTTATGTTCCTAAGCGCTCCTTGTGAAAGTTTGCATTTCATCTCATTACATAAGCATACATGTATTTGTAATTGACTTGTAGAGCACCTAGAAGAAGTGGTGATTAAAGGAGGCATCTACTCCAATGGCTGCTAATCAAGTGGAAGAGCCATCTAACTTGGTATTGGATAGTAGGATCTAGAACCTCTTCACTGCAACAAAGGCAAGCCCCGGTGCATGCAACCCCTTCCTTGTGTTTTAAATTATTTTTACACACTTTAAGTCTAGTGAATGTGCATTAGGTTTATAGGAGTTGCTTGGAAACCCTTTGATACATTGCCTTCCTTAATATCCATACCTTTATAGATACTTCTGGTGAAGTATCAAAATATGATTTACAAAAATGCTTAGCTTTGCTCAAATCTTGTGGATAGAGGTTGTCTTTTGCATTAAGGCCTAGCTCAGGGGTTATCCTGAGGAAAGATGGCTTCTACCTGCAAGAATATTTTCATTGAGAGCGTGGTGGGATCTTACTGCAAAGTTCCCTTTGATGCTCTTTTCATCCTAAGGAATACAAACAATCCTAAGGGTGGAAGTACTTAAATCGGGACTTGGGATAGGAACAGGTGATGTTATACTCAGGTTGATTAAGGATTGGATGCGTATGTCTTGATGATCAAGGACTATCTTAACTGGCCACATGCCCTGGATATGGACAGGGTAAGCTTTGCCTCGGGCAAACTAATAACAGAATAAAATAACACGCAATGGGAGTGGAGAAATGGCGAGAGTAGCGTGTACCCTCCGTGGCAAGAGGCTGGACGGTGGTGTATCTGTGCTCTCGGTTAGCGTGAACCTGATCTGGTCTTAAGAACCCCGGTGGCGAGTTGACATATGCAAGGGTTAAGTGCTACATATGTCGTGTGGTTAGATATCCTCAGCTGAGTAAATCGATTCGGATCGCCGTTATATCCCCGGACAGTGGAGACTTGGTCATTGACCTACAACCTAGGTCAGGATGTGAACCTCATGAATAAAAATGATGTTGTATTGATGAGATGGTGAAATTAGACCAGATGCAAACAGAGTCTATTAATATTTAATCTGGCGTTAAAATATTGAAAGTAAGGACTCACTTTAGTAAGCTATTTCTGCAAAAGTATCTAATTTGATTCTTGCTAAAACTTTTCCTTGATTCCCAAATCCAGCATATCCTTGAGAGTCTTTTCTTTAGTCGGGTAAGTCTTGCTGAGTAATTCCATAATCAGGGTTTTATTCCCTGTTGTTTTTTAGGTTATAGTTTTGTGCTGCTGTTGATGGTGTTAAGTGCCGGTGGACTCGGCCTTCTTATATAAGTATACCCCATCTTTATCTTCTTATTGAGGATGGTCACTTGAGCTAGCATATATTTCAAACTTATACTTTTGTAATCTTTCCGATAAAATAATGTAAAATTTTTGTAACTTGTAAAATTTGGTAATAAGATTTCCGCTGCAAAATTTTTGGTGTGTGATTTGTGTTTACTTAATCCGCGGTTCTGGTTCTAAGTGGTTTATCTGAGGTCCTTGGGACACTCGGATAGATCCTGTTAAGTTAGCTGGTGCACATGTATAGCCGTCTGAGGTCCTTGAGACAAGGGCAGGTGCATGTGGGCCCAATAACTTGGGAGGTACTGCCACAAGGATGGTGTTACCGACTGTAGCTCGATGGTTCGCGCTTGACGCACGAGAGACAGTGGACAGTTTTGTACAGGTTCGGGCCGCTTGGAGATGCGTAACACCCTACGTCCTGACGTGAGTATTTTATGTTGTGGATTACAAGAGAATTCTCTAGTATGAAGGATACCAGAGAGTTGGGTGTATGGCTGGAAGGTGAGATCTGTTCTGAGGGGGTGCTCCCTAAGCCTTATATATTCGACCGTGGAGCGTTACATGCGAATATGATAACCACGTATTCCTAAGTAATAGTGAACCAACTGAGTTTATCTTCCTATAGTTTCGCCGACTCCTAATCCTTCGCCCGCGACGTCTGAGGGCGCCGCGCGGGAAAGTCGGATCAATGCTGTAGATAGCGTTTAAGCTTTGTGAACCATACAGGCTCAAGTCGATCCGTCCTTGTGTTGATCCGCTCTGTTGAAAGTTCTTCCCCTGGCCCACGAAGGGACGGCCTCGCGGAATAATGAGACTGGGGTCTTCCGTGAGGCCTTCTTGCCTTCTGGTGGACCCGGGGAATATCTGTCCCCTACAACCTATCAAATGTAAAATGCTTATAAACTGTAAAATATTTAGAAGTATTACCTGTAATATTCTCGAATGGTCAAAACAGATTTTTCTCTCAACTCATCCTCAGAATATGATTTACTTCCTGAACGGCCTTCCTGGCTGGCAGGCCTCTGCGAAGTTACAACAGATTGACTAGAAGGGAATTCGGTCAGAGGTTCGATCTAGAAGTCTTGAATTAGAATCTTCCCTTCTAGATGATGATGTCCAATCAGTCATAGAGTTATAGCCATTAGAAGTTTAGAACTAGATACTATCCTCCGGTGGTCAATAACCGAAGGAATTTCAGTATTTGATACTGGTGGCTGCTCATCCCAGTCAAACTTATATCTTGGTGTGTGACGTTGATGGGAATCTAGAAAGGCCAAAACACATTCTAATTTGGAAAGGCTACTGATTTACTATGCTCAGCTTATAATGTTCATAGTATAGATTAGGTATCCAAGCTATCTTAAAATAACAATGTAGTCATTATTTGCATCCCTTACTATACAAAACTTGGTGTCCTTGCTATCTGTTGTGAGTTGTGTCCAACTTCTTAATTCTTGTTCTAGCTATGTATTGTGAAAAATGATCTTTCTATTAGACTGGTGGCCATGTTATAACGTTGATAATGATTCTGTGTTATAGTATGATTTACTTATATTGGGTCAGTTATTTTTTTTGAAATTAAAGAAAACATTATGTGAATTGCTCCCTGTAGTTTTTTTTGAAACTAAACAGAAATGCTAGCCTACTACTTCTATAAATATTCCAATAATTTTATTCTATATTGTTACCTGCACCTTAACTTTATTATGTACTGTTATCTTTTAAGTTTGTAGTATCAGTAACTGCCAATTGAAGTTAGAAGACATTGTTCTTACAATATCAATTTAGGAGAATAGCAAATGTTTTTTTACTTGATTGTGAGGCTGAGCTATTTGTGTGGGTTGGTCGGGAAACACAGGTAGAGGACACGAAAGTTGCCAGTTCGATAGTTGAGGTAATATATGTCCTTACTTTTTATTTTTCATATCTCACGTCAAATCATCTCTTGTTTCTTTTATGCTTAGTGGTACCTTGAGACAACTTTGCACCTACAATTATTTTATATGCTATGACACTCTTTTGTCTATGCATGATGCCTGATCCTGATTTAGAATTTGTTAGAGAGCAATTGGGTGTGTCGATAGCTCATCAACTATTCAGCCAACATTACTACTGTGTAGGCACGCCACGGGTTGGTGTTCTTTTCGTACTATGCAGTAGTTTACTGCCCCCTATATATGAAGTTTTATAGTACTGAGTTTGCTTTTATATCCTATTGTTAAATCACCACTTTTGAGTGTGACTAAACATGCTTGTATATGGTGTTTGATCGAGCACATCGGCGGAGACGCGACGCAAGGATCAGCTGCTGCGGCGGTGCCGCCACACGTGCTCTACCGCGTCGTCGATGTCACCCTCCACGTGAGCTCGTGCGGCTTCCAGTGGTGCACGCACGTGCAGGCGGCGGCCATCCCGTACCTGCTGTCGCACAGGGACATCGCCGTCGATGCCGCCACATGCTCCGGGAAGACCCTTGCCTTCATGGTCCCCGTCGTTGAGATCCTCCGTCGCCGCTCCTCCCCGCCCAAGTCACACGAGGTCGCCTCACGGCCCCTGACCTCTATACGTCCCTTGCTCTGACCTTCTGCAATTTCTGACAAAATTCTGCACCCCTTTTTCTCATTTTTTCATCGGTAAATGAATCGATATGTTATATTTTTGCAGGTTCTTGCTCTGATTATCTCTCCCACGAGAGAATTGTCCTCGTATATATTCAATGTGGCCCAACCCTTCTTCGCGACCCTGAATGGCGTGTCATCCATGCTCTTGGTCGGTGTCGGAGAGTAGATCTCCGGCCGGGTGGCGGAGTGCACCCGCCCTGAGTCTTGAGATGAGGAGGGGCTTTGGCGTTTCGCTGGATTGATGGAGGGAAGGAACAATGCGCAAGAACACATGGGGATTTAGAGTGGTTCGGGCCGCCGGAGCGTAATACCCTACTCCACTGAGAGATGTATTGCTCAGGGGCTTGTATGAACTTGTGAGTGTCTGCCTAAGATTGGGTGTGTATGTAACGTCGCATGCCTCCCCTTTTATAGTTGAAGGGGGGCATGCACAAAGGGGACTGGGCCCCGATATATGGGCCTAGGTACATAAAGAATATAGCGCTTGGAGCTTCTAATGTCTGTTGCCGGGACAACCCTCTCTCCCCTGACACCAGAGATCTGCGTATCCCTAGCGCACCGAGGAGGCTTCTTGCGGAAGAGAAGATAAGTATAGCACGCCGCTCATCACAGGCGTACTGTTCACCAGCAGACCCAGCAGGCGGGCTGTCTGCTGGATGACCTTGACGCCGCCTGCTAGCGGATGGGACAGGACGCATTTAATGCTGAGAGGGCACGTCGCCCGTCTGCGCAGTGGCAGGCGGCGCGTCTTTTCCTCAATAAATGCAGGGGCTGCATGGCTTTTCATCAGGGTCGGCTTGGTAGCTTATGTCATGGGCCACAAGCAGCGGGTCTCCGCCTGAGCAGGAAGCGGAGGCGAGGCTCGCACACGTGTCAACACCGGATCCCTGCACACATCAGGGTCCTTTTTGCTCTAGGACCCTGCTGGGGTTCGGACTTACCCGGAGGCTCCAGACTCGTATATAGGGGTCTGGTGTCCTTTTGCGGGGGTTCAGCCTTACTAGGGCACGATGTCTCCTCCTGCCACGTGGCGTCCTTTGGCCTTCCCATCCGGCGGGGTTAGGCGTGGTCCTCCGCGCGGCCAGGGGACGTCGCATGGGTGCGATGCCTTCATGCTGTAGGAGAGGGTACCCCTAATTTGGGGTACCGACAGTGGCCCCCGGTCCCGCCTTAGGGGAGGACGCGAGCCTGCAGGTGGGACCAGAGTCCGAATGGTGGTTATTCCGCTGCTTCAGTGCGCCTGCTGCTGCAATTACTGCCGGCCCGCCTATGACCACGCCAGTTGTCGTGCCTATTCCCACGGCTGACTGACCCACGACCATCGTCCTTAACGGCACTGTTTGGCCATGCGCAGGGCTGCCTCGAGTCGCTGCACTGGTTCTGAAAAATTTACCTTTCAGAATCCGTGATAGTCCCGAGGTGGCAAGGCATTGGCGCAGGCGGTGGTGCGGCTTCTTTGCACACGGTAATCGGCGCGCCGGTTACATGACGTGTGGGCCTGGGCTCCTAAGTTGGACCGTCAGTTGTGGTGGAGCTGAGGGGGCGCCCAGTCGTGGGACGTTTGCAGGCTTCTCACACGGCGGTTTGCCTCTTTGACCGCTGGTTACAGCGAAGGTGAAGGGGCGCTTGATCGTGGGGCGGTTGCATGCCCCTTGCGTGGCAGTTCGCCTTCCTGACCGCTGGTTGCCTTGGAAATGGAGGGGCGCGTTACCGCGGGGCAGTCGCACGCTCCCCCTTTGGGTTGGTTTTCATGACATGCGGGGCCTGGCCCCGTGTCATAATGTGAGATCCCTGGTGCACACCGAGGGGAGACTTCACTCGTGACGCTTCAGGGGCGCGAGTGGGGGGTCTGCCTTTAAAAAGGGGTCGATCCCCTGGGTAGTAGACATGCCTCGCTCCCCTTGCGACCACCGCGCCTTTTCGCCTTTCGGGCCTCCAGATGGGGTGCGCTGGTGTTCTCTAGGGGGATCCGCGTCAAGGTCGTCTCTTCCGACGACTTCACCGTCGGAGAGCGTGCGCTTGTGGCGGTGTCACCGATCTTTTCTTCTTTCTGCGACCATTGGAGGAGTGCAACCCCATGGGGGCTGGCATCCTTTTGCCACTACCCGGCTTCAAGGATTTTCATCATGCAGCCCGGCTGCAGTCCCCGCCAGTGGCCATCTAGAAGGATGACCACCAGCCTCGCGGTGGGGAGAAGCAAGCCGGGTTGTGGCTTCCCCCCTAGCCCTAGCTTCAAGGATGTTCATCACCCTTGCTAGGGCGGGGGCGAGCCAAGTCGGGGCCCTGCCCTCCACGTGGGCTAGCGACCCGCCTCTTCCTCCAACATTCGGGGGAGAAGGGTGCTCACCAGCCTTGCGGAGGAGGCGAACCTCGGCTACACGGGGCCGGCTAGCTGCAGGCCGTCAGCTGCAGCGTGTCCGGCCCTTTGGGCTGGACGGCTTTGGCGCCGCCTCCGACGCTGCCTCTTGCCGCTTTGGCCGGGGCGTGGCTGTCCGTCCACCGCACGGGCGACGGTCATGCCGTGCGGGGGTTCGGCACATCCACCCCTTCTCCTGCCCGCCGGCCACACTAGGGGGATCGCACAAGACATCGTATGCCGCGGCGGTGGCGACGTTCTTGGATGGTCTTGTCCTTACTCCCGTTGGTCAGACGGGAGCCAGGACCCCTTCGTGCGTGCTGAGGCAGCCGCCGCCGACTGGTACAGAGGTGGTCGCCGTCGCTGGTGAGGCTGCCTCTTGCAGGGGCGGTTGCCTCCGCTGGTGAGGGCATCAGAGCCATCTGCCGCTGAGTCCTCGACTCCTTGGCTTTGGTGGCCTCGTTGTCACCCCCCGTAGCAGGACAGGGGCGAGGACCTACCCGCAGTGGCACACATGCTGGGATGATTGCCACTGCTGGCGAGTTGTCGGTGCAGAGGCGGCCGTCGTCGTTGGTGCTAATGCGGTTGCCTCCGCTGGTGAGCCGCTCGGGGCTTGTTATCCCGTGGCCCTTGCTAGTGTGGAGGTAGTTCATTCCTACAGAAATGGAGCTGGGGTCCCGCTTGTAAGGGAATGTAATAACATATGCTTGCTCAGAAGCAAAATGTAATAGCATATGTATACAGGATCTAAGTCTAGGAAGCCAAGTTGTGCGTCCGGACCCCCTGGATGGTGGTTCTAGGTACTAGGACACCTACCGCAGGGTGGTGGAGTGCATAGGCCCATGGTACGGGACCAGGCTGAGTGGCTACACGGCTCCGGACTATCCCAGGAGACAAGCATCGCTTCTCTAGTTCTGGACCCCAAACTGTCGGACTCACAGGACTCATAGTTCCAAATACTAGGGTACCCGTCACGGAGTGATGAAGTGTGCAGGATTTCGGGTACGGAACCAGGCTAACCGGCCACACAGGCTCCAGATGACCCCATGGAACGAGCATCTGTTCTTTAGAACCGGCCCCCAGGCTCTTTCCTGTTTTTGTAAGGTACTTCTGAGTTTTATTTATAAAGCAGTGTTTAACACTTATCTATGCGACGCCTATTCCTGTTGCGTGCGATGTTGTTGACTCCTCCTTAGTACTTGGCCCCCCGCCTAGGATGCAGGCTTGATGTGTTGAGGTTGGATGCCAGCGTTCCTGAAAAAGTCATCAACAATCCACGGGAGACAGACTCGCCAAGATCTGGATCTGTTCACAACTCTTAGCTAGGAAGTATTAGTAGTACACCTCATAGGGTTCTCCGTCTGACATTAGTCGCCCTTTGATATATGCTCGGCACCTGCAAGTTTTAGTCTGGGCGGCCAAGTTGCGTGTCCAGACCCCCTTGGGTCACGGTTCCAGATACTAGGACACTTGTCGCAGGGCGGTGGAGCGTGCAGGCCCACGGTACAGGACCAGGCTGAGCGGTTGCACGGGCTCCGGACCACCCCAGGAGACTAGTGTTCGTTCTCTAGCTCCGGTCCTGAGGTTGTCGGACCCGCAGGACTTATAACTCTAGATACTAAGTCCCTGTCATGGGGTGGCAGAGCATGCAGGCCCACGGTACAGGACCTGGCTGAGTGGCTACACGGGCTTCGGACCACCCTATGGAACGGGGTCCCGTTTCCTAGAGCCGGCCCCCAGGCTGTCGGACCTCCCTACTTTCGCATCAGGGGTCCTAAACTGCAAGCCTGGCTGTTCAATTCGGGCGCCTCCATGTCAGACAGATGGGAACCGTACGGGTGGGTTAGCTCAAAAGTATTATCTGAAAAAACTGCAGGGCAGGACCCTGGAGCAGCAAGGTGGAACTATCACAAGAGCGTAGCTGAGGGGGGTAGTTTCTCTTTATAACTTGTCGTGCATGTGTGCAGACCAATAGTCCGGGTTTATGGGGGCTGACCCCACCGGTTTGTCATACACGTATGCGTTATCTAGTTACAAGAAAAGGAAACAGACTCGACCCCTTAGTCTTGCTCTATGGATAGAACTTACAGAGGTATTTTAGCTCCGGGGGAGGCACTCCTTCAGTCGTAGCTAGATAGTTGCCCTCGGGTCGGGGGATTCCCATTATCGTGAAGGGTCCTTCCCGGCTGGGGGAGTGTTACGGAGCCCTAATTCGACCTGGTACTTCCGTAAGATTAGGTCCCGACCCTGGGTCCCCATCTACGTTCGACGAAGGAGGCCCTGCCTTTGGCTGTGGTCATTCCTGGATGGACCTGTCAGAAACCTGGACCCGTGGGGAGTCTAGATGGGTTTTCGGAGGAATACGGGCTTCAGCTCCGTGGGTCGGGGGACATGGGGTCCCGCCGGTGGTCTGTTTAGTCATCGCCATCGGAGTGGGAGTCTTTTGCGAAGACGTCCTTTAGGTCCCCCTCGGGCGACTGGTACCCATGGTCTCGTTCAGCCGCGGCCACCTCATCGTCGATGACCTTTTCCTTGCTAGGACGGCGACGAGGTGGGAAGCCGTCCTTGGAAGACTGCTCACGCCGCTCGCTGACGCGCTCGCTGATGCGCCTTGCGAGATCAATGATCTCGCGACACTCCGTGGCACTGTGGCGACCGTTGGGGTGTACAGGGCATGAGCCGCTGCTACCCTTCTGTGGCCGTGGGCGCTTGTTGCGGTCGCCCCGGCCCCCGGTCGCAGCTGCAACGACCAGCGTGGTTGACTGTGGCCTTTCGTAGCCCCGACCCTTCTTTTTCTTTTTGCCGTCCCGGGGGGCGGCGCCCGAACCACCTGTCTGGGTAACTCCGGTTTGCGGGGCCAAGTGCCATGCACGGCCCTCGGCGGCTCTAGCGCACTTGTCAGCCAGAGCGAAGAGCGTGGGGACAGTCTCCACGTCATGTGTGGCCAGCTTCTCCAACATTTTCTTATCACGTACCCCCTGGCGGAAGGCTGTGATGATGGAGGCATCAGAAATACGAGGAATAGTACCTCGTACCTTGGTGAAGCGAGAGATTAATGTTCGGAGGGTCTCTCCGGGCTCCTGCCTCACTGCGTGTAGGTGGGCCTCCACGCCATGCTACTGGTAAGCGCTGGCAAAGTTCGCAACGAACCGTGCACAGAGCTCTTCCCGGGTGTAGATTGACCCTGGGGCGAGGTTCATGAGCCAAGTCCGGGCAGGCCTAGACAGGGCGACATGAAAATAGGTCGCCATCACCGCAGTGTTTCCCCCTGCTGCCATGATGGCGGTGACGTACACCTGCAGGAACTCCGACGGGTTTGATGTTCCATCGTATTTTTCCGGTAGGTACGACCGGAACTTGGGCGGCCATGACGCCACGCGTAGATGGTCGGTGAGGGCGGCGCAACCCACGCCAGCCAAGGGGACTCCCGTTTGGGACCGGGCGCCCATTGGTGCCTGAGGTGCTTCCGCAGCGAAATATCGATCGAGGTTGCGTCCCTCGATGTTTTGTCGGCGCTCCCGTGCCCTTTCCAAAGAGATCTGGGCATCCTCTCCCGTACGCCTACGGTTGAGTTCTACCCGGAGGTCGTCGGTCTGTGCACCCCTTACAGAGGACGAGCGCACAGACGTCGTCGCCTCGCGTTGGCGCCGGGATGACCGAGGCCTCGATCTGGTCGAAGCAGAATGAGCCATGCCGAGTAGTCGGTTGTGAAAGTTGCCTAGAGGGGGGGTGAATAGGCAAGTTAAAACTTTTTCTACAAAAACTAGAAGCAAACTGGATAAAACTGAATTGATCTTGAAATTCACCCAGTTAACTTTGGAAATGAGATGTTCTAAATGATCCACAGGGTTCAAAGTAGTAGATCTGAGAAGGGCACTTCTCAAAATCCACACACCAAAAAGATATAAACAAATCTTTCACAGAATGGTGAGAGAACGAAGAACAGAAATAAGCACAATAAACAAGATTTATCCCGAGGTTCGGTCACACCACCAAGGTGCCCTACTTCCTCGTTGAGGCGCCCACAAAGAGTCGGGTCTCTTTCAACCCTAATCCTCCCTTTGCCGACCACAAAGGTCAAGCCCACACACTAATCTTTGCTCAAACGAGCGGGTAATACAAACTTTCTTGTGGACTTCCACAAGATTTGGAGACTCACAAGAGACACCTAGTCGTCTAGGAGCTAGAAGCTCCAAGAGTAATGAATCCACAAAGAACTCAATGTAGTACCAAAGCTCGAATGAAGAAGAGCGAGAGAGATTTAGAGATGAAGCACAAAAACCGCAGCTCTCAAGCTCACTCAAAGATTTGTCTCCAAAGACTTGAAATGGGAGAGGCAAGATATGTGTGAGAGAGAGTGGGAGGTGTTTCTCAAGTTGGAAATGGAGTTCAAATCGTGCTCTTCTCTATGGGGAGAGAGGTAGGAGGGAGTATATATAGGTGGAGCTCAAAACTAGCTGTTGGGTAGATTTTTCTGCCTGAGACTGGTTGAACCGCCCCCTAGGGCGGTTGAACCGCCCCTGGGAGGCCTGGCAGCCTGTCTGCCAGTCTGACTGGCAGACTGACGCGCAGACTGACCTACAGACTGGTCAAGTTGACCAAGACCGGTTGAACCACCCCTAAGACCAGTTCAAACCGCCTGGGGGTCAGACTGGCAGTCAGTCTGCCAGTCAGGAGGTCAGACCGGTCAGGTGACCCTGACACTGGTTGAACCTCCCCTAGGACCGATTCAACTGGTATTGACCAGTGAGGTCCCAAAAAAACCCGGCTGAACTTTTCTTGGACCCCGGTTGAACCTCTCTGGACCCCGGTTGAACTTGCCCTAGACCCTGGTTGAACTTGAAGTTCAGCTGGAGTTGAGAAAGCTCAAGTCAGGTGAAGTTCAGCTCAGCTGCAGCTGAAGAAGCTCAACTCAGCTGAAGTTCAGCTCAGCTGTAGTTGAAGAAGTTCAGCTGCTTTTCAACAAGAACACTCTAGGTTTCTCAAACCTAACCACGGTCAACCATAGAACATTCAAGAGATTTTTGGTTTTCAAAAATAGCTTTTGAATATAGAGGCTTGAGCTTTGGCAAACACCAACCTTCTTTTTGGATCCCTCTTTATAGTACGACGATTTTTATACTCAAGTTAAATAAAATATAATTAAGTAAACTCCTTGAGTCATTGGTGTCTCATGTGTGATTTCTCCATGGTGTTGCTTCATAAGGGTCACAAACATCTTTGTATCACCTTTTGAAGCAAACACAAATCAAACCCTGTGACTTGTACCATATCATCATGTATGAGTTCAAATCATGGCTTCAGGTCACCTCACTGATGCATCAACATGTTATAACTCTTCATAGCTGATTAGTTCATCGACTTAGTGCAAGTACTCTCTTCTTCACCTTAGCCATGGTACCTCGGTCCACAAGTCGTCGCTTAGCTTTCACCTTCGCTTAGTTCCTCGAAGCCCTTTCATTTCTATCTTCACCCTATCAAGCCATTATTGAGTCACATCATATTGAGCATCCATTGAGAGAATCATTTCTTCAATATTGTGAACCTTGCTTGAATGTCTTCTAGATATAACTGTTAAGATCAATCAAGCTCTAGTTTGATTCTCATAGAAGCATATATGGACTGGTAGTAATATGGTCAAGCCAATTCACGATTCCTCATATCTTATTCACTTTGGCTTGACCAATCCTCTTAATCACTTCATCCTCTATTCTGATCATATGTATGTAGTGATTTCTCAGGTCTTGTCCATATATTCAAACCAATATAGAGATCATATTATATCCATTTGCATTGTCTCATTGGTTATTTAACCTCGTGTTGAACCTTTGTTCACTGTCATTATACACTATTCTAGTATGTTCATCATATTGAATTTCCTGTTCAACACTTAGCAAACTTGTTAGTGTTTTAAATGTGTTGTTATCCAAATCACCAAAACTCTCAAAAGGGATGAATGCACTTTCAGGTCGACGTCGTCACGCCACTGCTTCATGGCCCCCGGCGAGGCCTCGGAGCTTGGGGGTGGCGCAGCAACTCCCTGGCTGCCGACAACACCGTAGGCGCTGCCCTTGACGGGGTCCGGGACGCTTGTGTAGGCATGTGTTGCTGCACGGCGTGTACAGCAGCAGTCCCAGTGTCAGGGCGGTCGGGTACTTGCGGCGTAGAGGATGCAACTTCTTGATCCATCATAAAATCCTTCGAAGTTTTGGCGTGGAGCTCGACAATCCGCACCATTATGTTTGGGCAAGGAAACAAGCGAAAACCTAATGCCTAAGCCCCCTACCTGGCGCGCCAAATATCGGAGAGTAGATCTCCGGCCGGGTGGCGGAGTGCACCCGCCCTGAGTCTTGAGATGAGGAGGGGCTTTGGCGTTTCGCTTGATTGATGGAGGGAAGGAACAATGCGCAAGAACACATGGGGATTTAGAGTGGTTCGGGCCGCCGGAGCGTAATACCCTACTCCACTGAGAGATGTATTGCTCGGGGGCTTGTATGAACTTGTGAGTGTCTGCCTAAGATTGGATGTGTATGTAACGTCGCATGCCTCCCCTTTTTTAGTTGAAGGGGGCATGCACAAAGGGGACTGGGCCCCGACATGTGGGCCCAGGTACATAAAGAATATAGCGCTTGGAGCTTCTAATATCTGTGGCCGGGACAACCCTTTCTCCCCTGACACCAGAGATCTGCGTATCCCTCACGCACTGAGGAGGCTTCTTGCGGAAGAGAAGAGTATAGCACGCCGCTCATCACAGGCGTACTGTTCACCAGCGGACCTAGCAGGCGGGCTGTCTGCTGGATGACCTTGACGCCGCCTGCCAGCGGATGGGACGGGACGCATTTAATGCTGAGAGGGTGTAAGGCCCAAAAGTGGTATAAAAATATAATAAAATAAATATATGAAGAAATAAAGTAGAAGATTCAAGTATCTCAAATTATACTTGGGTGTTGAAAATTGAGAACTGAATTTTGGAAATCAAAAATTATTTTAGAAAAGAAGTAATAGAAAGATTTTCCGTTCAACTAATTGATTAGTCATTTCATTAAATGATGCACTATAGGTATTCTATACCTAAGAATGTGTGGGGATACATCTTAATAAAGCGTCATAATTTAAACTTGGGACCTCAAAGTATAAATGAAAATAAAATAGAAAATAAGAAGGGGGTTTAATGGAACAACTTATTCCTTCCATAAATAAATAACAAGAAAAAGAGCAAATAATAATATTGTAAACCATAGATGTTATAATCACATTACTGATTAACTTTGACACTTGGGAATTTGAAGTTCAAATGGGAGTTTGAATTTGAATTAGATTTGAATGGAGAAAAGAGAATAAAGAGAGAGAAACACTATAAAATACAAGATAAATTTGTAAATAAATTAATTCCATAATGGTATGACTCAAATGATACATTCAAAATTTAGTGCAAATTTGCCACAAAACTTTGAATTCAAATCTGGAATAAAAAAGAAAATAGAGAATAAAAGGGGAAAATAGAAAAAAGGAAAGAATTTCGGTTTGGGCCGTAATCCTTATTTGGCCTAGGTCACCATAGAAATCGCGCAGCCCAGCCTCACCCACCGCGCACGTGTCACTGGATGGCGGGGCCCGGTGTCAGCCACAGCTCTTCTCTCTGTGCCCGGATTTCTATTGCGCGGGCCCGCCCTGTCGGCCTCTCGATCCGCGCTCTCACGCTCGCGCTCTGTCACTAAACAGTGGGGCCCATTTGTCAGCTATTTCTTCTCCCCTTTTACCAGACGCGCTCGGCTGCGACACTCGCGCATGGGCGTAACAACCCGTCGCGTGAAGCTCGGCTAGGCCGTCTACCTCAACTACCTTCCATCCACCTAGCTGGCCAACAAACTCGGCTTGCAAACCCGCGACCGAATCCACTTTTCCCCCTCCGATCCGACCCAGGTGTGCCATCAGGTCGGAGTCGACCGTATCCTCGGGTGCATCCGGTGGCATGCCGCGTTTGCCGCCTTGGAGCTCGCTGTAGCAGTTAGCTGGATGCGTCCCATACTCTGGGGCAAGGACTTCATCCAGAATCCTAGGCCTCGTTTCCCATCTCGTGCTCTACATAAAATCCAGACGGTCGCCTCACCCTCATTCACGACATCTCCGCCATGAGCATTGCTGGCGCGCCACATAGCTCACTGCTTCCTCCGCACTCGGCCTATAGGGAGGGCTTGTGACGATTCGTCGGTGCTATCCCATGGGACTCGGGGTGTTCCTAGGTAGAACCGACGGCATGGTCACCAGGAATTCCTCTCCATTGCTCACGATTCGCCGTCGACCGCATCACACCATGGACGGGGCCCGGCACCGCGAAATCGTTGGTAAGTTTCCCTGTTTTGAAATCCCTTACCCGACATGTAGCATCGATCGGGCTAAACGATAGATGATCGAAACCCTTGGAATTTCTCGTCGGGTTGGTCGTTGGCCGTGGAGCTACCGCGCCCCGTGGGCAGACTGCCTCCATCGCTACAAACCTCCGGTTGAATGCACCCCCATTCTAGCTATCTTCTCTAGTCCCATTTGGAGTAATCGACGAGGGGTTTAGGGTCACCAGGAACGTTTACGCTCCCTCGTCGGCGTTTCCACCCAAAGCGGGGACAGCGCCGCCGCGCGGGCTATGGGCGCCGTCGTGCTCAGCCAGCAGGGTAGGAGAAGGCCTCCTGTCCGTGGATTAACCGATGAACGGTGTAGATTAGAGTAGCCACGTACCACTTCGTGCTTGACTCTGGGCCGTTAGATCTTGAAACGGAGGGCCGGATCGATCGTTTCCGTATTCTCTCCCACACATTAAATCAGAGCCGTTGATCTCGGGATCGATGGCTCGGGTGAGTTGGTGGGTTGGATCTAATCACGTGCGTCCATCTCAGATCGCACGGCCCATAAGTAAGCATACCCCTTCGACCTGGAAGACTTGCAATTGAACCCCTCTGTTTTTAAGGAATGAACCCGTGGTCCAGAACTATATTAAGATCATTTTAGAGGAGCCCAGTAAATTTTAGTTAACCCCCTACAGCCCTTTGTATTATTGCGCGCAGTACAGTGGAGCAGAAAACAACTAAATTCAATTAGAAATTGATTTTTGTATATAAAAATAATTACAGAAACCCATTTAATTCATAGAAAATTCATATTAAATCCTGTGTAGTCCATTTCAGTTCCTATAATTTGGTAATAATATTGTCTATCACTATGTAACAATGTTCTAGCATGAAAACCATGTTAAAATTTATCACACAATTAATTCTTGTACCAAACACATAAGAACTTCAGAAATTCATAACTCGCAATCCGTAATTCCGAATTGAACCGTTCCAGTTGCGTTAGTCTCGTACGAATATTTTCTATGCAATAACAACATTTATTATATTATGTCTCATTATTTTATGATTAGATCTTTAATTAACTTATGTTGGTTAGTCTTGTTAAGGTGTTCGTCATTATTTACTAAACTAGGGTCTATGGTCAATTTATAACTTAGATTAAAGATGAGATAATTATTTATAGAATAACCTCTTATATGATTTGTATTAACCAGTTTATAATATAGTTTAACATTTTAATCAAATAAATCCTCCATGAAATAATAACTCCTTAATCGTAATTCCGATTTTAGTGGTTCTCGAACCCGCGATCTCGTAGCTTCGCGTAGATCATTATTATGCAGTTTGTTCTTATGTTTGGTGTGATGTTAATTTTGTCTATACCATGTTTGTTTGTATTGCTATGACTAGCGCGAGGTTTCGAGGATCTGAAGAATCACCCTGGTAATTGAAATCTCAAGTGCCAGGCAAGTTGTGCCCTTGATCACTTCTTTTACTCACTCATGTTCTGATTAATCATAATGATCTGTATAGGTTAATTTTGATGGGACCCAATAGGTTAACCCAGTTTGACTATCTTTATACCTTGATTACCACTACACTTTTTGGGTAGTACTTGCTATTGCTTTATGTGGGTATGGGTATGGAGATACATTTTATTCATGATTATCTTTTATTATCAGTTATTATTTACTGTTCATGATAAGATCATTATGTTAATTGGAACATGGAGAACCACCCGAGAAAACAGTGCTACCACAAGGGTTTAATGGGACGCCCTTGGCTGATTAATTAGGAAAGCTAGTGGATGACTACCTTACCCGAAAGGGGCAAGGGCAGTAGGGGAGTGGTCAGTGTAGGAAGGCCCTCAGGATGATTTTGCTGCGATGGCGGTCATGCAAGGGATTCCTGCATTGGAGCTTCCTATAAACTGTAGCGGGTTTTCTAAAGCTAGTGGAACTTTGTAAAGGCCTCGTAGTGTTACCCTACCTCGCCTCCTCGGTAGAGGTGTATGGGATTGGTCGTCTCTTGGCAGATGGGTAACATGACTTGTGGGTAAAAATGCGCAACCTCTGCAGAGTGTAAAACTGGTATACTAGCCGTGCTCACGGTCATGAGCAGCTCGGACACTCACATGATTAATTTATGGAACTAAATTCAATTTGTCATATGCATTGCATCGCAGGTGATGTTGTTACTCTACTACTTAATTGGGTTTGGTATTTACTTATACTTAGTAATTGCTAATAAAAATTTGACCAACTATAAAAGCAATGCTCAGCTTCAATCATCCTCTTTGGTAAGCCTTACACTTCACGTGAGCTCCCATCTTTGGCGAGTTCATGCACATTATTCCCCACAACTTGTTGAGCTATGAACGTATGTGAGCTCACTCTTGCTGTCTCACCCCCCCCCCCCCCACAGATCAAGAACAGGTACCGCAGGATGAGGCGCATGGAGGATGCTGCGATGTGTTCGTGAGAGGTCTAGGCCGTCGTCTCCCAGTCAACTTCGGGTTGCTGGACCGTTGTCTCCTTATAATGTAATTATTTATTTGTATAGAACTCATGTTATATAGTAAAGATGTGACATTCGATCCTGTGCCATGATTCATCATATGTGTGAGACTTGGTCCCAGCACACCTGGTGATTATGTTCGCGCCCGGGTCTTGGTGCCCCGAAATCCGGGTGTGACAGAAGTGGTATCAGAGGAATGTTGACTGTAGGATGAAACCTAGATAGAAATGGACAACCCTTATCTACTTACCTTTGCTACTCTTTTTTTTACTTTTCTTAATCTTTTCTCATCTATTTCCGCTTTACTCTGATTATTCTTACCTTTTCATTCTAAAGACAAATGTGGATTTCACACTTTGAAATCCTGTTCTTAAAGTGACTTTTAGGAATAGGAGACATACTCTTAGAAAAAAAAAACTATTTTTTTTGTATCTATATGCTTGAATGCTTGTTCTTATGATACTTGTTTGATTTGGATCCTTGATTGAGTGTGATGAGTTGTGGAGTAATGACCACAATTACATCTACATATACATATAGGAAAAAATGCTTATAAAAATAACTAGATAAACTAGATTATCCCTCATTAAAGTATCTAGCCTAACGATATCCATCTCATCTCAAAAGATTCTAACATACCCTAATAATATTTATTCTACCCTAATAGGTCTATCTAACCTAAACTAGTTTAATCTAGTCATATCCAACCTAATCTAGATTTTATCTAATCTATTATGATCTAATCTAGAGTAAGTTACTTAATACTGGTACAAAAGATAAGGTCATACCCCTCATGCACTTAAAACTAAACTAGTGCCTTAAACCAACTCAGCCACGTGCAATGATATCTAACCCAACTAATAGAGTCGTGATGGATTACATAATATGCCTATCCCCACTAACATCAAACAAACTTTCGACCCACATCATATTCCCTAACTCCGTTGATATACACTAACCTCGAATCAATGAGATCAAGACTGGAGGAGAAAAGATCAACATCGACTAGGAAAGGTATAACAGTCAAAGCAAATCTCGAGATGAATTAGGACTTAAACATTTTGGATAAAGTCTTTTCCTTGCCCATAATCTTTTCTTACCTCAACCTGTTCAGTTTATATCCCACATAAACGGTAGCTGGATACCTATGCTCTCCCAATCTTCCACTATCTCTACCACCACCACCAGCTCCACCAAGCTACATAAACATATATATCCGTTACTACTATTTGTAAGATCTAAATGTTACTTTAGTTAGTATTTGGTATGATACTACTTTAGGAGGAATAATAAGGTCTATTTGACCCCATGTGTTGCTAAAAAAATTATTATGCATCATGCTGAGATTTTTGTTTGTGCATATGTGTTGAGACAATATGGTATATACTCTTTCCTTACAAATCTCGAGGACGAGATTTCTATTAAGGGGGTAGGATTTGTAAGGCCCCAAAGTGGTATAAAAATATAATAAAATAAATATATGAAGAAATAAAGTAGAAGATTCAAGTATCTCAAATTATACTTGGGTGTTTGAAAATTGAGAACTGAATTTTGGAAATCAAAAATTATTTTAGAAAAGAAGTAATAGAAAGATTTCCCGTTCAACTAAATGATTAGTCATTTCATTAAATGATGCACTATAGGTATTCTATACCTAAGAATGTGTGGGGATACATCTTAATAAAGCGTCATAATTTAAACTTGGGACCTCAAAGTATAAATGAAAATAAAATAGAAAATAAGAAGGGGTTTAATGGAACTACTTATTCCTTCCATAAATAAATAACAAGAAAAAGAGCAAATAATAATATTGTAAACCATAGATGTTATAATCACATTACTGATTAACTTTGACACTTGGGAATTTGAAGTTCAAATGGGAGTTTGAATTTGAATTAGATTTGAATGGAGAAAAGAGAATAAAGAGAGAGAAACACTATAAAATACAAGATAAATTTGTAAATAAATTAATTCCATAATGGTATGACTCAAATGGTACATTCAAATTTAGTGCAAATTTGCCACAAAACTTTGAATTCAAATCTGGAATAAAAAAAGAAAATAGAGAATTAAAGGGGAAAATAGAAAAAGGAAAGAATTTCGGTTTGGGGCATAATCCTTATTTGGCCTAGGTCACCATAGAAATCGCGCAGCCCAGCCTCACCCACCGCGCACGTGTCACTGGATGGCGGGGCCCGGTGTCAGCCACAGCTCTTCTCTCCGCGCCCGGATTTCTATTGCGCGGGGCCCGCCCTGTCGGCCTCTTCGAATCCGCGCTCTCACGCCCGCGCTCTGTCACTAAACAGTGGGGCCCATCTGTCAGCTATTTCTTGTCCCCTTTTACCGGACGCGCTCGGCTGCGACACTCGCGCATGGGCGTAACAACCCGTCGCGGTGAAGCTCGGCTAGGCCGTCTACCTCAACTACCTTCCATCCACCTAGCTGGCCAACAAACTCGGCTGCAAACCCGCGACCGAATCCACTTTTCCCCCTCCAATCCGACCCAGCTGTGCCATCAGGTCGGAGTCGACCGTATCCTCGGGTGCATCCGGTGGCATGCCACGTTTGCCGCCTTGGAGCTCGTCGTGGCAGTTGGCTGGATGCGTCCCATACTCTGGGGCAAGGACTTCATCCCGAATCCTAGGCCTCGTTTCCCATCTCGTGCTCTACATAAAATCCAGACGGTCGCCTCACCCTCGTTCACGACATCTCCGCCATGAGCATTGCTGGCGCGCCGCATAGCTCACTGCTTCCTCCACACTCGGTCTGTAGGGAGGGCTGTGACGATTCGCCGGTGCTATCCCATGGGACTCGGGGTGTTCCTGGGTAGAACCGACGGCATGGTCACCAGAAATTCCTCTCCATCGCTCACGATTCGCCGTCGACCGCATCACACCATGGACGGGGCCCCGACACCGCGAAAATCATTGGTAAGTTCCATCTTCCCTGTTTTGAAATCCCTCACCCGACATGTAGCATCGATCGGGCTAAACGATAGATGATCGGAGCCCTTGGAATTTCTCGCCGGGTTGGTCGTTGGTCGTGGAGCTGCCGCGCCCCGTGGGCAGACTGCCTCCGTCGCTTCAAACCTCCGGTTGAATGCACCCCCATTCTAGCTATCTTCTCTAGTCCCATTTGGAGTAATCGACGAGGGGTTTAGGGTCACTAGGAACGTTTACGCTCCCTCGTCGGCGTTTCCACCAAGAGCGGGGACAGCGCCGCGCGCGGGCTATGGCGCCGCCGTGCTCTGCCAGCAGGGTAGGAGAAGGCTCCTGTCCGTGGATTAACCGATGAACGGTGCAGATTAGAGTAGCCATGTACCGCTTCGTGCTTGACTCTGGTCGTTAGATCTTGAACGGAGGGCCAGATCGATCGTTTCCGTATTCTCTCCCACACATTAAATCAGAGCTGTTGATCTTGGGATCGATGGCTCGGTGAGTTGGTGGGTTGGATCTAATCACGTGCGTCCATCTCAGATCGCATGGCCCATAGTAAGCATACCCCTTCGACCATGGAAGACTTGCAATTGAACCCCTCTGTTTTTAAGGAATGAACCTGCGGTCCAGAACTATATTAAGATCATTTCAGAGGAGCCCAGTAAATTTTAGTTAACCCCCTACAGTCCTTTGTATTATTGCGCGCAGTACAGTGGAGCAGAAAACAACTAAATTCAATTAGAAATTGATTTTTGTATATAAAAATAGTTACAGAAACCCATTTAATTCATAGAAAATTCATATTAAATCTTGTGTAGTCCATTTCAGTTCCTATAATTTGGTAATAATATTGTCTATCACTGTGTAACAATGTTCTAGCATGAAAACCATGTTAAATTTTATCACACAATTAATTCTTGTACCAAACACATAAGAACTTCAGAAATTCATAACTCGCAATTCGTAATTCCGAATTGAACCGTTCCAGTTGCGTTAGTCTCGTACGAATATTTTCTATGCAATAACAACATTTATTATATTATGTCTCATTATTTTATGATTAGATCTTTAATTAACTTATGTTGGTTAGTCTTGTTAAGGTGTTCGTCATTATTTACTAAACTAGGGTCTATGGTCAATTTATAACTTAGATTAAAGATGAGATAATTATTTATAGAATAACCTCTTATATGATTTGTATTAACCAGTTTATAATATAGTTTAACATTTTAATCAAATAAATCCTCCATGAAATAATAACTCCTTAATCGTAATTCCGATTTTAGTGGTTCTCAAACCCGCGATCTCGTAGCTTCGCGTAGATCATTATTATGCAGTTTGTTCTTATGTTTGGTGTGATGTTAATTTTGTCTATACCATGTTTGTTTGTATTGCTACGACTAGCGCGAGGTTTCGATGATCTGAAGAATCACCCTAGTAATTGGAATCTCAAGTGCCAGGCAAGTTGTGCCCTTGATCACTTCTTTTTACCCACTCATGTTCTGATTAACCATAATGATCTGCATAGGTTAATTTTGATGGGACCCAATAGGTTACCCTAGTTTGACTATCTTTATACCTTGATTACCACTACACTTTTTGGGTAGTACTTGCTATTGCTTTATGTGGTTATGGGTATGGAGATACATTTTATTCATGATTATCTTTTATTATCAGTTATTATTTACTGTTCATGATAAGATCATTATGTTAATTGGAACATGGAGAACCACCCGGGAAAACAGTGCTACCACAAGGGTTTAATGGGACGCCCTTGGCTGATTAATTAGGAAAGCTAGTGGATGACTACCTTACCCGAAAGGGGCAAGGGCAGTAGGGGAGTGGTCAGTGTAGGAAGGCCCTCGGGATGATTTTGCTGTGATGGCGGTCATGCAAGAGATTCCTGCATTGGAGCTTCCTATAAACTGTAGCGGGTTTTCTGAAGCTAGTGGAACTTTGTAAAGGCCTCAGTGTTACCCTGCCTCGCCTCCTCGGTAGAGGTGTATGGGATTGGTCGTCTCTTGGCAGATGGGTAACATGACTTGTGGGTAAAGATGCGCAACCTCTGCAGAGTGTAAAACTGGTATACTAGCCGTGCTCACGGTAATGAGCAGCTTGTACACTCACATGATTAATTTATGGAACTAAATTCAATTTGTCATATGCATTGCATCGCAGGTGATGTTGTTATTCTACTACTTAATTGGGTTTGGTATTTACTTATACTTAGTAATTGCTAATAAAATTTTGACGAACTTTAAAAGCAATGCTCAGCTTCAACCATCCTCTTTGGTAAGCCTTACACTTCACGTGAGCTCCCACCTTTGGCGAGTTCATGCACATTATTCCCCACAACTTGTTGAGCTATGAACGTATGTGAGCTCACTCTTGCTGTCTCACCCCCCATAGGTCAAGAACAGGTACCGCAGGATGAGGCGCATGGAGGATGCTGCGATGTGTTCGTGAGAGCTCTAGGCCGTCGTCTCCCAGTCAACTTTGGGTTGCTGGACCGTTGTCTCCTTATAATGTAATTATTTATTTTGTATAGAACTCCTGTTATATAGTAAAGATGTGCCATTCGATCTTGTGCCATGATTCATCATATGTGTGATACTTGGTCCCAGCACACCTGGTGATTATGTTCGCGCCCGGGTCTTGGTGCCCTGAAATCCGGGTGTGACAGAGGGCACGTCACCCATCTGCGCAGTGGCACGCGGCGCGTCTTTTCCTCAATAAATGCAGGGGTTGCGTGGCTTTTCGTCAGGGTCGGCCTGGTAGCTTATGTCATGGGCCACAAGCAGCGGGTCTCCGCCTGAGCAGGAAGCAAAGGCGAGGCTCGCACACGTGTCAACACCGGACCCCTGCACACATCAGGGTCCTTTTTGCTCCGGGACCCTGCTAGGGTTCGAACTTACTGGAGGCTCTGGACTCGTATATACTATATAGGGGTCTGGTGTACTTTTGTGGGGGTCCGGCCTTACTGGGGCGCGGTGTCTCCTACTGCCACGTGGCGTCCTTTGGCCTGCCCATCCGACGGGGTCAGGCGTGGTCCTCCGCGCGCCAGGGGATGTCGCATGGGTGTGATGCCTTCATGCTGTAGGAGAGGGTACCCCTGATTTGGGGTATCGACAGTCGGTGGGATGGATATCAAAGCAGAGCTCAAGAAGGTAGAGAAAGAGGGCGCAAACATATTGGTGGTCACTCCCGGGAAGCTGTTTGATATAATGCACACTGATGCTCTAGAGTACAAGAATCTTGAGGTGGTTTCAGAGATAACGGAACCCTTTGTGTGACCCTTTTCTACTGAATTTGGTGAAAATGTTGTGGCATTTATGTTAGCCCCATTAGTTTTTGTGTATGTGTGGGAAGCAGATTTTGATCCTAGATGAGGCTGATAGGCTCTTGGATATGGGATTCTAGAAACATATTAACTTCATACTTTCAATGTTGTCAAAACTGAGGAGGACTGGGCTTTTCTCAGCTACCAGACAAAAGCTGTTGCAGACCTATCCAAAGCAGGGTTGAGAAATCCTATAAGGGTTGAGGTTAAGACAGAGGCAAAGTCCACAAGCAAAGTTGCTGGACAACATGAGCTTGGTCCATCCATAACACCATTAGGGCTTCGGTTGGAGGTTCATTCAATATACTTCTTGTTTTTATGATAACTGTGTTCTGATTTTCTTGAATTCTAGTTGTTCCCTACAAAATCATAACCTTGTTTTGGTGCAGTATATGATATGTGAAGCATCAAAGAAGTCATCTCAGCTTGTTGATTTCCTTATGCATAATAGTGGGAAGAAAATAATGGTGTAAATACATGATGACCTAAAATTTATGTTTGGCTACTTATTCTTAGTTGTAGCATTGTGGTAACTTTTGAATCTTCCTATCGTGATAAATTGCAGATATTTTGTAACATGTGCTTGTGTAGATTATTGGGTTGTTGTTCTTCCAGTAATTAACTCGCTTAAAGGTTCTCCAATAATTGCTTTCCATGGGAAGATGAAATAGGTTGGTAGAGCAAAGCACTTTTTTCACGCCACACGTGCTCTGCCTCGTCGTCGACGTCACTGAAAGTCGCCTAGAGTGGGGGTGAATATGCGGAATCTGAAAATTACAAACTTAAGCACAACTACAAGCTAGGGTTAGCGTTAGAAATATAAATGAGTCTGAAAGAGAGGGCGGAAACAAATCACAAGCAAATAAGAATGGATGGCACGGTGATTTGTTTTACCGAGGTTCGGTTCTTGCGAACCTACTCCCCGTTGAGGTGGTCACAAAGACCGGGTCTCTTTCAACCCTTTCCCTCTCTCAAAAGGTCACTTAGACCGAGTGAGATTCTCTTCTCAATCAAATAGGACACTAAGTCCACTACAAGGACCACCACACAATTGGTGTCTCTTGTTTTGATTACAAGTGTTATGGAAACGAGAATGAGGAAGAAGAAAAGCAATCCAAGCGTAATAGCTCAAAAGAACACAAATGTCACTCTCTCTAGTCACTAATTTGTTTGGAGTGATTCCGGACTTGGGAGAGGATTTGATCTCTTTGATTGTGTCTTGTATTGAATGTTATAGCTCTTGTATGAGGTGTGAAGGTGAAAACTTGGATGCCATGAATGTGGGGTGGTTGGGGGTATTTATAGCCCCATCCCCCAAAATGGCCGTTGGGGATGGCTTCTGTCGACGGGCGCAACGGACAGTCCGGTGCGCCACCAGACACTGTCCGGTGCGCCAGCCACGTCACCCAGCTGTGACACCCCAGTGTCACCTAGGGTTTTTCTCAAAAATGCTAACCCAAGAACCATCATTTTATGTGAACCAATTTGAGCATGAACATCAAATTCACTTAAGAATAAAGGACCCACTAAGCCTATACTTAAAAGTATCATGTTCAAAACAAATGGGTTTTTTCAAAAAGGCAAAAATGTGCAACCCCAATAAAACCCTAATTGAACCCTATAAACAAATTTCAAGAGAAAGGGGAAAAGGGTATGAAAAATATAAAATCATGACTTGGGCCAATTATAAACATTAAAGTATACTAAATAAGCAACAACAAAGATTATGGAAGCTTGGCCAAAACAATTTAAATAAAACCCTAAAAAGCCTCTCAAGTGGGAGTTCATTAGGGAATTCTGAAATTCAGAATTCTGAATTTCAGACCTTGAGCCAAAGATCAAGTGTGTTCACCTTGATCCCAAACTCAAATCCTAATGGCCCCATTAACAAAAACGTGCATAACTAACCTCTCTGTCTTGTGCCAGAAGATGGCATTGGGACGCGTGCCTCGGACACGTCAAACCAGAGATCTTCTCCCTGTGTGCGGTAGTGAGACAAACCAGATTTCTTCCCTCTCTATCTCCTAATCCAGTCAACCAAACCTGCTAGCGTCCACACACAAAAGACAAAGGGACCTGAGAGGAAGAGAACTCTCAACGGGACTTTGGCCAAAATCTCAAAGATTTAGAGCCAATCCGCGCTTGAACTCGACCTCTCTCTGCGCTGCCTCGTGCTCGACGCTGTGTCAGGCGCCAGAGCGTGCACTGGCGTTCGCCGCGCACGCCCCGAGCGCTTGTCAGAGCCCCGCCCTCGGTCGTGCTCACCCGTGCCTATAAAGCCTCCCTAGGCGTGCCTCACCTCACCCCGTGCTCGCCATCGCCGGCCAGACGCCCCTCTTTAGCTCCGGCGAGCTCTTTTCCGCCCGCCATTGCCGCCAGGCTTTGGCCACCGTGGCCAGCCCACTCCAGTCACCCCCAAGTCGCGCCAGCGCTTCGGTTAGCTTCGCCATTGGCCCGTGAAGCTTTCTAAGCCCTCGAACCTGGCAGAACTTCACCGGAGGGCGAAGATCGACCTCACGGACTTCGGCCGCCCGCCTGCACGCGTGGACCGATGAAGCTCCCTGATCCCCGGTGAAGCTCCCTGACCCGTTTGATCGGTCAATTGTGCCCTGGATAGGCCGGACTCCTCGCCGCCGACGAGCTCTCCCGCCTGCGCACGCGGACCGGCCGACTCCGACCATCCCCGACGGCGACCCGCACATCGTCGTGACCCTCAGGACCTCTCCTACACCCTCGGCCACCTCACCAGAGCAATCTCGCCGTCGGTAAGCCCCTCCGCCCTTTCTTCCGCTGCGGGTACTGTTTAATTTGGGGGAAGGACCTCGGGTTAGGATTAGAAGAATCCAGGGGGTTTCTGAGATATCAGTGACTCAATTGAATAGTAGCCCAGGGACTAGTCTGTAAGGAAAACTTAAAATACCCGCCAGGGACCCCATTGCAAAGTAGTTTTCCATTTAATCATTTCTGTTTAATCTTTTTAATGAACAGAGAACTTGGGAAATTCATAACTTGATGAATACTTAACCAAAAATTGTCAAACCAATTTTGCTAAATTCTAAATATTATGAACTATCAATTAAAAACTGAACTCTATGCTTTCTGTTCTAATTTTGGAGTTAAAAATTTAATACAGAAACTGACCAAACCTTGTTTAATTAAGTAAAATTAGTTATATTCCTGTGCTGAACCTAAGAAAATTTGTAGATGTTTAAACCCCATGTGAACACTGTTTAAAAATAGTGAGAACCCCAGTATTGAAAAATTTAGTGTAAATATCCATTAAAAGCCATTTCCGCCCAAACCTAGGACTTGTAAAAATAGTTGATAATAAAAATCCAGTGGACTTGTAACCACCAAAACCCCACTGCAAAAATAATAAACAACCCAGACCATCATTTTAAGTAAGGTAAATAAATAGAACATGATAATGAGCCATAGTTCAATTAAATTATGAAGTAACCCACAATAATGCAATAATGGGTAAATAAAATTTTTCTAGACCAATAATGAGATAGGCCACCAGAGAAAAATACAAACTTATTGGAAAGATGCAAAATAATACCTATTGCCAATATTTGGTAAGAAAGGCCATTTAATCCAATTAATGCACACCACCCCTTCCTTAAGCAAAAAGATGCCAAACTTCAGAATGATTGCTCTTGCGCAAAGAAGAAGCTAAAAATCAGAAATCTATTGTTTGATATTTTTCAAATATAGTGATAGTAGAAAGCACCCTTTGGCTAGAAACTTTAGAAAATCCTAATAAAATGACTAATAAGTATTATGGCTAAAAATTTGTACCAAGTCATGTCATAGCCTCTAAATGCCAGCAAAAATAAGTCTTAGAGAATTACCTGCTATTAAATGATAGTTGTAGTTCAAATCACCCCTTCTGCCCTAAAATTTGGTAATTTTGTCAGAGAAATATTCACTTTTTGAACCCCAAATTTTGAGACAGAGAATTATACACCAGTAACAAGCCACTGTAATTTTTGTAGAATTTTTGGAAATTTATTAAGGTGACTTGTAGTTCAAACCCACTCCAAAAACTTAAAGAGAATAAAAAAAAGGAAAGGAAAAAACCTCACTCCAATAAGTCCAACTTGAGTTCTTGGCA
Organism: Zea luxurians; assembly: GCA_029449295.1. Taxonomy (NCBI): domain Eukaryota; kingdom Viridiplantae; phylum Streptophyta; class Magnoliopsida; order Poales; family Poaceae; genus Zea; species Zea luxurians. Next base: position 106,204,476 of record JAOPSE010000006.1, on the reverse strand, counting down.
ATTCTCATTAAAGACCTTAAAAATAATTCAGTGGAACCCCAAGAATAAACCTACCACTTAATTTACCAAGTATACCACCAAAAATCTCGTACAAGCAAGTTTAGCTCTATCTAATTCAAGTAGATCATACACCATCAAAAGTTTAAATTACTGATGCACATATCATATCCTGCATATATCTTACGCATTGCATTCATTAGATTGTAATCTAGTTGATGGAGAGTACGTGCTCATCCCCGAGCAAGGATCTGTCAAGAGGAAGACCAGGAGCAAGCTCCCGAGGCTGCTATCGAGGATCTCCCCACAGCCCCATCTATTGAAGGCAAGCCCCAGTTTTATGCATAACTGTTTATATATGCTATTTTACTACACTTAATATTTGTAGGTTTGTAATGTGCACTTAAGTGTAGGAGTTGCTTCAAACCTCTAGATGCGTGAACTTAGGATTCCTTTTTGAGATGAATACTAGTATGCTAGGTCGAATAGCTGCTTGCTAGTCAGGATCTCGGAAGAAGTCGAGTGATTTTTCTAGCACTCGCGCGAGGTCAGGAATTGATTGTATTCATCTTGATAACGGATCTATGTTAGTCTATGGACTTGGATCCAGGGAGGATGCCTTGTCCATGAGACGGGAAAAAGGAATTAAGGATTAACTAGCTGTATGCCCGTACGTTGTTACGGCGGCAACATGTTATGATAAAATACATTAATATGCAAAAACATTAATCATCATTCCACATATATGCTCTCCAATGAACAAACTGATGTCAAGAAAATCAAAAGGATGAAAAACAAAGTCATCGACCAGCTGATTCAGAAAAGATTCAGAACTGTTCCAACTCGGGAGGAATAAATATAGAAGAAAGAACCTTGTGGAAGGTTTCTACATTCTAGTGACGTAATAAGTTATATTGCACTTCGTAAAACCAAGGCTTGTAATAATAGTACTTCTATATTGTATACTTTAAACATCTACACGTAAAATTATGTTATTGTAACCTTTTGTGTTTTCTCCGATATATGTTTGTATGAAATGTATGTACTGTAATATATGCGAAATGGGTTGTGTTCAATGGATTGGAAAAGATGATTTCTTTCTACAAAATCTAATAGATCCTGTTAAGTTATCTGGTGCACACGTATAGTTGTCTAAGGTCTTTGAGAAAAAGACAGGTGCAGGTGGGTACTAAAACTTAGAAGGTTCTGTTACAACAACCCTGCGATCTTTCTTCTCCGATGAGGTCCCTCTCGGAAGGCGAGATTTAGGTTCTGCAACAGATTCACAAAGCTCTCTGCGCCCTCGCGGTAGTCTGACGCCTTTACGTGGATGGTCCACGCACCCGCAAAGGAGAGAGGAGCTCCCTAAGCAGAGTCATAAACAGTCTGGTACCTACTGCGGATGGTCCATGCTCCCTCAGAAAGATTCGCTTAGGTCTCGATCTACAGAGCGAGATCTAGAGATCGTTAATGTTTGGTCGAAAAAACGCGTAGTCAAGACCGCTAAAGGTCTGCTTCATTGTCCTTCTATGTTATTTTATTTTTAGCCCCTAGGCTCAAGCACTGGTCCATTGCCTAACTGTTATGAAATTTTTTAACTGCAAAATCAAAAGGATGTTTCTTGTCAGGGGATTGAATGTCATATAGAAAAAAGTGCTGACATGTCTAAAATTTGAAATATTGGAGAGTTAATTGTTAGAAATTTGCTGTGGAAAGACAGTATTTCAGGGAAAGAATTTTTTAATAGAACCCAGATACGGCGATACATAGTTTTTTTGGGGGGGAATTAGGAAGATTTTTGGAGTTTGGTCTAATGTGAGTCGGTTGTACAGGGCGGTCAGGTTTACCTCGGTGGTCGCCCAGTTGCCCGCATGAGAGAGAGAGCACGCCGGTAAATGGGAGAAGAGAAGACAATGGCGTTGAAATGGTGAAGTCAGTATGTGTTCTCAGTTTGACAATTTTGTTATCATCTCTTTACGACTTTACAAATAGGTCCCAAGCAATGGCAGAACTACTATATGCAAAAGTGGCTGAAAGAAGGAATGGTATTGCAATTTGCTGCACTGGAATGGGAAGATACTTTCTATTCACCTTTCAGATTATTTTCTATAGAACCAGGGGGTACTGTTCTCATACAGCAAAATATACTGCCTATTTACTGTGATAAAAATAGATTTATGTAGATTATTGATTTCGAGCTCCCGATAACTGTGAGGCTGGCTGTAACTGAATGCGCAAGGTACAGTTTTTCCTACTTATTATCCAGCACGCTTTTGCAACAAGTACATGCAATTGGTTAACCACGCATGCTGCTAATCAAAGCAATTAGATGCAATCTAGATGTGCAGTGCAGAGCATTGGTGTCGGCCATTTGGTTTTCGATGGAAATTGATGCCATCAGGAATGGGATCATATGTCACTGTATTTTGTAGGAGCAAAGCCTGCAACCATCTGACCACGCATGCTCCATAATTAGGATCTGCAACAAAAAAAGGGGAAATTTGGATGGACTACCATTCAAAGTTCACCAGAAATGATGAAACTATTATCTACCATCATAATGCTTGTT
>JAOPSE010000006.1:105855502-106201897 GCA_029449295.1 Zea luxurians | reverse complement strand
AACACTCTCTAATGAATCCGCCGCGACCAAGCGAGCCAACTCCACACGGATGGCTTCTCTCTTGTCCGGCGTGAAGCGAGTAATTTTTGTCGGATCGGTCTCGCCTGGGGGTAGACCTTCAATTTGTGCTCGGCCAGTTCTCTTGGGACTCCTGGCATATCTGCAGGTTGCCATGCGAATACGTCTCAGTTATCTTGCAGGAACTGGACGAGCGCGCTTTCCTATTTATCATCCAGGCTGGAACTGATGATGGCGGTCTTGCGCTCATCGGCGAACCCGAGGATGATTCTCTTGGTTTCTTCGGTCGGCCGCATGGAGGTCACGGCTTGAGCCTCGTTCGTAGGCACCGCGAGGTCTTCCTCAGGCTTTGAGATCGCCTGTGCAGAAGAGGTCGCTGACGGTTTGGTGGTGAGGGCCGCCTGAATGGCCACTCGGAAACATTCTGTGGCGCCTTGGAAGTCAGCGCGCACAGTTATGATTCCTTGCGGTCCTGGCATCTTCAATATCATGTACGTATAATGTGGAATGGCCATGAACTTTGCCAATCCTGGCCTGTCGATGATGGTGTTGTACCCGCAGTCGAAGTTTGCCACCTCGAACCTCAGGAACTTGGTTCTGTAATTTTCCGGAGTTCCGAAGGTGACCGGCATGTAGATGTGTCCTAGTGGATATTCTCCTTCAGTCGGCACGATGCCAAAGAAAGGAGTGTCCGACTCATGGAGCTCTTTGAGGGGAACTCCCAAGCCTTGGAGCGTCCGGGGGAAGGTGACGTTGATGCTGCTTCCCCCGTCCACTAGTACCTTTTTTACCCTGCTTTCTCGGATCATCAGATCGACGAGGACCGGGTACTTGCCCGGGTGATCAAAGTTGAGCCACTGATCCGCCCGAGTGAAGGTCATCGGGTGCTCGGACCATCGATATGGAGCGGGAGGACTAGTGGCCGCCACCAGTATCTGACGGTCGTTGAGTTTCTGTTGCCTCTTGCTTTCCTACAACCCATGTCCGCCGAAGATGACGTTGACTTCCCTGTCAACACGCGGGAATGCTCCGCCTCCTCCCCCTTCTGGTTGTTGGGGCTGTCGAGGTTCTCCGGGCGCTCCTCGAGGTGGGGGAGGTGGTAGAGGTTGGAAGGGTCGTCCGTGCCCAACGGAGTGCTTAAAATCCCTACAGTTCCAGAGGGTGTGGCGCATGTCCTTGTGGTAGGGCACTGGGCGTCGAGGATGTCGTCTAGTGTTCGTTCGCCCCCGCGGGGTCCTCCTCGAGCGCGAAAGGCGGGTGGTCCGATGGCGTGGACTTCCTCTCGAGGCCTCTTCTCCCACCGTTTGTTGGGTTGTTGGTTCGTGTCGCGTCGCGGTGCCGCCGGTGCAGGCTTTGCTCCTCCGATGAGGTCCTAGGCCCGTTCGTTGGTGGTGATGTAGAGGTCGGCTTCCCAGAATAGCTGCTCGGAGGTAGTCGGCGCCTTCTACAGTATGGTTTGGACGAAAGCCGAGTCATTAGATCCCCAGTAGAAGTCCTCGATCACTGCTGCTTCCGCAACCTCAGGGATTCGATTCCTCATGGTCTAAAATCTTTTGCGATATGATCGAAGAGTCTCATCCCCTTGGCGCTTGATGGTCTTGAGGTCCCATGGCTGCGTGGCTTGTCGGAAAGGGATTGGAAGTTGGCGGTAAATGTAAAGCCCAAAATTGGTATAAGAAAAAAAAAATAAAATGATAAATAAATAGGTGGGTGTTTTCCCTTGAATTTCTTTTTATTTTTCTTTGTACATTCTCACTTAAGGAGAAGTAAAGTAGTCAAATAACAAATAAATCCCAAATAAACACATGAATTTTGTGCATCATGCTGGAATTTCTTCGTTTATTCATAGAACTCAGACATATATTAAAAAAAACAAATCTAGCTTCAAATTCAAATTTGAGCTATGAAAAATATGGGGGTAGAAGGTTAGAAAGAATGGAAAAGTAACAATAATATTATTTCAAACAGTAGGAGTCATATTAACAGGGAGATTTTATTGGGCATTTGAAATGTGGAATTCAAAATAGGGATATGAATCTAGCTTGAATATTTGAAATTGGAAAAACAAAGAAAAAGAAAGAATATAGAGTTAACTGAAATGGGCCTTAACCTTGCTTTTAGCCCATGACTTCCCTCCACCACGCGGCCCACCCACGCGGCCCACCAGCGCGCCGCACTCGCGCCTGGCGTTCGCTGACGGGTGGGTCCCGCAGCCAGTTTTCCCTCTCACGCTTGCGCTGGCACTGACCGTGGGTCCTCGGTGTCAGTTCCATCTCCAACCCCTCCGCGTGAACGCAACAAACTGGGCGCGATCTCCGCTGCTCCACACCGGGGATCGCGGTGTTCGTTTGCAACTACCTCCGTGTAAGCCCAACCAAGATCCCCTAGCGATCGACTATATATACGCCTGCACCCTAGCTCCCTTCGGCCATCGACTTGGCTAGGCGTGTGTCGAGCAGAACGGCAAGCGTAGGAGCCATGGGCCGCCGTTCGATGTCGCTCCTCCTCTACGGTAAATCGGGCTCGTACTGGTGTTCTGGGAGGTTCCGAGGTATAGGGAAACCAATGCCCCCGCCAATTTGGCGATATGGTGCTCGGAGTGGACGAAATCACTCACCGAGCTTCCGCCGCCGCGGATCCGCTGCATCGCGTGAGCAGGACGACGCTCCCCTATCCAAAGTATGAAGCATGTCGTAAGCTTCGCTACATCTTCTATATGTATTACTTGTTAGATTTAACCTTGGGTGCACTGGGGGGCGGTGCGCCTCGCACCGGCGAGCTCGCCATCGGGTATGTGCGCGCCGCCGCTCTGGTGACCGAGAGGTAGGAGAACAGCCCCTGGCCGTTGATCTGGCATGGGTGGCTGTGATTAAAACACCGCGTACCCCTTCAATGGATTGATCTTGGCCGCTGGATCGGACCGAACGGTTCCGATTGGATCGCCCCCCCATTAAATCAGAGCCGTTGTGCGGATCGGACGGTCCATATTGCGTAACGGTTCGTTTTTAATAAAATCTAATCCTGGCCTTCGATATTTGATCGGACGGCCGAGAATTAACCGTACCCCTTCGTCGCGACAGATTTACAAAGAAAACCCTCGAATTACTATGAAATCAACCCGCAGTCCTGTCTGTGGGAATCCTGAGTCTTGGGCAATTTTGCGTGTTAGCCCCTGCAGTTTCTGATAATAGTGCGCCCAGTCCAGTGATTAAAGAAATTAGGAAAAAAGAGATTTAGAAATTGATTTTGAGTATGGAAATAATTGTAAAACTTGTATAATCCATAGAAAATTCATATTAAGTCCAAATTAGCCCATTCCAGTTCCTATAATTTTGAAATATTATTGTTTATCATTTAGTGCCACTGGTTTTACATAAAAGTCACATTAAAATTGTTATCTTAATTAATCTTGTACTAAGCACATAGAATCTTTGGAAATTCATAACTTGAATTCTATAACTCCAAATTTAGTGATTGCAGTTCCTATGATTTCATTTCAATATGTAGATTATTAATATGTGTTTTGCATATATGTTTGGTGTAATGTTAATTTTGCCTATACACTGTTTGTTTGCATTACTACGTTTAGCAGTGAGGACACGTGTCATCTGAAAAGCAAGTTGGTACCTAGAATCTCAAGTGCCAGGCAAGTTGTGCCCTTGATCACTTCTTTTACCCAGTCATGTTCTAATTAATCATAATGATCTGCATAGGTTAATTTTGATGGGACCCAATAGGTTACCTCAGTTTGACTATCTTTATACCTTGATCACCACTGGACTTTTTGGGTAGTACTTGCTATTGCTTTATGTGGTTTTGGGTATAGAGATACACATTACTATTCATGATTATACTTTTATTGTCATTGTTATTTACTATTCATGTTAAGATCATTATGTTAATTGGAACATGGAGAACCACCCGGGAAAACAGTGCTACCACAAGGGTTTAATGGGACGCCCTTGGCCGATTAATTAGGAAAGCTAGTGGAAGACTACCTTACCCGAAAGGGGCAAGGGCAGTAGGGGAGTGGTCAGTGTAGGGAGGCCCTCGGGAGGATTTTGCTGTGATGGCAGTCCTGCAAGGGATTCCTGTTGAGAAGGCCCTCGGGAGGATTTTGCTGCGATGGCGGTCCTGCAAGGGATTCCTGCATTGGAGCTTCCTATAAACTGTAGCGGGTTTTCTGAAGCTAGTGGAACTTTGTAAAGGCCTCGTAGTGTTACCCTGCCTCGCCTCCTCGGTAGAGGTGTATGGGATTGGCCGTCTCTTGGTAGATGGGTAACATGACTTGTGGGTAAAGATGTGCAACCTCTGCAGAGTGTAAAACTGGTATACTAGCCGTGCTCACGGTCATGAGCAGCTCGGACACTCACATGATTAAATTATATATGGAACTAAATTCAATTTGTCATATGCATTGCATCGCAGGTGAAGTTGTTACTTTTGTTCTACTACTTAATTGGGTTTGGTATTTACTTATACTTAGTAACTGCTAATAAAATTTTGACTAACTTTAAAAGCAATGCTCAGCTCTAACCATCCTCTTTGGTAAGCCTTACACTTCACGTGAGCTCCCACCTTTGGCGAGTTCATGCACATTATTCCCCACAACTTGTTGAGCGATGAACGTATGTGAGCTCACTCTTGCTGTCTCACACCCCCCCACAGGTCAAGAACAGGTACCACCGGATGAGGCGCATGGAGGATGCCGTGATGTGTTCGTGAGAGGTCTAGGCCGTCGTCTCCCAGTCAACTTTGGGTTGCTGGACCGTTGTCTCCTTATAATGTAATTATTTATTTTGTATAGAACTCCTGTTATATATAAAGATGTGACATTCGATCCTGTGCCATGAATCATCATATGTGTGAGACTTGGTCCCAGCACACCTGGTGATTATGTTCGCGCCCGGGTCTTGGTGCCCCGAAATCCGGGTGTGACAGTAAAGCGCCGACTGAAGTCGCTCCAATCGTCTATGCAGTGTCGGGGTAGGTGTCGTAGCCACTGCAGTGCATCTTGCCCGAGGACGATGGGCAGGTACACGGTCATCATGTCTTCAATCGCCCCAGCGGCCCGGGCAGCGGTGGTGTAGACGGCCAGCCAGCCTCCCGGGTCCTGCTTAGGCTCGTACTTGTCGACGTTGGAGACCTTGAAGTTAGGGGGCCACTGAATGGTCCTAAGACGTGGAGTGAGCGCTGATACCCCACATGTGTCTTCCTATCGGTGATGATGATGTCTGTCCCGGGGAGGGGAGTTGTTGTTGTGGTGCCTCGACCGTCCCCGGGTTGTGCCGCTGGTTGAAGCTGTTGCTGACTCAACTTTGGTTGCCTGACTCCGCGCAGGGACACCATGATCCTGGTCATATTCTTCTCGGCACCAGATCTCGTTCTTGTGCCATCGCTCGCATGAAGCGTTGATGGAGCTCCGCGCGTTTCGCCGACTGTTGATGGCGTGTCGTAGGTCACTCGGCGGATGAGCGAGAGGTAGAAGGTGATTCGCCGCTCGAGTGAGCAGCCGTCGATAGCCCTCAGCGTCCGGAGTTCGGGGGAGGCTGTCGGCTATCCGAGCTAACACTCCGCCAACTTCACTCGGCGTGTTCATGGCTCGGGCGAAGTCGGGGTTCAGGTTTCGTCCGAGAAGAGGGTTCTCCTGGTGTTGTCTTGCTTCCTACTCAGCTTGCTCTTGAGCTTGCCGACGGTCACGTCGTCGGGAATTCCTCCTTTCTCTGAAGACCCGTTCGTCCGGAGTTTCTCCTACCTCCGAGATCTCATCTCACGATACGGGCTGTGCTGGATCACGCTCTCCGGCCGCATGATGTCGGAGGATATTTCGGCGCTGATTCCTGCATCGGCGGGTTTCTCGCTGAGGAGGTTCTTCCCCGGGCACAGTTGGCTCATCGTCGGAGACGGAGACGACTCTACTCTCCTGATGAAGAGGACGTCAGGGTAGAATGGAACCGTCGTTGTGACGAGTTTCTTCCTGTTCTCCTTTGAGGGCGGATGTTCCAGAAGAGCAATTTGGCAATCCTTCACCTTGTTCGCCTCATTTTTCCTTGTGATCCGTATCCATTTTTCCGTCGAAGAGGTGGACAGCGGAGTTCTCCGGGTAGACGGGCCCTCAGCTCCTAGCTTGCTGAAGGTGGTCTTTGCTCGGAGTGCTGGAGGTTGCCCTTTTTCCTGCTTCGCTCCAACTTTTCCAGGGATTGTTGAGGAAGACTTTCTCTCTGGCAAATCTGCGATGCGATGCAGAGTTCCTTCCTCGTCTGCTATGGATGAAATGGTCCCAAAGCAGAACGTGGACCCCGGGCGAAGGCTGATCTTGTGCTAGAAAGTGACAGCCATTGAGCTAGCTTGGATCAGTAACACACCCCCTACCTGGCGTGCCAGCTGTCGGTGTTTTGGGTCCGACCATGCACCTGGGGTTGCCCCTCGAGGTGCTTTTTGGAGTAGGACTGTAACACCCCTGGTGTTACAATAACTAAAACTTTGGCATGTCATCATATGCACTTGCATTATCTTGCTTGATACACCTAGAGTGCATCTACTAGGTCTAAAAATTTCGAAACTAAGTATGTTGCGTTGATATGAGCTAAAGAGTTTGAAGAGTTAGTGACTGGTTGAGTGAGAGCAAACTACTTCTAAGCTAAAAATGCCTTGGCCATGAAATACAAGTATAAAAATTGGACTTTGAGGTAAAGTGCAATCTTGCTTTAAGTGAGGGATCAGACTGGAAGATATTTGTCTAGAGAAAGGCAAACTCAAATGAAACACTCAACTAGCCCAAAAGTGGAGTTTTAAATCTAGAGAGAATTTGCTAGCGGTCCTTATATCAAAGTTGTAGATTTTGGAAAGTTGAACAACTTTCATGTATCGAGAATTCCAAGTTTGAGAGGGAAAGTTGGAGTAAAAAGCTTAATTCAGTTTTGAGTTAGATTTGAAGTTTGCTGAAAATAATATCAACTAGCGGTTTTTGGGCCTTCATAACTTTTGATCTATAAACAGTTTGAAGATGGTCATTGTAACAAAGTTATAGAGCTACATGAGGAGTATAAGTTTGGTTGAGTCACCTAGCTCTAAAGCTATTTGAAATTTAGAGAAAACTGGTCCAAAGTAGAGCTAACAGAATTTCTGGATTTCAGACTTGGTGGAAATTCAGAGTCTGAATTTCAGCATTTGGAGCAAATTTTGGGCTATTGTAGTTTGGAATCCAGGAGGTTTTGGTTAATGTCACTATATCAAACTTGTAGATTAACTATAGGAGTATAAACTTTATTAAGTAACTTACCCCTAGAAACATTTGGAACCCAGGAAAAAGAGTGGTTCAAAGTGGTGCTGCTGTGTTTCTAAATTTTCAGATTGGAAACAGTAACTGAATTTCAGTGTTGATAGCAGTTTTGGAGCTGGTTTGTGGCTGTTCTGTAGTGTTTTGTGCTAGGGTGTTTATAGAGAAGTTGAAGCTTATATGATATTTAACAAATCTACTAAAGTGTCTTTGACTTGATTCCACACGAGAAAATGGAGAAAAACTTGTTCAAAGTTGGACTATTTGTGGCTGAAATTGAATTGTATTTAGTTACTGAAAACTGAATTTCAGTGAAAGTTGCTGTTTTTGGAGCCCATTTGTGCCTAATCCATAAGGTTTTAAACTATGGTTTCTATAGGGAAATTGAAGACCATAAGTTGGGGCACAAATGTATTTAAGGGTGATGGGTATGATCCTACACAAAAAGTGTAGAAAAAGTTGACTGAAAATGAGATATTGAGTTGCTGGTGACTGAAATCAGTTCAGTTAACAAAAAACTGAAAATTTAGCAAATGGTGCCAAATTTGGAGATCAGTTGTGATTAATCCATATGGTTTTAGACCAAGAGCTGTATAGCAAAATTGAGAGACCAGATGTAGATGAACAAGTTTTGTGCAAATATTGGGCTTGCTACTGTATGGAATTTAGAGAATAGCCTGCTGCAAAAATCCTCTGTCAGAATATTATGGGTTGTTTCAAGGCACTGAAAATCTGTTTCATGTTGTGTTTAACTAACTTTGGAGCTCTGTGGTAATTAATCCATGGAGATTTTAATTTAGAGCTCTATGGTAAAGTCAAAGAACATTTGAAGGAGAGAAAGTCTTATGCAAAGTATTGGCTTGCTACTGTGTTGAATTTGGAGAAAAATAAGTGACAAAACCCTCTGTCATACTTTGTAGGTGTTGTTTCAGTTAAACTGAAACTGTGTTTTAGTGAGGTTTGCCCAACTTTAGAGCACCATGACTCTTGAATTATGGGCATCTGGCCTTAGGATACTGCAACAAACTTGTAGAGCTATGTTAGGTGAGCAAATTCTGTGAACCAAAATTAACCTGTTGTCACTGAGAATTTGGAGAAAAGTGGATTCCATGTTAGGTTGTCAGGTGGGTGTTATGCTGTTTCAGATATTTGGAATTCGACATTTCAAAGGTCTTTGGCTGTACTTTGAGGTACCATATCTTTTGTTCTATATGTTTTTAGTCATGGGTTGCTATCTAGAAGTGGTAGAGCTATGAATAGTGAGTAATTTTGGTTAAGGGTGAGTGGTCTATTGCTGTGGAAAATTAGGAGATTAGGGGCCTAAACATGGAAGGGTGGAGAGGAGCAGTAGTACTGATGAATTCGATTCTGAGGTTGTTTAAGCAACTGAAGAAGATCTCTTTCCCTGCTATAGTTGTAGTTGGTTGTAGGGATGGAGATAAGGATAAAATGCACAATTTAGGTGCTAGTGGCTCATTCTCTACTAAAGAAAATCTGGGTTGGACTGGTTTGGGAGCAGTGGACAGTAAAGATTTTGGAGTTCTATTTGTTGTTTGCAGTTGGGAGCAAAAAGGAGTACTTGTGAGTAGAGATTGGGGTGTATACAGTATAGGACTAAGGTCTGAAGACCTCCCTCTCGACTGAACAAAATATCCAACCTTTGAACTGGTTAGAGTTTATCCACAATGGATATTTGTGAGTGAGTGCCTTGGTTCAGTGTCTTGGTGATAGCTATGAACCTGTGTGGGACTTGAGCATGAAGGCCACGTATTGGAGCCCAGGTTGTGCTGGCATCTCTAGCTGCACTTCACCTCCATGCAGTGCACAGGTTCAGTGACATCTGCCCTTAATCTGTGGCTATAAAACTTGGTCCAGGGAAGTTTTCCTCCCTATTCTCAAGCTCCAGCCAGATTTGTAGCGTGTGTGTGTGGGTGGTAGGTCTTCTGTCCACACCCATGTTCACCTCTCCCATGCCCAAGTTTGCCCAGTCCTAGGGTCTGGTATGCCGTCCCTTTGTCAGTGGTGACCATGCCCACTGATTGCCTATCTCGCCGTGGGCCAAGACATCTCAGGGAGGTGACCAACCCGCATGACCCTCGTTCCACGTTCTCCTAAGGTCAGTGAAGGTTTTCCCATTGGTAATTTCTGTTCTACCGTCTTGTGTTGACCGGAACAGGGTCGCGCCGCCGCAAAACCGTCTCCATAGACAGTCTCACCGCCGATCGGTTAAACTATGTCGTTCTTGGTCAGTTTCGTGCGAGCACCGTAGTCGTGGTAGGTCTCTATTGCTCCCAGCGTCAGAGTTTGAAGCTCTACCATGCGGTGACCATTGAATTGAGCCCACCGAACTGGGTTTTGCCACTGCCACCATCGGTAGTTAGGTCTTAGCGTCCCCGCGGTCGATTGAACACAGGTTGGAGTCCACCGTTGCCTGGGGATCGTGATGGTGCCATCGTCGTTGACTAGGTCACACCACCGTGGCGGATCGGACGTCTGGCCGCCGGGGTTGAGCACAACAGTGTCGCAGCTGAGTTTGTGGCAAAAGAGATGAAGTCCAGGGGTCTAAGCGAAACTGTCAGTGACACCAATTAACAGTGGCTCGGGCTCGTTTGGATTTGTTTGAGCAACGATGTTCTTTTTGCAAAGCGCGCACGGCGTGGGCGCGAGCGGTCAGCCATGGGCCGGCTCTACCCAGATTTGGCAGTTTGGGCCCAATACTGTTCATACTTTCGTCTTTTCTTTAACCAAGAACTTATAAAGTGTGCTAGAAATTGTAGAAAATTTCCAAAAATCATGGGACAAATTGTGTTGGATGTCTAAAGTCAAGAGCTCTCTAGTAAAGTTGGTTTAGGATTTTTAGAGCCATTAGAAAATATTAAGTGAATTAAAGGTGCTCTTGGAAGGACTATTTGAATTTTAGAAATAAGAATATAGCACCAAAAATTGTGAAAATTCTTGGAGAAGCTTGTTATCAGAAGTTAAACCCTTGGGCAAAAGTTGGAACTATTTGGATATGATTTGCTTAGCAAGCTAATTATTGCCCAAAAAGAAAAAGGATTTCACTTATGAAATGAGGACACCTAGTAGTTAAGTGAAGAGATGAAGTTACTTATGAAGTTTTAAGCTTTTGGATGAGATATAAGTTGGATTAGTTCCCTGGTTTACCTAAGTGAATTCAAATTGGTCACTTTTAGCAAGTGTTGGTGGTGTAGAACCATGTGTATATTGGTCATGTGTTTTGTTTGTGGTGGTTTATGTTCCTAAGCGCTCCTTGTGAAAGTTTGCATTTCATCTCATTACATAAGCATACATGTATTTGTAATTGACTTGTAGAGCACCTAGAAGAAGTGGTGATTAAAGGAGGCATCTACTCCAATGGCTGCTAATCAAGTGGAAGAGCCATCTAACTTGGTATTGGATAGTAGGATCTAGAACCTCTTCACTGCAACAAAGGCAAGCCCCGGTGCATGCAACCCCTTCCTTGTGTTTTAAATTATTTTTACACACTTTAAGTCTAGTGAATGTGCATTAGGTTTATAGGAGTTGCTTGGAAACCCTTTGATACATTGCCTTCCTTAATATCCCATACCTTTATAGATACTTCTGGTGAAGTATCAAAAATATGATTTACAAAAATGCTTAGCTTTGCTCAAATCTTGTGGATAGAGGTTGTCTTTTGCATTAAGGCCTAGCTCAGGGGTTATCCTGAGGAAAGATGGCTTCTACCTGCAAGAATATTTTCATTGAGAGCGTGGTGGGATCTTACTGCAAGTTCCCTTTGATGCTCTTTTCATCCTAAGGAATACAAACAATCCTAAGGGTGGAAGTACTTAAATCGGGACTTGGGATAGGAACAGGTGATGTTATACTCAGGTTGATTAAGGATTGGATGCGTATAGTCTTGATGATCAAGGACTATCTTAACTGGCCACATGCCCTGGATATGGACAGGGTAAGCTTTGCCTCGGGCAAACTAATAACAGAAATAAAATAACACGCAATGGGAGTGGAGAAATGGCGAGAGTAGCGTGTACCCTCCGTGGCAAGAGGCTGGACGGTGGTGTATCTGTGCTCTCGGTTAGCGTGAACCTGATCTGGTCTTAAGAACCCCGGTGGCGAGTTGACATATGCAAGGGTTAAGTGCTACATATGTCGTGTGGTTAGATATCCTCAGCTGAGTAAATCGATTCGGATCGCCGTTATATCCCCGGACAGTGGAGACTTGGTCATTGACCTACAACCTAGGTCAGGATGTGAACCTCATGAATAAAATGATGTTGTATTGATGAGATGGTGAAATTAGACCAGATGCAAACAGAGTCTATTAATATTTAATCTGGCGTTAAAATATTGAAAGTAAGGACTCACTTTAGTAAGCTATTTCTGCAAAAGTATCTAATTTGATTCTTGCTAAAACTTTTCCTTGATTCCCAAATCCAGCATATCCTTGAGAGTCTTTTCTTTAGTCGGGTAAGTCTTGCTGAGTAATTCCATAATCAGGGTTTATTATCCTGTTGTTTTTTAGGTTATAGTTTTGTGCTGCTGTTGATGGTGTTAAGTGCCGGTGGACTCGGCCTTCTTATATAAGTATACCCCATCTTTATCTTCTTATTGAGGATGGTCACTTGAGCTAGCATATATTTCAAACTTATACTTTTGTAATCTTTCCGATAAAATAATGTAAAATTTTTGTAACTTGTAAAATTTGGTAATAAGATTTCCGCTGCAAAATTTTTGGTGTGTGATTTGTGTTACTTAATCCGCGGTTCTGGTTCTAAGTGGTTTATCTGAGGTCCTTGGGACACTCGGATAGATCCTGTTAAGTTAGCTGGTGCACATGTATAGCCGTCTGAGGTCCTTGAGACAAGGGCAGGTGCATGTGGGCCCAATAACTTGGGAGGTACTGCCACAAGGATGGTGTTACCGACTGTAGCTCGATGGTTCGCGCTTGACGCACGAGAGACAGTGGACAGTTTTGTACAGGTTCGGGCCGCTTGGAGATGCGTAACACCCTACGTCCTGACGTGAGTATTTTATGTTGTGGATTACAAGAGAATTCTCTAGTATGAAGGATACCAGAGAGTTGGGTGTATGGCTGGAAGGTGAGATCTGTTCTGAGGGGGTGCTCCCTAAGCCTTATATATTCGACCGTGGAGCGTTACATGCGAATATGATAACCACGTATTCCTAAGTAATAGTGAACCAACTGAGTTTATCTTCCTATAGTTTCGCCGACTCCTAATCCTTCGCCCGCGACGTCTGAG
The DNA here is from genome assembly GCA_029449295.1 of Zea luxurians. Classification (NCBI taxonomy): domain Eukaryota; kingdom Viridiplantae; phylum Streptophyta; class Magnoliopsida; order Poales; family Poaceae; genus Zea; species Zea luxurians. Next base: position 106,189,336 of record JAOPSE010000006.1, on the reverse strand, counting down.
GGCGCCGCGCGGGAAAGTCGGATCAATGCTGTAGATAGCGTTTAAGCTTTGTGAACCATACAGGCTCAAGTCGATCCGTCCTTGTGTTGATCCGCTCTGTTGAAAGTTCTTCCCTGGCCCACGAAGGGACGGCCTCGCGGAATAATGAGACTGGGGTCTTCCGTGAGGCCTTCTTGCCTTCTGGTGGACCCGGGAATATCTGTTCCCCTACAACCTATCAAATGTAAAATGCTTATAAACTGTAAAATATTTAGAAGTATTACCTGTAATATTCTCGAATGGTCAAAACAGATTTTTCTCTCAACTCATCCTCAGAATATGATTTACTTCCTGAACGGCCTTCCTGGCTGGCAGGCCTCTGCGAAGTTACAACAGATTGACTAGAAGGGAATTCGGTCAGAGGTTCGATCTAGAAGTCTTGAATTAGAATCTTCCCTTCTAGATGATGATGTCCAATCAGTCATAGAGTTATAGCCATTAGAAGTTTAGAACTAGATACTATCCTCCGGTGGTCAATAACCGAAGGAATTTCAGTATTTGATACTGGTGGCTGCTCATCCCAGTCAAACTTATATCTTGGTGTGTGACGTTGATGGGAATCTAGAAAGGCCAAAACACATTCTAATTTGGAAAGGCTACTGATTTACTATGCTCAGCTTATAATGTTCATAGTATAGATTAGGTATCCAAGCTATCTTAAAATAACAATGTAGTCATTATTTGCATCCCTTACTATACAAAACTTGGTGTCCTTGCTATCTGTTGTGAGTTGTGTCCAACTTCTTAATTCTTGTTCTAGCTATGTATTGTGAAAAATGATCTTTCTATTAGACTGGTGGCCATGTTATAACGTTGATAATGATTCTGTGTTATAGTATGATTTACTTATATTGGGTCAGTTATTTTTTTTGAAATTAAAGAAAACATTATGTGAATTGCTCCCTGTAGTTTTTTTTGAAACTAAACAGAAATGCTAGCCTACTACTTCTATAAATATTCCAATAATTTTATTCTATATTGTTACCTGCACCTTAACTTTATTATGTACTGTTATCTTTTAAGTTTGTAGTATCAGTAACTGCCAATTGAAGTTAGAAGACATTGTTCTTACAATATCAATTTAGGAGAATAGCAAATGTTTTTTTACTTGATTGTGAGGCTGAGCTATTTGTGTGGGTTGGTCGGGAAACACAGGTAGAGGACACGAAAGTTGCCAGGTTCGATAGTTGAGGTAATATATGTCCTTACTTTTTATTTTTCATATCTCACGTCAAATCATCTCTTGTTTCTTTTATGCTTAGTGGTACCTTGAGACAACTTTGCACCTACAATTATTTTATATGCTATGACACTCTTTTGTCTATGCATGATGCCTGATCCTGATTTAGAATTTGTTAGAGAGCAATTGGGTGTGTCGATAGCTCATCAACTATTCAGCCAACATTACTACTGTGTAGGCACGCCACGGGTTGGTGTTCTTTTCGTACTATGCAGTAGTTACTGCCCCCTATATATGAAGTTTTATAGTACTGAGTTTGCTTTTATATCCTATTGTTAAATCACCACTTTTGAGTGTGACTAAACATGCTTGTATATGGTGTTTGATCGAGCACATCGGCGGAGACGCGACGCAAGGATCAGCTGCTGCGGCGGTGCCGCCACACGTGCTCTACCCGCGTCGTCGATGTCACCCTCCACGTGAGCTCGTGCGGCTTCCAGTGGTGCACGCACGTGCAGGCGGCGGCCATCCCGTACCTGCTGTCGCACAGGGACATCGCCGTCGATGCCGCCACATGCTCCGGGAAGACCCTTGCCTTCATGGTCCCCGTCGTTGAGATCCTCCGTCGCCGCTCCTCCCCGCCCAAGTCACACGAGGTCGCCTCACGGCCCCTGACCTCTATACGTCCCTTGCTCTGACCTTCTGCAATTTCTGACAAAATTCTGCACCCCTTTTTCTCATTTTTTCATCGGTAAATGAATCGATATGTTATATTTTTGCAGGTTCTTGCTCTGATTATCTCTCCCACGAGAGAATTGTCCTCGTATATATTCAATGTGGCCCAACCCTTCTTCGCGACCCTGAATGGCGTGTCATCCATGCTCTTGGTCGGTGTCGGAGAGTAGATCTCCGGCCGGGTGGCGGAGTGCACCCGCCCTGAGTCTTGAGATGAGGAGGGGCTTTGGCGTTTCGCTGGATTGATGGAGGGAAGGAACAATGCGCAAGAACACATGGGGATTTAGAGTGGTTCGGGCCGCCGGAGCGTAATACCCTACTCCACTGAGAGATGTATTGCTCAGGGGCTTGTATGAACTTGTGAGTGTCTGCCTAAGATTGGGTGTGTATGTAACGTCGCATGCCTCCCCTTTTATAGTTGAAGGGGGGCATGCACAAAGGGGACTGGGCCCCGATATATGGGCCTAGGTACATAAAGAATATAGCGCTTGGAGCTTCTAATGTCTGTTGCCGGGACAACCCTCTCTCCCCTGACACCAGAGATCTGCGTATCCCTAGCGCACCGAGGAGGCTTCTTGCGGAAGAGAAGATAAGTATAGCACGCCGCTCATCACAGGCGTACTGTTCACCAGCAGACCCAGCAGGCGGGCTGTCTGCTGGATGACCTTGACGCCGCCTGCTAGCGGATGGGACAGGACGCATTTAATGCTGAGAGGGCACGTCGCCCGTCTGCGCAGTGGCAGGCGGCGCGTCTTTTCCTCAATAAATGCAGGGGCTGCATGGCTTTTCATCAGGGTCGGCTTGGTAGCTTATGTCATGGGCCACAAGCAGCGGGTCTCCGCCTGAGCAGGAAGCGGAGGCGAGGCTCGCACACGTGTCAACACCGGATCCCTGCACACATCAGGGTCCTTTTTGCTCTAGGACCCTGCTGGGGTTCGGACTTACCCGGAGGCTCCAGACTCGTATATAGGGGTCTGGTGTCCTTTTGCGGGGGTTCAGCCTTACTAGGGCACGATGTCTCCTCCTGCCACGTGGCGTCCTTTGGCCTTCCCATCCGGCGGGGTTAGGCGTGGTCCTCCGCGCGGCCAGGGGACGTCGCATGGGTGCGATGCCTTCATGCTGTAGGAGAGGGTACCCCTAATTTGGGGTACCGACAGTGGCCCCCGGTCCCGCCTTAGGGGAGGACGCGAGCCTGCAGGTGGGACCAGAGTCCGAATGGTGGTTATTCCGCTGCTTCAGTGCGCCTGCTGCTGCAATTACTGCCGGCCCGCCTATGACCACGCCAGTTGTCGTGCCTATTCCCACGGCTGACTGACCCACGACCATCGTCCTTAACGGCACTGTTTGGCCATGCGCAGGGCTGCCTCGAGTCGCTGCACTGGTTCTGAAAAATTTACCTTTCAGAATCCGTGATAGTCCCGAGGTGGCAAGGCATTGGCGCAGGCGGTGGTGCGGCTTCTTTGCACACGGTAATCGGCGCGCCGGTTACATGACGTGTGGGCCTGGGCTCCTAAGTTGGACCGTCAGTTGTGGTGGAGCTGAGGGGGCGCCCAGTCGTGGGACGTTTGCAGGCTTCTCACACGGCGGTTTGCCTCTTTGACCGCTGGTTACAGCGAAGGTGAAGGGGCGCTTGATCGTGGGGCGGTTGCATGCCCCTTGCGTGGCAGTTCGCCTTCCTGACCGCTGGTTGCCTTGGAAATGGAGGGGCGCGTTACCGCGGGGCAGTCGCACGCTCCCCCTTTGGGTTGGTTTTCATGACATGCGGGGCCTGGCCCCGTGTCATAATGTGAGATCCCTGGTGCACACCGAGGGGAGACTTCACTCGTGACGCTTCAGGGGCGCGAGTGGGGGGTCTGCCTTTAAAAAGGGGTCGATCCCCTGGGTAGTAGACATGCCTCGCTCCCCTTGCGACCACCGCGCCTTTTCGCCTTTCGGGCCTCCAGATGGGGTGCGCTGGTGTTCTCTAGGGGGATCCGCGTCAAGGTCGTCTCTTCCGACGACTTCACCGTCGGAGAGCGTGCGCTTGTGGCGGTGTCACCGATCTTTTCTTCTTTCTGCGACCATTGGAGGAGTGCAACCCCATGGGGGCTGGCATCCTTTTGCCACTACCCGGCTTCAAGGATTTTCATCATGCAGCCCGGCTGCAGTCCCCGCCAGTGGCCATCTAGAAGGATGACCACCAGCCTCGCGGTGGGGAGAAGCAAGCCGGGTTGTGGCTTCCCCCCTAGCCCTAGCTTCAAGGATGTTCATCACCCTTGCTAGGGCGGGGGCGAGCCAAGTCGGGGCCCTGCCCTCCACGTGGGCTAGCGACCCGCCTCTTCCTCCAACATTCGGGGGAGAAGGGTGCTCACCAGCCTTGCGGAGGAGGCGAACCTCGGCTACACGGGGCCGGCTAGCTGCAGGCCGTCAGCTGCAGCGTGTCCGGCCCTTTGGGCTGGACGGCTTTGGCGCCGCCTCCGACGCTGCCTCTTGCCGCTTTGGCCGGGGCGTGGCTGTCCGTCCACCGCACGGGCGACGGTCATGCCGTGCGGGGGTTCGGCACATCCACCCCTTCTCCTGCCCGCCGGCCACACTAGGGGGATCGCACAAGACATCGTATGCCGCGGCGGTGGCGACGTTCTTGGATGGTCTTGTCCTTACTCCCGTTGGTCAGACGGGAGCCAGGACCCCTTCGTGCGTGCTGAGGCAGCCGCCGCCGACTGGTACAGAGGTGGTCGCCGTCGCTGGTGAGGCTGCCTCTTGCAGGGGCGGTTGCCTCCGCTGGTGAGGGCATCAGAGCCATCTGCCGCTGAGTCCTCGACTCCTTGGCTTTGGTGGCCTCGTTGTCACCCCCCGTAGCAGGACAGGGGCGAGGACCTACCCGCAGTGGCACACATGCTGGGATGATTGCCACTGCTGGCGAGTTGTCGGTGCAGAGGCGGCCGTCGTCGTTGGTGCTAATGCGGTTGCCTCCGCTGGTGAGCCGCTCGGGGCTTGTTATCCCGTGGCCCTTGCTAGTGTGGAGGTAGTTCATTCCTACAGAAATGGAGCTGGGGTCCCGCTTGTAAGGGAATGTAATAACATATGCTTGCTCAGAAGCAAAATGTAATAGCATATGTATACAGGATCTAAGTCTAGGAAGCCAAGTTGTGCGTCCGGACCCCCTGGATGGTGGTTCTAGGTACTAGGACACCTACCGCAGGGTGGTGGAGTGCATAGGCCCATGGTACGGGACCAGGCTGAGTGGCTACACGGCTCCGGACTATCCCAGGAGACAAGCATCGCTTCTCTAGTTCTGGACCCCAAACTGTCGGACTCACAGGACTCATAGTTCCAAATACTAGGGTACCCGTCACGGAGTGATGAAGTGTGCAGGATTTCGGGTACGGAACCAGGCTAACCGGCCACACAGGCTCCAGATGACCCCATGGAACGAGCATCTGTTCTTTAGAACCGGCCCCCAGGCTCTTTCCTGTTTTTGTAAGGTACTTCTGAGTTTTATTTATAAAGCAGTGTTTAACACTTATCTATGCGACGCCTATTCCTGTTGCGTGCGATGTTGTTGACTCCTCCTTAGTACTTGGCCCCCCGCCTAGGATGCAGGCTTGATGTGTTGAGGTTGGATGCCAGCGTTCCTGAAAAAGTCATCAACAATCCACGGGAGACAGACTCGCCAAGATCTGGATCTGTTCACAACTCTTAGCTAGGAAGTATTAGTAGTACACCTCATAGGGTTCTCCGTCTGACATTAGTCGCCCTTTGATATATGCTCGGCACCTGCAAGTTTTAGTCTGGGCGGCCAAGTTGCGTGTCCAGACCCCCTTGGGTCACGGTTCCAGATACTAGGACACTTGTCGCAGGGCGGTGGAGCGTGCAGGCCCACGGTACAGGACCAGGCTGAGCGGTTGCACGGGCTCCGGACCACCCCAGGAGACTAGTGTTCGTTCTCTAGCTCCGGTCCTGAGGTTGTCGGACCCGCAGGACTTATAACTCTAGATACTAAGTCCCTGTCATGGGGTGGCAGAGCATGCAGGCCCACGGTACAGGACCTGGCTGAGTGGCTACACGGGCTTCGGACCACCCTATGGAACGGGGTCCCGTTTCCTAGAGCCGGCCCCCAGGCTGTCGGACCTCCCTACTTTCGCATCAGGGGTCCTAAACTGCAAGCCTGGCTGTTCAATTCGGGCGCCTCCATGTCAGACAGATGGGAACCGTACGGGTGGGTTAGCTCAAAAGTATTATCTGAAAAAACTGCAGGGCAGGACCCTGGAGCAGCAAGGTGGAACTATCACAAGAGCGTAGCTGAGGGGGGTAGTTTCTCTTTATAACTTGTCGTGCATGTGTGCAGACCAATAGTCCGGGTTTATGGGGGCTGACCCCACCGGTTTGTCATACACGTATGCGTTATCTAGTTACAAGAAAAGGAAACAGACTCGACCCCTTAGTCTTGCTCTATGGATAGAACTTACAGAGGTATTTTAGCTCCGGGGGAGGCACTCCTTCAGTCGTAGCTAGATAGTTGCCCTCGGGTCGGGGGATTCCCATTATCGTGAAGGGTCCTTCCCGGCTGGGGGAGTGTTACGGAGCCCTAATTCGACCTGGTACTTCCGTAAGATTAGGTCCCGACCCTGGGTCCCCATCTACGTTCGACGAAGGAGGCCCTGCCTTTGGCTGTGGTCATTCCTGGATGGACCTGTCAGAAACCTGGACCCGTGGGGAGTCTAGATGGGTTTTCGGAGGAATACGGGCTTCAGCTCCGTGGGTCGGGGGACATGGGGTCCCGCCGGTGGTCTGTTTAGTCATCGCCATCGGAGTGGGAGTCTTTTGCGAAGACGTCCTTTAGGTCCCCCTCGGGCGACTGGTACCCATGGTCTCGTTCAGCCGCGGCCACCTCATCGTCGATGACCTTTTCCTTGCTAGGACGGCGACGAGGTGGGAAGCCGTCCTTGGAAGACTGCTCACGCCGCTCGCTGACGCGCTCGCTGATGCGCCTTGCGAGATCAATGATCTCGCGACACTCCGTGGCACTGTGGCGACCGTTGGGGTGTACAGGGCATGAGCCGCTGCTACCCTTCTGTGGCCGTGGGCGCTTGTTGCGGTCGCCCCGGCCCCCGGTCGCAGCTGCAACGACCAGCGTGGTTGACTGTGGCCTTTCGTAGCCCCGACCCTTCTTTTTCTTTTTGCCGTCCCGGGGGGCGGCGCCCGAACCACCTGTCTGGGTAACTCCGGTTTGCGGGGCCAAGTGCCATGCACGGCCCTCGGCGGCTCTAGCGCACTTGTCAGCCAGAGCGAAGAGCGTGGGGACAGTCTCCACGTCATGTGTGGCCAGCTTCTCCAACATTTTCTTATCACGTACCCCCTGGCGGAAGGCTGTGATGATGGAGGCATCAGAAATACGAGGAATAGTACCTCGTACCTTGGTGAAGCGAGAGATTAATGTTCGGAGGGTCTCTCCGGGCTCCTGCCTCACTGCGTGTAGGTGGGCCTCCACGCCATGCTACTGGTAAGCGCTGGCAAAGTTCGCAACGAACCGTGCACAGAGCTCTTCCCGGGTGTAGATTGACCCTGGGGCGAGGTTCATGAGCCAAGTCCGGGCAGGCCTAGACAGGGCGACATGAAAATAGGTCGCCATCACCGCAGTGTTTCCCCCCTGCTGCCATGATGGCGGTGACGTACACCTGCAGGAACTCCGACGGGTTTGATGTTCCATCGTATTTTTCCGGTAGGTACGACCGGAACTTGGGCGGCCATGACGCCACGCGTAGATGGTCGGTGAGGGCGGCGCAACCCACGCCAGCCAAGGGGACTCCCGTTTGGGACCGGGCGCCCATTGGTGCCTGAGGTGCTTCCGCAGCGAAATATCGATCGAGGTTGCGTCCCTCGATGTTTTGTCGGCGCTCCCGTGCCCTTTCCAAAGAGATCTGGGCATCCTCTCCCGTACGCCTACGGTTGAGTTCTACCCGGAGGTCGTCGGTCTGTGCACCCCTTACAGAGGACGAGCGCACAGACGTCGTCGCCTCGCGTTGGCGCCGGGATGACCGAGGCCTCGATCTGGTCGAAGCAGAATGAGCCATGCCGAGTAGTCGGTTGTGAAAGTTGCCTAGAGGGGGGGTGAATAGGCAAGTTAAAACTTTTTTCTACAAAAACTAGAAGCAAACTGGATAAAACTGAATTGATCTTGAAATTCACCCAGTTAACTTTGGAAATGAGATGTTCTAAATGATCCACAGGGTTCAAAGTAGTAGATCTGAGAAGGGCACTTCTCAAAATCCACACACCAAAAAGATATAAACAAATCTTTCACAGAATGGTGAGAGAACGAAGAACAGAAATAAGCACAATAAACAAGATTTATCCCGAGGTTCGGTCACACCACCAAGGTGCCCTACTTCCTCGTTGAGGCGCCCACAAAGAGTCGGGTCTCTTTCAACCCTAATCCTCCCTTTGCCGACCACAAAGGTCAAGCCCACACACTAATCTTTGCTCAAACGAGCGGGTAATACAAACTTTCTTGTGGACTTCCACAAGATTTGGAGACTCACAAGAGACACCTAGTCGTCTAGGAGCTAGAAGCTCCAAGAGTAATGAATCCACAAAGAACTCAATGTAGTACCAAAGCTCGAATGAAGAAGAGCGAGAGAGATTTAGAGATGAAGCACAAAAACCGCAGCTCTCAAGCTCACTCAAAGATTTGTCTCCAAAGACTTGAAATGGGAGAGGCAAGATATGTGTGAGAGAGAGTGGGAGGTGTTTCTCAAGTTGGAAATGGAGTTCAAATCGTGCTCTTCTCTATGGGGAGAGAGGTAGGAGGGAGTATATATAGGTGGAGCTCAAAACTAGCTGTTGGGTAGATTTTTCTGCCTGAGACTGGTTGAACCGCCCCCTAGGGCGGTTGAACCGCCCCTGGGAGGCCTGGCAGCCTGTCTGCCAGTCTGACTGGCAGACTGACGCGCAGACTGACCTACAGACTGGTCAAGTTGACCAAGACCGGTTGAACCACCCCTAAGACCAGTTCAAACCGCCTGGGGGTCAGACTGGCAGTCAGTCTGCCAGTCAGGAGGTCAGACCGGTCAGGTGACCCTGACACTGGTTGAACCTCCCCTAGGACCGATTCAACTGGTATTGACCAGTGAGGTCCCAAAAAAAACCCGGCTGAACTTTTCTTGGACCCCGGTTGAACCTCTCTGGACCCCGGTTGAACTTGCCCTAGACCCTGGTTGAACTTGAAGTTCAGCTGGAGTTGAGAAAGCTCAAGTCAGGTGAAGTTCAGCTCAGCTGCAGCTGAAGAAGCTCAACTCAGCTGAAGTTCAGCTCAGCTGTAGTTGAAGAAGTTCAGCTGCTTTTCAACAAGAACACTCTAGGTTTCTCAAACCTAACCACGGTCAACCATAGAACATTCAAGAGATTTTTGGTTTTCAAAAATAGCTTTTGAATATAGAGGCTTGAGCTTTGGCAAACACCAACCTTCTTTTTGGATCCCTCTTTATAGTACGACGATTTTTATACTCAAGTTAAATAAAATATAATTAAGTAAACTCCTTGAGTCATTGGTGTCTCATGTGTGATTTCTCCATGGTGTTGCTTCATAAGGGTCACAAACATCTTTGTATCACCTTTTGAAGCAAACACAAATCAAACCCTGTGACTTGTACCATATCATCATGTATGAGTTCAAATCATGGCTTCAGGTCACCTCACTGATGCATCAACATGTTATAACTCTTCATAGCTGATTAGTTCATCGACTTAGTGCAAGTACTCTCTTCTTCACCTTAGCCATGGTACCTCGGTCCACAAGTCGTCGCTTAGCTTTCACCTTCGCTTAGTTCCTCGAAGCCCTTTCATTTCTATCTTCACCCTATCAAGCCATTATTGAGTCACATCATATTGAGCATCCATTGAGAGAATCATTTCTTCAATATTGTGAACCTTGCTTGAATGTCTTCTAGATATAACTGTTAAGATCAATCAAGCTCTAGTTTGATTCTCATAGAAGCATATATGGACTGGTAGTAATATGGTCAAGCCAATTCACGATTCCTCATATCTTATTCACTTTGGCTTGACCAATCCTCTTAATCACTTCATCCTCTATTCTGATCATATGTATGTAGTGATTTCTCAGGTCTTGTCCATATATTCAAACCAATATAGAGATCATATTATATCCATTTGCATTGTCTCATTGGTTATTTAACCTCGTGTTGAACCTTTGTTCACTGTCATTATACACTATTCTAGTATGTTCATCATATTGAATTTCCTGTTCAACACTTAGCAAACTTGTTAGTGTTTTAAATGTGTTGTTATCCAAATCACCAAAACTCTCAAAAGGGATGAATGCACTTTCAGGTCGACGTCGTCACGCCACTGCTTCATGGCCCCCGGCGAGGCCTCGGAGCTTGGGGGTGGCGCAGCAACTCCCTGGCTGCCGACAACACCGTAGGCGCTGCCCTTGACGGGGTCCGGGACGCTTGTGTAGGCATGTGTTGCTGCACGGCGTGTACAGCAGCAGTCCCAGTGTCAGGGCGGTCGGGTACTTGCGGCGTAGAGGATGCAACTTCTTGATCCATCATAAAATCCTTCGAAGTTTTGGCGTGGAGCTCGACAATCCGCACCATTATGTTTGGGCAAGGAAACAAGCGAAAACCTAATGCCTAAGCCCCCTACCTGGCGCGCCAAATATCGGAGAGTAGATCTCCGGCCGGGTGGCGGAGTGCACCCGCCCTGAGTCTTGAGATGAGGAGGGGCTTTGGCGTTTCGCTTGATTGATGGAGGGAAGGAACAATGCGCAAGAACACATGGGGATTTAGAGTGGTTCGGGCCGCCGGAGCGTAATACCCTACTCCACTGAGAGATGTATTGCTCGGGGGCTTGTATGAACTTGTGAGTGTCTGCCTAAGATTGGATGTGTATGTAACGTCGCATGCCTCCCCTTTTTTAGTTGAAGGGGGCATGCACAAAGGGGACTGGGCCCCGACATGTGGGCCCAGGTACATAAAGAATATAGCGCTTGGAGCTTCTAATATCTGTGGCCGGGACAACCCTTTCTCCCCTGACACCAGAGATCTGCGTATCCCTCACGCACTGAGGAGGCTTCTTGCGGAAGAGAAGAGTATAGCACGCCGCTCATCACAGGCGTACTGTTCACCAGCGGACCTAGCAGGCGGGCTGTCTGCTGGATGACCTTGACGCCGCCTGCCAGCGGATGGGACGGGACGCATTTAATGCTGAGAGGGTGTAAGGCCCAAAAGTGGTATAAAAATATAATAAAATAAATATATGAAGAAATAAAGTAGAAGATTCAAGTATCTCAAATTATACTTGGTGTTGAAAATTGAGAACTGAATTTTGGAAATCAAAAATTATTTTAGAAAAGAAGTAATAGAAAGATTTTCCGTTCAACTAATTGATTAGTCATTTCATTAAATGATGCACTATAGGTATTCTATACCTAAGAATGTGTGGGGATACATCTTAATAAAGCGTCATAATTTAAACTTGGGACCTCAAAGTATAAATGAAAATAAAATAGAAAATAAGAAGGGGGGGTTTAATGGAACAACTTATTCCTTCCATAAATAAATAACAAGAAAAAGAGCAAATAATAATATTGTAAACCATAGATGTTATAATCACATTACTGATTAACTTTGACACTTGGGAATTTGAAGTTCAAATGGGAGTTTGAATTTGAATTAGATTTGAATGGAGAAAAGAGAATAAAGAGAGAGAAACACTATAAAATACAAGATAAATTTGTAAATAAATTAATTCCATAATGGTATGACTCAAATGATACATTCAAAATTTAGTGCAAATTTGCCACAAAACTTTGAATTCAAATCTGGAATAAAAAAGAAAATAGAGAATAAAAGGGGAAAATAGAAAAAAGGAAAGAATTTCGGTTTGGGCCGTAATCCTTATTTGGCCTAGGTCACCATAGAAATCGCGCAGCCCAGCCTCACCCACCGCGCACGTGTCACTGGATGGCGGGGCCCGGTGTCAGCCACAGCTCTTCTCTCTGTGCCCGGATTTCTATTGCGCGGGCCCGCCCTGTCGGCCTCTCGATCCGCGCTCTCACGCTCGCGCTCTGTCACTAAACAGTGGGGCCCATTTGTCAGCTATTTCTTCTCCCCTTTTACCAGACGCGCTCGGCTGCGACACTCGCGCATGGGCGTAACAACCCGTCGCGTGAAGCTCGGCTAGGCCGTCTACCTCAACTACCTTCCATCCACCTAGCTGGCCAACAAACTCGGCTGCAAACCCGCGACCGAATCCACTTTTCCCCCTCCGATCCGACCCAGGTGTGCCATCAGGTCGGAGTCGACCGTATCCTCGGGTGCATCCGGTGGCATGCCGCGTTTGCCGCCTTGGAGCTCGCTGTAGCAGTTAGCTGGATGCGTCCCATACTCTGGGGCAAGGACTTCATCCAGAATCCTAGGCCTCGTTTCCCATCTCGTGCTCTACATAAAATCCAGACGGTCGCCTCACCCTCATTCACGACATCTCCGCCATGAGCATTGCTGGCGCGCCACATAGCTCACTGCTTCCTCCGCACTCGGCCTATAGGGAGGGCTGTGACGATTCGTCGGTGCTATCCCATGGGACTCGGGGTGTTCCTAGGTAGAACCGACGGCATGGTCACCAGGAATTCCTCTCCATTGCTCACGATTCGCCGTCGACCGCATCACACCATGGACGGGGCCCGGCACCGCGAAATCGTTGGTAAGTTCCCTGTTTTGAAATCCCTTACCCGACATGTAGCATCGATCGGGCTAAACGATAGATGATCGAAACCCTTGGAATTTCTCGTCGGGTTGGTCGTTGGCCGTGGAGCTACCGCGCCCCGTGGGCAGACTGCCTCCATCGCTACAAACCTCCGGTTGAATGCACCCCCATTCTAGCTATCTTCTCTAGTCCCATTTGGAGTAATCGACGAGGGGTTTAGGGTCACCAGGAACGTTTACGCTCCCTCGTCGGCGTTTCCACCCAAAGCGGGGACAGCGCCGCCGCGCGGGCTATGGGCGCCGTCGTGCTCAGCCAGCAGGGTAGGAGAAGGCCTCCTGTCCGTGGATTAACCGATGAACGGTGTAGATTAGAGTAGCCACGTACCACTTCGTGCTTGACTCTGGGCCGTTAGATCTTGAAACGGAGGGCCGGATCGATCGTTTCCGTATTCTCTCCCACACATTAAATCAGAGCCGTTGATCTCGGGATCGATGGCTCGGGTGAGTTGGTGGGTTGGATCTAATCACGTGCGTCCATCTCAGATCGCACGGCCCATAAGTAAGCATACCCCTTCGACCTGGAAGACTTGCAATTGAACCCCTCTGTTTTTAAGGAATGAACCCGTGGTCCAGAACTATATTAAGATCATTTTAGAGGAGCCCAGTAAATTTTAGTTAACCCCCTACAGCCCTTTGTATTATTGCGCGCAGTACAGTGGAGCAGAAAACAACTAAATTCAATTAGAAATTGATTTTTGTATATAAAAATAATTACAGAAACCCATTTAATTCATAGAAAATTCATATTAAATCCTGTGTAGTCCATTTCAGTTCCTATAATTTGGTAATAATATTGTCTATCACTATGTAACAATGTTCTAGCATGAAAACCATGTTAAAATTTATCACACAATTAATTCTTGTACCAAACACATAAGAACTTCAGAAATTCATAACTCGCAATCCGTAATTCCGAATTGAACCGTTCCAGTTGCGTTAGTCTCGTACGAATATTTTCTATGCAATAACAACATTTATTATATTATGTCTCATTATTTTATGATTAGATCTTTAATTAACTTATGTTGGTTAGTCTTGTTAAGGTGTTCGTCATTATTTACTAAACTAGGGTCTATGGTCAATTTATAACTTAGATTAAAGATGAGATAATTATTTATAGAATAACCTCTTATATGATTTGTATTAACCAGTTTATAATATAGTTTAACATTTTAATCAAATAAATCCTCCATGAAATAATAACTCCTTAATCGTAATTCCGATTTTAGTGGTTCTCGAACCCGCGATCTCGTAGCTTCGCGTAGATCATTATTATGCAGTTTGTTCTTATGTTTGGTGTGATGTTAATTTTGTCTATACCATGTTTGTTTGTATTGCTATGACTAGCGCGAGGTTTCGAGGATCTGAAGAATCACCCTGGTAATTGAAATCTCAAGTGCCAGGCAAGTTGTGCCCTTGATCACTTCTTTTTACTCACTCATGTTCTGATTAATCATAATGATCTGTATAGGTTAATTTTGATGGGACCCAATAGGTTAACCCAGTTTGACTATCTTTATACCTTGATTACCACTACACTTTTTGGGTAGTACTTGCTATTGCTTTATGTGGTTATGGGTATGGAGATACATTTTATTCATGATTATCTTTTATTATCAGTTATTATTTACTGTTCATGATAAGATCATTATGTTAATTGGAACATGGAGAACCACCCGAGAAAACAGTGCTACCACAAGGGTTTAATGGGACGCCCTTGGCTGATTAATTAGGAAAGCTAGTGGATGACTACCTTACCCGAAAGGGGCAAGGGCAGTAGGGGAGTGGTCAGTGTAGGAAGGCCCTCAGGATGATTTTGCTGCGATGGCGGTCATGCAAGGGATTCCTGCATTGGAGCTTCCTATAAACTGTAGCGGGTTTTCTAAAGCTAGTGGAACTTTGTAAAGGCCTCGTAGTGTTACCCTACCTCGCCTCCTCGGTAGAGGTGTATGGGATTGGTCGTCTCTTGGCAGATGGGTAACATGACTTGTGGGTAAAAATGCGCAACCTCTGCAGAGTGTAAAACTGGTATACTAGCCGTGCTCACGGTCATGAGCAGCTCGGACACTCACATGATTAATTTATGGAACTAAATTCAATTTGTCATATGCATTGCATCGCAGGTGATGTTGTTACTCTACTACTTAATTGGGTTTGGTATTTACTTATACTTAGTAATTGCTAATAAAAATTTGACCAACTATAAAAGCAATGCTCAGCTTCAATCATCCTCTTTGGTAAGCCTTACACTTCACGTGAGCTCCCATCTTTGGCGAGTTCATGCACATTATTCCCCACAACTTGTTGAGCTATGAACGTATGTGAGCTCACTCTTGCTGTCTCACCCCCCCCCCCCCCACAGATCAAGAACAGGTACCGCAGGATGAGGCGCATGGAGGATGCTGCGATGTGTTCGTGAGAGGTCTAGGCCGTCGTCTCCCAGTCAACTTCGGGTTGCTGGACCGTTGTCTCCTTATAATGTAATTATTTATTTTGTATAGAACTCATGTTATATAGTAAAGATGTGACATTCGATCCTGTGCCATGATTCATCATATGTGTGAGACTTGGTCCCAGCACACCTGGTGATTATGTTCGCGCCCGGGTCTTGGTGCCCCGAAATCCGGGTGTGACAGAAGTGGTATCAGAGGAATGTTGACTGTAGGATGAAACCTAGATAGAAATGGACAACCCTTATCTACTTACCTTTGCTACTCTTTTTTTTACTTTTCTTAATCTTTTCTCATCTATTTCCGCTTTACTCTGATTATTCTTACCTTTTCATTCTAAAGACAAATGTGGATTTCACACTTTGAAATCCTGTTCTTAAAGTGACTTTTAGGAATAGGAGACATACTCTTAGAAAAAAAAACTATTTTTTTGTATCTATATGCTTGAATGCTTGTTCTTATGATACTTGTTTGATTTGGATCCTTGATTGAGTGTGATGAGTTGTGGAGTAATGACCACAATTACATCTACATATACATATAGGAAAAAATGCTTATAAAAATAACTAGATAAACTAGATTATCCCTCATTAAAGTATCTAGCCTAACGATATCCATCTCATCTCAAAAGATTCTAACATACCCTAATAATATTTATTCTACCCTAATAGGTCTATCTAACCTAAACTAGTTTAATCTAGTCATATCCAACCTAATCTAGATTTTATCTAATCTATTATGATCTAATCTAGAGTAAGTTACTTAATACTGGTACAAAAGATAAGGTCATACCCCTCATGCACTTAAAACTAAACTAGTGCCTTAAACCAACTCAGCCACGTGCATGATATCTAACCCAACTAATAGAGTCGTGATGGATTACATAATATGCCTATCCCCACTAACATCAAACAAACTTTCGACCCACATCATATTCCCTAACTCCGTTGATATACACTAACCTCGAATCAATGAGATCAAGACTGGAGGAGAAAAGATCAACATCGACTAGGAAAGGTATAACAGTCAAAGCAAATCTCGAGATGAATTAGGACTTAAACATTTTGGATAAAGTCTTTTCCTTGCCATAATCTTTCTTACCTCAACCTGTTCAGTTTATATCCCACATAAACGGTAGCTGGATACCTATGCTCTCCCAATCTTCCACTATCTCTACCACCACCACCAGCTCCACCAAGCTACATAAACATATATATCCGTTACTACTATTTGTAAGATCTAAATGTTACTTTAGTTAGTATTTGGTATGATACTACTTTAGGAGGAATAATAAGGTCTATTTGACCCCATGTGTTGCTAAAAAAATTATTATGCATCATGCTGAGATTTTTGTTTGTGCATATGTGTTGAGACAATATGGTATATACTCTTTCCTTACAAATCTCGAGGACGAGATTTCTATTAAGGGGGTAGGATTTGTAAGGCCCAAAAGTGGTATAAAAATATAATAAAATAAATATATGAAGAAATAAAGTAGAAGATTCAAGTATCTCAAATTATACTTGGGTGTTGAAAATTGAGAACTGAATTTTGGAAATCAAAAATTATTTTAGAAAAGAAGTAATAGAAAGATTTCCCGTTCAACTAAATGATTAGTCATTTCATTAAATGATGCACTATAGGTATTCTATACCTAAGAATGTGTGGGGATACATCTTAATAAAGCGTCATAATTTAAACTTGGGACCTCAAAGTATAAATGAAAATAAAATAGAAAATAAGAAGGGGTTTAATGGAACTACTTATTCCTTCCATAAATAAATAACAAGAAAAAGAGCAAATAATAATATTGTAAACCATAGATGTTATAATCACATTACTGATTAACTTTGACACTTGGGAATTTGAAGTTCAAATGGGAGTTTGAATTTGAATTAGATTTGAATGGAGAAAAGAGAATAAAGAGAGAGAAACACTATAAAATACAAGATAAATTTGTAAATAAATTAATTCCATAATGGTATGACTCAAATGGTACATTCAAAATTTAGTGCAAATTTGCCACAAAACTTTGAATTCAAATCTGGAATAAAAAAAGAAAATAGAGAATTAAAGGGGAAAATAGAAAAAGGAAAGAATTTCGGTTTGGGGCATAATCCTTATTTGGCCTAGGTCACCATAGAAATCGCGCAGCCCAGCCTCACCCACCGCGCACGTGTCACTGGATGGCGGGGCCCGGTGTCAGCCACAGCTCTTCTCTCCGCGCCCGGATTTCTATTGCGCGGGCCCGCCCTGTCGGCCTCTCGATCCGCGCTCTCACGCCCGCGCTCTGTCACTAAACAGTGGGGCCCATCTGTCAGCTATTTCTTGTCCCCTTTTACCGGACGCGCTCGGCTGCGACACTCGCGCATGGGCGTAACAACCCGTCGCGTGAAGCTCGGCTAGGCCGTCTACCTCAACTACCTTCCATCCACCTAGCTGGCCAACAAACTCGGCTGCAAACCCGCGACCGAATCCACTTTTCCCCCTCCAATCCGACCCAGCTGTGCCATCAGGTCGGAGTCGACCGTATCCTCGGGTGCATCCGGTGGCATGCCACGTTTGCCGCCTTGGAGCTCGTCGTGGCAGTTGGCTGGATGCGTCCCATACTCTGGGGCAAGGACTTCATCCCGAATCCTAGGCCTCGTTTCCCATCTCGTGCTCTACATAAAATCCAGACGGTCGCCTCACCCTCGTTCACGACATCTCCGCCATGAGCATTGCTGGCGCGCCGCATAGCTCACTGCTTCCTCCACACTCGGTCTGTAGGGAGGGCTGTGACGATTCGCCGGTGCTATCCCATGGGACTCGGGGTGTTCCTGGGTAGAACCGACGGCATGGTCACCAGAAATTCCTCTCCATCGCTCACGATTCGCCGTCGACCGCATCACACCATGGACGGGGCCCGACACCGCGAAATCATTGGTAAGTTCCATCTTCCCTGTTTTGAAATCCCTCACCCGACATGTAGCATCGATCGGGCTAAACGATAGATGATCGGAGCCCTTGGAATTTCTCGCCGGGTTGGTCGTTGGTCGTGGAGCTGCCGCGCCCCGTGGGCAGACTGCCTCCGTCGCTTCAAACCTCCGGTTGAATGCACCCCCATTCTAGCTATCTTCTCTAGTCCCATTTGGAGTAATCGACGAGGGGTTTAGGGTCACTAGGAACGTTTACGCTCCCTCGTCGGCGTTTCCACCAAGAGCGGGGACAGCGCCGCCGCGCGGGCTATGGCGCCGCCGTGCTCTGCCAGCAGGGTAGGAGAAGGCCTCCTGTCCGTGGATTAACCGATGAACGGTGCAGATTAGAGTAGCCATGTACCGCTTCGTGCTTGACTCTGGGTCGTTAGATCTTGAAACGGAGGGCCAGATCGATCGTTTCCGTATTCTCTCCCACACATTAAATCAGAGCTGTTGATCTTGGGATCGATGGCTCGGGTGAGTTGGTGGGTTGGATCTAATCACGTGCGTCCATCTCAGATCGCATGGCCCATAAGTAAGCATACCCCTTCGACCTGGAAGACTTGCAATTGAACCCCTCTGTTTTTAAGGAATGAACCTGCGGTCCAGAACTATATTAAGATCATTTCAGAGGAGCCCAGTAAATTTTAGTTAACCCCCTACAGTCCTTTGTATTATTGCGCGCAGTACAGTGGAGCAGAAAACAACTAAATTCAATTAGAAATTGATTTTTGTATATAAAAATAGTTACAGAAACCCATTTAATTCATAGAAAATTCATATTAAATCTTGTGTAGTCCATTTCAGTTCCTATAATTTGGTAATAATATTGTCTATCACTGTGTAACAATGTTCTAGCATGAAAACCATGTTAAATTTTATCACACAATTAATTCTTGTACCAAACACATAAGAACTTCAGAAATTCATAACTCGCAATCCGTAATTCCGAATTGAACCGTTCCAGTTGCGTTAGTCTCGTACGAATATTTTCTATGCAATAACAACATTTATTATATTATGTCTCATTATTTTATGATTAGATCTTTAATTAACTTATGTTGGTTAGTCTTGTTAAGGTGTTCGTCATTATTTACTAAACTAGGGTCTATGGTCAATTTATAACTTAGATTAAAGATGAGATAATTATTTATAGAATAACCTCTTATATGATTTGTATTAACCAGTTTATAATATAGTTTAACATTTTAATCAAATAAATCCTCCATGAAATAATAACTCCTTAATCGTAATTCCGATTTTAGTGGTTCTCAAACCCGCGATCTCGTAGCTTCGCGTAGATCATTATTATGCAGTTTGTTCTTATGTTTGGTGTGATGTTAATTTTGTCTATACCATGTTTGTTTGTATTGCTACGACTAGCGCGAGGTTTCGATGATCTGAAGAATCACCCTAGTAATTGGAATCTCAAGTGCCAGGCAAGTTGTGCCCTTGATCACTTCTTTTTACCCACTCATGTTCTGATTAACCATAATGATCTGCATAGGTTAATTTTGATGGGACCCAATAGGTTACCCTAGTTTGACTATCTTTATACCTTGATTACCACTACACTTTTTGGGTAGTACTTGCTATTGCTTTATGTGGTTATGGGTATGGAGATACATTTTATTCATGATTATCTTTTATTATCAGTTATTATTTACTGTTCATGATAAGATCATTATGTTAATTGGAACATGGAGAACCACCCGGGAAAACAGTGCTACCACAAGGGTTTAATGGGACGCCCTTGGCTGATTAATTAGGAAAGCTAGTGGATGACTACCTTACCCGAAAGGGGCAAGGGCAGTAGGGGAGTGGTCAGTGTAGGAAGGCCCTCGGGATGATTTTGCTGTGATGGCGGTCATGCAAGAGATTCCTGCATTGGAGCTTCCTATAAACTGTAGTGGGTTTTCTGAAGCTAGTGGAACTTTGTAAAGGCCTCGCAGTGTTACCCTGCCTCGCCTCCTCGGTAGAGGTGTATGGGATTGGTCGTCTCTTGGCAGATGGGTAACATGACTTGTGGGTAAAGATGCGCAACCTCTGCAGAGTGTAAAACTGGTATACTAGCCGTGCTCACGGTAATGAGCAGCTTGTACACTCACATGATTAATTTATGGAACTAAATTCAATTTGTCATATGCATTGCATCGCAGGTGATGTTGTTATTCTACTACTTAATTGGGTTTGGTATTTACTTATACTTAGTAATTGCTAATAAAATTTTGACGAACTTTAAAAGCAATGCTCAGCTTCAACCATCCTCTTTGGTAAGCCTTACACTTCACGTGAGCTCCCACCTTTGGCGAGTTCATGCACATTATTCCCCACAACTTGTTGAGCTATGAACGTATGTGAGCTCACTCTTGCTGTCTCACCCCCCATAGGTCAAGAACAGGTACCGCAGGATGAGGCGCATGGAGGATGCTGCGATGTGTTCGTGAGAGCTCTAGGCCGTCGTCTCCCAGTCAACTTCGGGTTGCTGGACCGTTGTCTCCTTATAATGTAATTATTTATTTTGTATAGAACTCCTGTTATATAGTAAAGATGTGCCATTCGATCTTGTGCCATGATTCATCATATGTGTGATACTTGGTCCCAGCACACCTGGTGATTATGTTCGCGCCCGGGTCTTGGTGCCCTGAAATCCGGGTGTGACAGAGGGCACGTCACCCATCTGCGCAGTGGCACGCGGCGCGTCTTTTCCTCAATAAATGCAGGGGTTGCGTGGCTTTTCGTCAGGGTCGGCCTGGTAGCTTATGTCATGGGCCACAAGCAGCGGGTCTCCGCCTGAGCAGGAAGCAAAGGCGAGGCTCGCACACGTGTCAACACCGGACCCCTGCACACATCAGGGTCCTTTTTGCTCCGGGACCCTGCTAGGGTTCGAACTTACCTGGAGGCTCTGGACTCGTATATACTATATAGGGGTCTGGTGTACTTTTGTGGGGGTCCGGCCTTACTGGGGCGCGGTGTCTCCTACTGCCACGTGGCGTCCTTTGGCCTGCCCATCCGACGGGGTCAGGCGTGGTCCTCCGCGCGTCCAGGGGATGTCGCATGGGTGTGATGCCTCCATGCTGTAGGAGAGGGTACCCCTGATTTGGGGTATCGACAGTCGGTGGGATGGATATCAAAGCAGAGCTCAAGAAGGTAGAGAAAGAGGGCGCAAACATATTGGTGGTCACTCCCGGGAAGCTGTTTGATATAATGCACACTGATGCTCTAGAGTACAAGAATCTTGAGGTGGTTTCAGAGATAACGGAACCCTTTGTGTGACCCTTTTCTACTGAATTTGGTGAAAATGTTGTGGCATTTATGTTAGCCCCATTAGTTTTTGTGTATGTGTGGGAAGCAGATTTTGATCCTAGATGAGGCTGATAGGCTCTTGGATATGGGATTCCAGAAACATATTAACTTCATACTTTCAATGTTGTCAAAACTGAGGAGGACTGGGCTTTTCTCAGCTACCAGACAAAAGCTGTTGCAGACCTATCCAAAGCAGGGTTGAGAAATCCTATAAGGGTTGAGGTTAAGACAGAGGCAAAGTCCACAAGCAAAGTTGTTGGACAACATGAGCTTGGTCCATCCATAACACCATTAGGGCTTCGGTTGGAGGTTCATTCAATATACTTCTTGTTTTTATGATAACTGTGTTCTGATTTTCTTGAATTCTAGTTGTTCCCTACAAAATCATAACCTTGTTTTGGTGCAGTATATGATATGTGAAGCATCAAAGAAGTCATCTCAGCTTGTTGATTTCCTTATGCATAATAGTGGGAAGAAAATAATGGTGTAAATACATGATGACCTAAAATTTATGTTTGGCTACTTATTCTTAGTTGTATGTAGCATTGTGGTAACTTTTGAATCTTCCTATCGTGATAAATTGCAGATATTTTGTAACATGTGCTTGTGTAGATTATTGGGTTGTTGTTCTTCCAGTAATTAACTCGCTTAAAGGTTCTCCAATAATTGCTTTCCATGGGAAGATGAAATAGGTTGGTAGAGCAAAGCACTTTTTTCACGCCACACGTGCTCTGCCTCGTCGTCGACGTCACTGAAAGTCGCCTAGAGTGGGGGTGAATATGCGGAATCTGAAAATTACAAACTTAAGCACAACTACAAGCTAGGGTTAGCGTTAGAAATATAAATGAGTCTGAAAGAGAGGGCGGAAACAAATCACAAGCAAATAAGAATGGATGGCACGGTGATTTGTTTTACCGAGGTTCGGTTCTTGCGAACCTACTCCCCGTTGAGGTGGTCACAAAGACCGGGTCTCTTTCAACCCTTTCCCTCTCTCAAAAGGTCACTTAGACCGAGTGAGATTCTCTTCTCAATCAAATAGGACACTAAGTCCACTACAAGGACCACCACACAATTGGTGTCTCTTGTTTTGATTACAAGTGTTATGGAAACGAGAATGAGGAAGAAGAAAAGCAATCCAAGCGCAATAGCTCAAAAGAACACAAATGTCACTCTCTCTAGTCACTAATTTGTTTGGAGTGATTCCGGACTTGGGAGAGGATTTGATCTCTTTGATTGTGTCTTGTATTGAATGTTATAGCTCTTGTATGAGGTGTGAAGGTTGAAAACTTGGATGCCATGAATGTGGGGTGGTTGGGGGTATTTATAGCCCCATCCCCCAAAATGGCCGTTGGGGATGGCTTCTGTCGACGGGCGCAACGGACAGTCCGGTGCGCCACCAGACACTGTCCGGTGCGCCAGCCACGTCACCCAGCTGTGACACCCCAGTGTCACCTAGGGTTTTTCTCAAAAATGCTAACCCAAGAACCATCATTTTATGTGAACCAATTTGAGCATGAACATCAAATTCACTTAAGAATAAAGGACCCACTAAGCCTATACTTAAAAGTATCATGTTCAAAACAAATGGGTTTTTCAAAAAGGCAAAAATGTGCAACCCCAATAAAAAACCCTAATTGAACCCTATAAACAAATTTCAAGAGAAAGGGGAAAAGGGTATGAAAAATATAAAATCATGACTTGGGCCAATTATAAACATTAAAGTATACTAAATAAGCAACAACAAAGATTATGGAAGCTTGGCCAAAACAATTTAAATAAAACCCTAAACAAGCCTCTCAAGTGGGAGTTCATTAGGGAATTCTGAAATTCAGAATTCTGAATTTCAGACCTTGAGCCAAAGATCAAGTGTGTTCACCTTGATCCCAAACTCAAATCCTAATGGCCCCATTAACAAAAACGTGCATAACTAACCTCTCTGTCTTGTGCCAGAAGATGGCATTGGGACGCGTGCCTCGGACACGTCAAACCAGAGATCTTCTCCCTGTGTGCGGTAGTGAGACAAACCAGATTTCTTCCCTCTCTATCTCCTAATCCAGTCAACCAAACCTGCTAGCGTCCACACACAAAAGACAAAGGGACCTGAGAGGAAGAGAACTCTCAACGGGACTTTGGCCAAAATCTCAAAGATTTAGAGCCAATCCGCGCTTGAACTCGACCTCTCTCTGCGCTGCCTCGTGCTCGACGCTGTGTCAGGCGCCAGAGCGTGCACTGGCGTTCGCCGCGCACGCCCCGAGCGCTTGTCAGAGCCCCGCCCTCGGTCGTGCTCACCCGCGCCTATAAAGCCTCCCTAGGCGTGCCTCACCTCACCCCGTGCTCGCCATCGCCGGCCAGACGCCCCTCTTTAGCTCCGGCGAGCTCTTTTCCGCCCGCCATTGCCGCCAGGGCTTTGGCCACCGTGGCCAGCCCACTCCAGTCACCCCCAAGTCGCGCCAGCGCTTCGGTTAGCTTCGCCATTGGCCCGTGAAGCTTTCTAAGCCCTCGAACCTGGCAGAACTTCACCGGAGGGCGAAGATCGACCTCACCGGACTTCGGCCGCCCGCCTGCACGCGTGGACCGATGAAGCTCCCTGATCCCCGGTGAAGCTCCCTGACCCGTTTGATCGGTCAATTGTGCCCTGGATAGGCCGGACTCCTCACCGCCGACGAGCTCTCCCGCCTGCGCACGCGGACCGGCCGACTCCGACCATCCCCGACGGCGACCCGCACATCGTCGTGACCCTCAGGACCTCTCCTACACCCTCGGCCACCTCACCAGAGCAATCTCGCCGTCGGTAAGCCCCTCTGCCCTTTCTTCCGCTGCGGGTACTGTTTAATTTGGGGGAAGGACCTCGGGTTAGGATTAGAAGAATCCAGGGGGTTTCTGAGATATCAGTGACTCAATTGAATAGTAGCCCAGGGACTAGTCTGTAAGGAAAACTTAAAATACCCGCCAGGGACCCCATTGCAAAGTAGTTTTCCATTTAATCATTTCTGTTTAATCTTTTTAATGAACAGAGAACTTGGGAAATTCATAACTTGATGAATACTTAACCAAAAATTGTCAAACCAATTTTGCTAAATTCTAAATATTATGAACTATCAATTAAAAATACTGAACTCTATGCTTTCTGTTCTAATCTTTGGAGTTAAAAATTTAATACAGAAACTGACCAAACCTTGTTTAATTAAGTAAAATTAGTTATATTCCTGTGCTGAACCTAAGAAAATTTGTAGATGTTTAAACCCCATGTGAACACTGTTTAAAAATAGTGAGAACCCCAGTATTGAAAAATTTAGTGTAAATATCCATTAAAAGCCATTTCCGCCCAAACCCTAGGACTTGTAAAAATAGTTGATAATAAAAATCCAGTGGACTTGTAACCACCAAAACCCCACTGCAAAAATAATAAACAACCCAGACCATCATTTTAAGTAAGGTAAATAAATAGAACATGATAATGAGCCATAGTTCAATTAAATTATGAAGTAACCCACAATAATGCAATAATGGGTAAATAAAATTTTTCTAGACCAATAATGAGATAGGCCACCAGAGAAAAATACAAACTTATTGGAAAGATGCAAAATAATACCTATTGCCAATATTTGGTAAGAAAGGCTATTTAATCCTATTAATGCACACCACCCCTTTCCTTAAGCAAAAAGATGCCAAACTTCAGAATGATTGCTCTTGCGTAAAGAAGAAGCTAGAAAAATCAGAAATCTGTTGTTTGATATTTTTCAAATATAGTGATAGTAGAAAGCACCCCTTTGGCTAGAAACTTTAGAAAATCCTAATAAAATGACTAATAAGTATTAATGGCTAAAAATTTGTACCAAGTCATGTCATAGCCTCTAAATGCCAGCAAAAATAAGTCTTAGAGAATTACCTGCTATTAAATGATAGTTGTAGTTCAAATCACCCCTTCTGCCCTAAAATTTGGTAATTTTGTCCAGAGACAATATTCACTTTTTGAACCCCAAATTTTGAGACAGAGAATTATACACCAGTAACAAGCCACTGTAATTTTTGTAGAATTTTTGGAAATTTATTAAGGTGACTTGTAGTTCAAACCCACTCCAAAAACTTAAAGAGAATAAAAAAAGGAAAGGAGAAATAAACCTCACTCCAATAAGTCCAACTTGAGTTCTTGGCAATTCTCACTAAAGACCTTAAAAATAATTCAGTGGAACCCCAAGAATAAACCTACCACTTAATTTACCAAGTATACCACCAAAAATCTCGTACAAGCAAGTTTAGCTCTATCTAATTCAAGTAGATCATACACCATCAAAAGTTTAAATTACTGATGCACATATCATATCCTGCATATATCTTACGCATTGCATTCATTAGATTGTAATCTAGTTGATGGAGAGTACGTGCTCATCCCCGAGCAAGGATCTGTTCAAGAGGAAGACCAGGAGCAAGCTCCCGAGGCTGCTATCGAGGATCTCCCCGCAGCCCCAGCTATTGAAGGCAAGCCCCAGTTTTATGCATAACTGTTTATATATGCTATTTTACTACACTTAATATTTGTAGGTTTGTAATGTGCACTTAAGTGTAGGAGTTGCTTCAAACCTCTAGATGCGTGAACTTAGGATTCCTTTTTGAGATGAATACTAGTATGCTAGGTCGAATAGCTGCTTGCTAGTCAGGATCTCGGAAGAAGTCGAGTGATTTTTCTAGCACTCGCGCGAGGTCAGGAATTGATTGTATTCATCTTGATAACGGGATCTATGTTAGTCTATGGACTTGGATCCAGGGAGGATGCCTTGTCCATGAGACGGGAAAAAGGAATTAAGGATTAACTAGCTGTATGCCCGTACGTTGTTACGGCGGCAACATGTTATGATAAAATACATTAATATGCAAAAACATTAATCATCATTCCACATATATGCTCTCCAATGAACAAACTGATGTCAAGAAAATCAAAAGGATGAAAAACAAAGTCATCGACCAGCTGATTCAGAAAAGATTCAGAACTGTTCCAACTCGGGAGGAAGAAATATAGAAGAAAGAACCTTGTGGAAGGTTTCTACATTCTAGTGACGTAATAAGTTATATTGCACTTCGTAAAACCAAGGCTTGTAATAATAAGTACTTCTATATTGTATACTTTAAACATCTACACGTAAAATTATGTTATTGTAACCTTTTGTGTTTTCTCCGATATATGTTTGTATGAAATGTATGTTACTGTAATATATGCGAAATGGGTTGTGTTCAATGGATTGGAAAAGATGATTTAGATTTCTACAAAATCTAATAGATCCTGTTAAGTTATCTGGTGCACACGTATAGTTGTCTAAGGTCTTTGAGAAAAAGACAGGTGCAGGTGGGTACTAAAACTTAGAAGGTTCTGTTACAACAACCCTGCGATCTTTCTTCTCCGATGAGGTCCCTCTCGGAAGGCGAGATTTAGGTTCTGCAACAGATTCACAAAGCTCTCTGCGCCCTCGCGGTAGTCTGACGCCTTTACGTGGATGGTCCACGCACCCGCAAAGGAGAGAGGAGCTCCCTAAGCAGAGTTCATAAACAGTCTGGTACCTACTGCGGATGGTCCATGCTCCCTCAGAAAGATTCTCTTAGGTCTCGATCTACAGAGCGAGATCTAGAGATCGTTAATGTTTGGTCGAAAAAACGCGTAGTCAAGACCGCTAAAGGTCTGCTTCATTGTCCTTCTATGTTATTTTATTTTTAGCCCCTAGGCTCAAGCACTGGTCCATTGCCTAACTGTTATGAAATTTTTTAACTGCAAAATCAAAAGGATGTTTCTTGTCAGGGGATTGAATGTCATATAGAAAAAAGTGCTGACATGTCTAAAATTTGAAATATTGGAGAGTTAATTGTTAGAAATTTGCTGTGGAAAGACAGTATTTCAGGGAAAGAATTTTTTAATAGAACCCAGATACGGCGATACATAGTTTTTTTTGGGGGGGGGAATTAGGAAGATTTTTGGAGTTTGGTCTAATGTGAGTCGGTTGTACAGGGCGGTCAGGTTTACCTCGGTGGTCGCCCAGTTGCCCGCATGAGAGAGAGAGCACGCCGGGTAAATGGGAGAAGAGAAGACAATGGCGTTGAAATGGTGAAGTCAGTATGTGTTCTCAGTTTGACAATTTTGTTATCATCTCTTTACGACTTTACAAATAGGTCCCAAGCAATGGCAGAACTACTATATGCAAAAGTGGCTGAAAGAAGGAATGGTATTGCAATTTGCTGCACTGGAATGGGAAGATACTTTCTATTCACCTTTCAGATTATTTTCTATAGAACCAGGGGGTACTGTTCTCATACAGCAAAATATACTGCCTATTTACTGTGATAAAAATAGATTTATGTAGATTATTGATTTCGAGCTCCCGATAACTGTGAGGCTGGCTGTAACTGAATGCGCAAGGTACAGTTTTTCCTACTTATTATCCAGCACGCTTTTGCAACAAGTACATGCAATTGGTTAACCACGCATGCTGCTAATCAAAGCAATTAGATGCAATCTAGATGTGCAGTGCAGAGCATTGGTGTCGGCCATTTGGTTTTCGATGGAAATTGATGCCATCAGGAATGGGATCATATGTCACTGTATTTTGTAGGAGCAAAGCCTGCAACCATCTGACCACGCATGCTCCATAATTAGGATCTGCAACAAAAAAAGGGGAAATTTGGATGGACTACCATTCAAAGTTCACCAGAAATGATGAAACTATTATCTACCATCATAATGCTTGTTGTACTAATTAAGGACCCTTTATCCATTGTGAACAGAGTGAGTCCTTTCACAAAATGCTAGATTGATATTTTTGAAGACACAATTACTTTAAGGTTGGACTCAAAACCACTAAAAATACCAATTCTTAGAAGCAGAGAAAGGGCTCCGTATTCCATAAAAAATTATGTGTTCTTAAAATATAATGCAAAAAATGAAGATATTACTAAAACCAACAACCCAAGTTGTCTAGGGTAGAAGTCATTTTTGTCAGAGACATATTTTCCCATCATTAGACATATTTTTTTAAAGTTGTTATCTATGCTCACATAAAAAGAACCAATAATATTGTTTTGGTAGATACTCGATGATCGCTATTTGTTAGCATCAAAACAAATGTGTTACTATCCTGCTCTATTTATACGTACAAAAATGTTCAAAAGACTGGTTGAGTGTGCAGTGGTTGGTATGACTATACAACACAGGTAATGGCCTGAAGACTACCAGATTGTGCAATGGCTGAAATATCTAAACATTTGAACAAGACTCTTAAATGCCTGAGCTAGTTCATATTCGTAAAATTCTATATACATACAACAAAGCCCTTTTTGATATACATCAAAATCAATTCAGAGTTGATCTGAATCTAACCATCTAGCAGTCCAGTCAAGCCAAAAATAACAATAGCTCGAGGAGCTTGGATGTATAGTATCGTAAACTTTGACAGAGCCTTTAAATCTTTGTGTTAAGGTGACACTTTGTGATGTTAGATGAAGTTATCTACAGACACACATGTATGTTTTTTTAGAAGATAGTATTCCTTTCCTAGTTCCGTTTTATAAATTCTAGAGCCTCTAATTTGGAACGTAGAAGTTCAACTGTAGTAGATGTATATATGTTTGTTGAACATAACAATTGGCGATTGCAATCTGTTAATTGTTTATCAGTAAGGAAGTACATACCTGGGCTCATCAGGAGTGTCTTTACATTCAAGTTGACTTACAAACAGTTTCTTCATAGCCTTTTTATCGGCGATGATCGAGCTCTAACAGATCGAACGCTCTGGTATATAAGTATACAATGTCAAGGGAGTAAAATGAATTAACATAAGGCTGATTTGATAAGCTATACTAACCTTTTCTTAGTCGTGAGTTGTTGTATGTCAGGGCCGACTTTAGGCGTATCTACACTGATTAATGAGGCTACATGCTTGGCTGCATTGTGTCCGTGTTCTGCAATATTGTCCTACACGTATGAAACATAATAATAAGATATGACAGCTGCAAGTAGCACTCATTCAATTATATCATGGAAGGTGATGCACCTTACTGTCTCTCTGGAGGGCATGACAGCCATCGGTGTAGCTGGTGGCTGTAAATCTGATTTAGAAGGCAATTGCAACTGTAAATCCTGGTATCCTGCAGTTTCCTCACTTCTCCTGCATTTATCCCCCGAGAAATCACTGCACCAAACAGATAAATGTGCCACAAATTAGTTTGAACACAAGAATTATATATCCTGAAAACTCAAATTAATAGCATCGCATGACACGAATGGAAAATAAAACAATGTGGATACTGCTTCCTAAAAAATAGAACCGCGCAACAGTCGTCGTGGAAGCCATGACGGCTGCCAGTCCCCACTTCATCTCTCCTCCCCCTGCGGCATGCAGTGGTTGGTGAAGTCGATTGAAGTGTATCGTGTGTCGTCGACGACTGGCAGACTCCTAAGCTGAAATAGAACCATGTTCAATTCGTGCCCCAGACCTACCCTGTGTTCGGATTTGGGCAAGCAGAAGGGGACGCCTAGTGGGAGTTCTAGGAAAGGGTAGGGGAGCAATCTCACCATGTGGTCGTGGAGGATGTCGGCAATGGCATCGATGTACCCCTTGATCACGCGGACGACGCCGATGCGGCTGCCGATCTCCACTGCCTGTCTCACCGCGCTAAGACATCTTGATGACCTTAGGGGGCGGCTACAGCTAGGGCTTGGGTCTTTTGGATTTGGAAGGCGATGCGAAAACCAAATAGTGGAGAATGCGATAAGAGGGCGGGAGTAGCGGGTGTGGGGCAGCAGGAGTAGCAAGCGGGCCGGAGGGGCTTTTCTCAAAAACACGTCGTCGCCGTTTCTTCCCCTTTTTCTTTGAGAAAATTCGCCCGTGAGATCTTTAGTTTCAGACCCCGTGTGGATTAGTCGCTGTCACGATCGAGGCGGGGCACCAATTGCGGTGGCCACCACCTCCAATCCACTCCCCGCGGTGGCCTCGCCGAGCTGTTCTTGCTCCGTCCTCCCTCCAACTCCAAGATTTGTTTCGCACTCGATTCCTGAGCTTCTGCGGCGCTTCTTGCTGAAAAGAAAGCTCCGAGTTCTTCAGTTCTGGATCGATAGAGAGGCGGTTCCTTTTGGATTTGGAAGGCGATGCGAAAACCAAATAGTGGAGAATGCGATGAGAGGGCGGGAGGAGTAGCAAGCAAGCAGATGTGTGGGGTGGCAGGAGTAGCAAGCGGGCCGGAGGGCATCGTCTCAGGCGGGCATCGCGGCGGCATCTCAGGCGGACGGGGGAAAGGCGTCGAGGACAGGGGCACAACGGGAGACGTGGGAGGGAGACAGAGGCGGAGCGGGGGCACGGAGCTGCGGCCCGAGGTGCACCCCAGCATGGGGAGATCTGCGGCGGGGACAGAGTTGCGCGAGTCTGTCTAGCGCGTGCGCGGAGGACAACAGGTCCCGCGCGGCCCGGGCGACGGCCTCGCGGAGCACCTCGGTCTCACGGCGCAGGCCGGTGCCAAACTCGGTGAGGTCGCGGCGGTAGGCCTACGCCGTGCGCGAGGATGTCGGGGGCGGATTTGGGGCATGAGTTAGGGTTTTACCTGGTCAATTTGGAGGCGATAGGAGCCCGATGCCATTGCGGAGATGCAACGAAGAAGGGGACGGGGGCGGGGGAGATTTACATCGCAGGGGCAGAGGGCGCCGGATCCACCTTCGCTTCCTACAACGGCAATGGTGGCGAGGTGGTGGTCGTCACTGAAGAGGAGGAGGAGGAAGGCGAGCGGGGGCTTAAAGACGATGTTGGTCACCGCCATGCCGTCGTGGGGATTGCATCGCGGGGTGGGTGCAATGGCGACATTCGCGGGGACGGGCGCGGGCATGCCGCGGGGAGAGGCGGAGCCACGAAAGTGGTCTACACTATGCTCTTAATAGTTGTAGAGATGTGTGGATACCTGAGTCAAGCTTTTCAACGTACTAAGCATATGTCGGAAAATATGGTAACCGATAAACCTAGTACCTGAGTGAAGCTGGGCACGAACTTTATCCCTCATGCGACCTGAGACTGGGTCTCCCATGCTAGCTATGGTGGGTACAAGTGCGGTCACTGCACGGCGGCAGCCGGGGTCAGTGGAGCATTGTATGCCAAGGCGGTGAGGCCTGGACGCGAACGGGGAATCGATGGGGACGGTTGACATGTGTGGGGATGAAGTGCCCTAACATGTCGTGTGTTTAGGTTTACCTTGCAAGGATAAAAACTCGATTCGAATCGTCTGCTTCTCGCAGCTAATGAGACTACTTGACCCCTTGTACTACATCGAGTAAAAAGTGAAATGAGGTTACATGAGACAATTTGTTGATTGAACTAAATGCTTGTTACCATGTATGCTTAGAAGGAGCAAATATAGCTAAAGTAATGATGCTAGAATTTGAAAAGTTAAAATGGATTTTAGAAACAGCTAGTGCTTTTGGCAAACCAAACCCCTCAGCCAAATAGCTGCATAGTCTAGAGGTAGAGGAGTAGATTCCTCACACCGGGTAAGTCTAGCTGAGTATTAGTATACTCAGCCTTGCTTGTGGCAAAATTTTTGCAGGTGCGATTCAGGAGATGGTTGACGGTGTGACTTGGCCTACCACCCTGCCACCGGGTTGGACGGTCGAGTGGGATGTTGCTCCGGCGGGAGAGGAGCATGAGGAGTAGTGGGCTAGGCCTTGCCCATTTCCTCGATACTGACGACATCGATTATCCGCTGCATTTTATTTCGTGAACTCTTATTTGCTACTTGAAAAACTCCGATCTATGTAATAATTCAGTACTTAAATTGAGGTTTCTTGTTTTATAGTATTTCTTCTGTGACTCACCTTCGAGTGAGATTGTGGAATTTGATCCTGGTTAAGTGGCTCTATCAGACTAGATCTGAGGGACTAACGGGTTATTCCGATTTAAGTGTGTTGCGGCCCCTGAGGCGTGACTTAGGCACTTAAGCTAGAATAATTCGGGTGGTTCCGCCACAGCTGGCATCGGAGCAAATTTCACCACAGAGAAGGACAATAAAATCTGAATTCCATTTTCAAAATTTAAAACTTGCCTAGAAACTGCTATGAATCGTCAGGACTAGACCGCTAGACCTAGGACGAAAGGCCTTACTCATAGGGGGAGAAATAGGTGGCTAGTTAAGTAGGCCCCGTGGGCCAGTACTTAGATTTTTAAGGATGCCTTAAGAGCACCCTATTATCTAGAGAGGAGACGTTATTTCCAGCATGCATGCATTATAAACACAAAAGGGAATTAAAACTTGAGCTAACCCACTTCCTTTTAAACCCATCCAGGCTCTTTTATTTTATTCCTTCCACCATCATCTTTACCTTTGATACCCTTCCGCAGATGAATTCACCCACCCCCGCCAGTGGAGGAGACACTCGTTTCAGTTCTGACTTCCTTTCTCGTGATGGCTTTCCTTCCATCTTGTGGGAAGTGCTTAACTCCGCCGGTTACCCTACGCCCCCTTTGTACACGGTGCAGTTGTATGAGGAGCATCGGGTACCTCGTTGTCGGGTCTGGCTGACTTTGGAGGCTCATCTCCTTCAGCCGGGTTGGCATTCTCTTGATTCCGAAACAGTTGGATTCAGGACGGATGACACCATTGAAGCGGCAACCATGAAGACTCTGACGACTTTCTGTGGCTATCATCCCCTGGAGATGGTGATGCACCCCTTGGGACTCTTCCTTGCTGAGAAGAAGGATGACCCCATGTGGTGTAACCGCGTGAGCCATGTGAAGGATGTGTGGGCAATGTATCCTGACTTAGTTGGGA
This sequence comes from Zea luxurians, assembly GCA_029449295.1. Classification (NCBI taxonomy): domain Eukaryota; kingdom Viridiplantae; phylum Streptophyta; class Magnoliopsida; order Poales; family Poaceae; genus Zea; species Zea luxurians. The sequence continues at coordinate 106,156,113 of JAOPSE010000006.1, read as the reverse complement.
GGGTCACCGTTCAGTGCATGAGTGCGCTATACCGCCTTCAGGCCCTTCAGAGCGACGCTATGGCACACCTTGCTAACATCGCTCAAACCACCAAGCTCACTCTCGACAGTCGAGAAGATTTTGTGGTCGATTTATCCTCCGAGTTAGTGGAGAAGGATCTGCAGGTGGAAAGGCTGAGCCAGCGCATTACCACCTTGGAGCAGCAGGTGGAGATCCGAGACAACACAATTGATGTCTTGGAGAACCAGCTCCACGATGTGCAGAGGGAACTCGAAGAAGCAAATGACCACTTGGACATGCACCACTTGGAGATGGAGGTCAATGAAGCCGGAAGCGAGGGAGAAGAGGCTCCCGAGGAGCTAGGACCAGCCCCTGGTGCCAATGGGACTACCTCCGCAATGCCTCCTTCACCCGTATCCAGCGTCGCTTCCACCGTGCAGGGTTGATTAGTCACTTCGACGCTTTTGGGCGGATAGAAACCTATGTGAGCTTAGTTAATGTCAGATTTTAGACTAGGCTTACAGGTACTTTCCCCTAATTGATGTAACCCTGTGAACTTTTGAAATCTGTGGGATGTCTGTAACCATGTTATCTTCATTTCGAACCTGATATTATGATTATGGCATTTTTTTCCTTCCATAAGAGATAATATCTTGCCATTCGAAATTGTGAGTTGGGATAACAATGGCGACAATCTCTGTTTTCAGATGGCAGCTAGGCAGCGTCGCGGGCATAACGAGCAGGTTCCCCTGCCACCTCCTCCAGCTCCCACAGTGCAGGACCTGATGGCCCAGCAGAATGAGATTCTGCGACAGCTCTTGCAGCGCCAGCCCCACCCTCAGCAGCATGGTGGAGGCTAGCCTCAGCGACCTCCGGCAGCGGCAACCTACTAGGAGTTCCTGAGCACGCAGCCACCCTTGTTCACCAAGGCAGAGGATCCATTGGACGCCGACGTGTGGCTCCACATCGTTGAGTCCAAGTTTCCCCTCCTCACGGGAGACTGTCCTGATGCTACCAAGACTCGCTTCGCCGCGCAGCAGCTTCGTGGATCTGCTCGGACTTGGTGGGACCACTTCCGTGCTATGCTCCCCGCTGATCGTGAAGTGTCTTGGGAGGAATTCAAGACTGCTTTCAGAGGGCACCACATCCTAGCTGGCATTCTTGATCGCAAGCTGAATGAGTTTCTGGCACTTAATCAAGGAACCCGCACGGTACTGCAGTATGCGCAGGCCTTCAACGACCTATGCCAGTATGCAGGTTACCATGCTGATTCTGATGAGAAGAAGAGAGACCGCTTCCGTAGGGGTCTTAGCACCAAGCTGCGGGAACGACTCAACACTGTCCGGGCTGATAGCTTCAATGAGTTGGTCAACCTGGCCATCTCCTAGGAGGATTGCATTGTAGCTCACCGGATAGAGAAGAAGAGAAAGGCACCAATGGCAGCACCATCCGCCTAGGCCCAGAGGTTCAGGATTGTTTCTCACAATCAGAGCAGGGGTTTTCAGCAGCAGGCAGACAGATGGGTGATCAGGCCACCTCAACAGCAGCAGTCAGCACCCAACCACTTTCCAGCTCCCGCTCCAAGGAACAATCAACCTCCGCAGCAGCAGCAGTTCCGCCAGGGCAATGGGAACAAATGTTTCACTTGCGGCAATGTGGGCCACTATGCCATGAATTGTCCCAAGAACCAGCAAAGGCAGGTGCCAGCACCAAATCAAGACAAGGGAAGAAAGCAGAAGGTACAGGTTAAGCAAGGGAAGCTCAACTTCACTACCCTGGAGGAAGTACCTGAGGGAGCTCCCTCATGACCGGTATCTTTTCAGTTTATAATCAACCTGCTTTAATTCTGTTTGATTCTGGTGCATCTCATAGTTTCATTAGCCAGAAGTTCAGTGCTAAATGTGAACTGCCATTCTCTCACTCAAAAGGGTCATTTATGATAGTCACACCTGGGGGTAAAATTTCAACTAATCAATTAAACCAAAGTGTGCCTATTCAATTGGGAAGCCACATTGTCAAAACCACCCTTCTTGTTTTGGGTTTGGAAAATGTGGACATTATTCTGGGAGCTAATTGGATGACCCTACACCAAGTTGTGCTTGATGTAGCCAGCCGTGTCGTGGAAATCAATTCTCCGTTCTATGGGAACTTCACCTTAATTCTGCCCAGTCAGGGTTCTACTCAGTCATGTGCTTTCTCTATGACGGAGTTACCTCTGAAGAAGATCCCAGTGGTCTGTGAGTATGCAGATGTCTTTCCTGATGAATTGCCAGGAATGCCACCTGACCGGGATATTGAATTTACCATCGAGTTGCAACCGGGAACGACACCAATTTCCAAGAGGCCTTACCGAATGCCACCCGCTGAGTTGGCAGAATTGAAGAAGCAATTGCAGGAGTTGCTGGATAAGGGATTTATTCGCCCAAGTACTTCGCCTTGGGGATGTCCAGCACTGTTTGTGAAGAAGAAGGATGAAAGCTTTAGGCTGTGTATAGATTACCGCCCTCTTAATGCGGTAACTATCAAGAACAAGTATCATTTGCCTTGTATTGATGTTCTTTTTGACCAGTTGGTCGGGGCCAAGGTGTTTTCCAAAATAGACCTTCGCTCCGGCTACCATCAGATCAAGATACGAGCAAGCGATATTCCGAAGACGACATTCTCAACCAGATATGGGCTATATGAATTCTTGGTGATGTCTTTCGGGCTGACTAATGCACCAGCATATTTCATGTATCTGATGAATTCTATTTTCATGCCTGAATTGGACAAGTTCGTAGTGGTGTTCATCGATGATATCTTGGTGTACTCTAAGAACGAAGAAGAACATGTCGGGCATTTGCATGTAGTGCTTCAACGTCTGTGAGAGCACCACCTTTATGCCAAGTTGTCCAAGTGTGATTTTTGGCTAAAGGAAATCAAATTCTTGGGTCACACTATCTCTTAGGCAGAAATAGCTGTTGATCCTGATAAGGTGCAAGAAGTGATGAACTAGAAGCCACCAATGACTGTCCGTCAGATTCGGAGTTTTCTGGGATTAGCTGGTTATTACTGAAGATTTATTCCGGATTTCTCTCGAATTGCGAAGCCTATAATTGAGCTGCTGAAGAAAGAAGACAAGTTTGTTTGGAGTCAGAAGTGCGAAGATGCCTTCCATGCATTAAGGAAGCATCTGACCACAGCACCAGTGTTGGCGCAACCCGACAACAGCAAGCCTTTTGATGTGTATTGTGATGCCTCTGGCACTGGACTAGGTTGTGTCTTAATGCAAGACAACCGAGTCATTGCTTACGCCTCAAGAGCACTCAGGCATCATGAGCAAAATTACCCCACTCATGACCTCGAGTTGGCAGCAGTGGTTCATGCATTAAAAATGTGGAGGCACTACTTAATGGGAACCCACTGCAACATCTTCACTGATCATAAGAGCCTTAAGTACATCTTTACTCAGGCTAATCTCAACATGAGGCAGAGAAGATGGCTGGAACTGATCAAGGATTATGACCTGGAGGTACATTATCACCCAGGGAAAGCCAATGTGGTAGCAGATGCCTTGAGTCGAAAGTTGCAGTGCAATTGTATTCTGATGGATTCTCGCATTAACACCTTGTGTGATGAGTTGAGCAAGATGCAAATTGAAGTGATTCCTTCTGGTGCTCTGTCTCACATTTCTGTCGAGCCAGCCTTGCAAGACCAGATCATCATGGCCCAGCTCAATGATAAGGGAGTGCAGATTATCAAGGAGAATCTCCATCAGAAGGTTGAGAAGTATAAATGTTTCCGCCAAGATGAAAAGGGTGTATTATGGTTCAAAGGCAGATTGGTGATTCCTAAAAACAAGGACCTCAAGAAGAAAATTTTGGACGAGGCTCATCTCTCCAAATTCTCTATGCATCCGGGAAGCACCAAAATGTATCATGATCTGAAGCCTTTGTATTGGTGGACCAGAATGAAGAGGGAGATAGCCCAGTATGTATCGGAATGTGACACCTGTCAGAGGATAAAGGCAAGCCACTTGAAATCAGCTGGAGCTTTGCAACCCCTATCTATACCTTCGTGGAAATGGGACGACATCAGCATGGATTTCATCGTGGGTCTGCCCAACACCTCTCGTCATCATGTGATTCGATTTGGGTTATTGTGGACCGACTGACGAAAGTGGCACATTTTCTCCCTGTGCACACCACTGATGAGGCTCAAAAGTATGCAGAGTTGTACATTGACCGGATCGTGTGTTTGCACGGATTACCTCGGACCATTGTTCCTGACCGAGGAGCCCAATTTGTTGCCAGATTTTGGGAACAGTTGTAGGAGTCTTTGGGGACCAAGCTAATCAGGAGTTCAGCTTACCACCCACAGACTGATGGTCAGACGGAAAGGGTAAACCAAATTCTGGAAGATATGCTGAGAGCTTATGCAATCGATTGTGGCAAGAACTGGGATAAGCACCTCTCTTTGGCAGAGTTTGCTTATAACAACAGTTATCAATCCAGCCTCAGGATGGCACCCTTCGAAGCTCTCTATGGAAGAAGGTGCAGGACACCACTCAATTGGTCTCAGCCTGGAGAGAGAGAAGTTTTCGGACCTGACTTAGTGACTGAAGCCGAAAGGAAGGTCAAACTAATCAGGAAGAATCTAGAAGCTGCTCAGGCCAGGCAGAATAGTTACCATGATAAAAGAAGGAAACCTCTCCAATTCAAGGTGGGAGATTTCGTGTATCTCAAGGTATCACCCACCAAGGGAGTGCAGAGGTTTGGAATCAAAGGCAAGCTAGCCCCTCGTTACATTGGACCTTATGAGATCATAGAAACCTGTGGACCCGTAGCATATAAGCTGAAGTTACCTTCAAAAATGTCTGCCATTCACAGTGTGTTCCATGTATCTCAGCTGAAGAAGTGTGTTCGATTGCCGACCGAGATCATAGCAGAGCCAGAATTGGAGATAGAACCAGATCTATCGTACCAAGAGTACCCTTCCAAGATTCTGGATTGCAAAGAAAGATCAACACGGGCTAAATCGATCAAAATGTACAAGGTCCAGTGGAGTAATCACTCAGAGGAAGAATCTACTTGGGAGACTAAGGAATTCTTGAGATCCAACTTCCCCGATTGCCTACCTAAGGAATCTGGTACGTAATCGCACCCAACCCCTCCTCCTGCCCTTCGAATCTAAAATTCAGAAATATGATCTTAATCAGAATGAAGTAACCATAAAACAAGATTTAAAAAGGACTTCCTTCTAAAGTTGCAAAGAGAATGACATTCGAAGAGCAAATTGCCCTAATAATAAGAGCACCCACTTCCTATAAGTCTCACCCTTCGCTTCACCCAGGGAGGACTCTGACCCGAATCTCGGGACGAGATTCCTTTAAGGGGGGAAGGCTGTGACACCCTAGTGTCACCTAGGGTTTTTCTCAAAAATGCTAACCCAAGAACCATCATTTTATGTGAACCAATTTGAGCATGAACATCAAATTCACTTAAGAATAAAGGACCCACTAAGCCTATACTTAAAAGTATCATGTTCAAAACAAATGGGTTTTTCAAAAAGGCAAAAATGTGCAACCCCAATAAAAAACCCTAATTGAACCCTATAAACAAATTTCAAGAGAAAGGGGAAAAGGGTATGAAAAATATAAAATCATGACTTGGGCCAATTATAAACATTAAAGTATACTAAATAAGCAACAACAAAGATTATGGAAGCTTGGCCAAAACAATTTAAATAAAACCCTAAACAAGCCTCTCAAGTGGGAGTTCATTAGGGAATTCTGAATTTCAGATCTTGAGCCAAAGATCAAGCGTGTTCACCTTGATCCCTAACTCAAATCCTAATGGCCCCATCAACAAAAACGTGCATAACTAACCTCTCTGTCTTGTGCCAGAAGATGGCATTGGGACGCGTGCCTCGGACACGTCAAACCAGAGATCTTCTCCCTATGTGCGGCAGTGAGACAAACCAGATTTCTTCCCTCTCTATCTCCTAATCCAGTCAACCAAACCTGCTAGTGTCCACACACAAACGACAAAGGGACCTTAGAGGAAGAGATCTCTCAACGGAATTATGGCCAAAATCTCAAAGATTTGGAGCCAATCCGCGCTTGAACTCGACCTCTCTCTGCGCTGCCTCATGCTCGACGTTGTGCCAGGCGCCAAAGCGCGCACTGGCGTTCGCCGTGCATGCCCCGAGTGCTTGTCAGAGCCCCGCCCTCGTCCATGCTCGCCCGCGCCTATAAAGCCTCCCCAGGCGCGCCTCACCTCACCCCATGCTCGCCATCGCCGGCCAGACGCCCCTCTTTAGCTCCGGCGAGCTCTTTTTCGCCCGCCATTGCCGCCAGGGCTTCGGCCACCGTGGCCAGCCCACTCCAGTCACCCCCAAGTCACGCCAGCGCTTCGGTTAGCTTCGCCATTGGCCCATGAAGCTTTCCAAGCCCTCGGACCTGGCAGAACTTCACCGGAGGGCGAAGATCGACCTCACCGGACTTCGGCCACCCGCCTGCACGTGTGGACCGAGCTCTCCGGTGAGCCATTCTTCAATTCCTCGCGCACACACCTTCCTTAATCCCCGGTGAAGCTCCTTGACCCGTTTGATCGGTCAATTGTGCCCTGGATAGGCCGGACTCCTCGCCGCCGACGAGCTCCCCCGCTTGCGCACGCGGACCGGCCGACTCCGACCATCCCCGACGGCGACCTGCACATCGCCGTGACCCTCAGGACCTCCCCTACACCCTCGGCCACCTCACCGGAGCAATCTCGCCGCTGGTAAGCCCCTCCACCCTTTCTTTTGCCGCGGGTACTGTTTAATTTGGGGGAAGGACCTCGGGTTAGGATTAGAAGAATCCAGGGGGTTTTCTGAGATGTCAGTGACTCAATTGAATAGTATCCCAGGGACTAGTTTGTAAGGAAAACTTAAAACACCCGCCAGGGACCCCGTTGCAAAGTAGTTTTCCATTTAATCATTTCTGTTTAATCTTTTTAATGAACAAAGAACTTGGGAAATTCATAACTTGATGAATACTTAACCAAAAATTGTCAAACCAATTTTGCTAAATTCTAAATATTATGAACTATCAATTAAAAATACTGAATTCTATGCTTTCTATTCTAATTTTTGGAGTTAAAAATTTAATACAGAAACTGACGAAACCTTGTTTAATTAAGGAAAATTAGTTATATTCCTGTGCTGAACCTAAGAAAATTTGTAGATGTTCAAACTCCATGTGAACACTGTTTAAAAATAGTGAGAACCCCAGTATTAAAAATTTAGTGTAAATATCCATTAAAAGCCATTTCTGCCCAAACCTTAGGAAAATCAGAAAGGCCTTAGAAATTAATGACCAGTGAATGAAATTATTTTTCCTAGTTTGCTTAAGTAACAAAGAACCTAGGAAAAATAAATGAACCTCTAGCCCAGATCAGATTCAAAGTAAAATGTTTTATTTAGCATTATTTCAGCTAGAAATCAATTATTAAAATTACAAAACCAGATCCAAAGTTGATAATAAAAATCCAGTGGACTTGTAACCACCAAAACCCCACTGCAAAAATAATAAACACCCCAGACCATCATTTAAAGTAAGGTAAATAAATAGAACATGATAATGAGCCATAGTTCAATTAAATTATGAAGTAACCCACAATAATGCAATAATGGATAAATAAAATTTTTCTAGACCAATAATGAGATAGGCCACCAGAGAAAAATACAAACCCATTGGAAAGATACAAAATAATACCTATTGCCAATATTTGGTAAGAAAGGCTATTTAATCCTATTAATGCACACCACCCCTTTCCTTAAGCAAAAAGATGCCAAACTTCAGAATGATTGCTCTTGCGTAAAGAAGAAGCTAGAAAAATCAGAAATCTGTTGTTTGATATTTTTCAAATATAGTGATAGTAGAAAGCACCCCTTTGGCTAGAAACTTTAGAAAATCCTAATAAAATGACTAATAAGTATTAATGGCTAAAAATTTGTACCAAGTCATGTCATAGCCTCTAAATGCCAGCAAAAATAAGTCTTAGAGAATTACCTGCTATTAAATGATAGTTGTAGTTCAAATCACCCCTTCTGCCCTAAAATTTGGTAATTTTGTCCAGAGACAATATTCACTTTTTGAACCCCAAATTTTGAGACAGAGAATTATACACCAGTAATAAGCCACTGTAATTTTTGCAGAATTTTTGAAAATTTATTAAGGTGACTTGTAGTTCAAACCCACTCCAAAAACTTAAAGAGAATAAAAAAAGGAAAGGAGAAATAAACTTCACTCCAATAAGTCCAACTTGAGTTCTTGGCAATTCTCACTAAAGACCTTAAAAAGAATTCAGTGGAACCCCAAGAATAAACCTACCACTTAATTTACCAAGTATACCACCAAAAATCTTATATAAGCAAGATTTAGCTCTATCTAACTCAAGTAGATCATACACCATCAAAAGTTTAAATTACTGATGCATATATCATATCCTGCATATATCTTACGCATTGCATTCATTAGATTGTAATCTAGTTGACGGAGAGTACATGCTCATCCCCGAGCAAGGATCTGTCCAAGAGGAAGACCAGGAGCAAGCTCCCGAGGCTGCTATCGAGGATTTCCCCGCAACCCCAGCTATTGAAGGCAAGCCCCGGTTTTATGCATAACCGTTTATATATGCTATTTTACTACACTTAATATTTGTAGGTTTGTAATGTGCACTTAAGTGTAGGAGTTGCTTGAAACCTCTAGATGCATGAACTTAGTATTCCTTTTTGAGATGAATACTAGTATGCTAGGTCGAATAGCTGCTTGCTAATCAGGATCTCGGTAGAAGTCAAGTGATTTTTCTAGCACTCGTGCGAGGTCAGGAATTGATTGTATTCATCTTGATAACGGGATCTATGTTAGTCTATGGACTTGGATCCAGGGAGGATGCCTTGTCCATAAGACAGGAAAAAGGAATTAAGGATTAATGTGTGGATACCTGAATCAAGCTTTTGAACGTACTAAGCACATGTCGGGAAATATGGTAACCGATAAACCTAGTACCTGAGTGAAGTCGGGCACGGACTTTATCCCTCATGCGACCTGAGACTGGGTCTCCCATGCTAGATATGGTGGGTACAAGTGCGGTCACTGCACGGCGGCAGCCGGGGTCAGTGGAGCATTGTATGCCAAGGCGGTGAGGCCTGGACGCGAACGGGGAATCGATGGGGACGGTTGACATGTGTGGGGACGAAGTGCCCTGACATGTCGTGTGTTTAGGTTTACCTTGCAAGGATAAAAACTCGATTCGAATCGTCTGCTTCTCGTAGTTAATGAGACTGCTTGACCCCTTGTACTACATCGAGTAAAAAGTGAAATGAGGTTACATGAGACAATTTGTTGATTGAACTAAATGCTTGTTACCATGTACGCTTAGAAGGAGCAAATATAGCTAAAGTAATGATGCTAGAATTTGAAAAGTTAAAAATGGATTTTAGAAATAGCTAGTGCTTTTGGCAAACCAAACCCCACAGCCAAACAGCTGCATAGTCTAGAGGTAGAGGAGTAGATTCCTCACACCGGGTAAGTCTAGCTGAGTATTAGTATACTCAGCCTTGCTTGTGACAAAATTTTTGCAGGTGCGATTCAGGAGATGGTTGACGGTGTGACTTGGCCTACCACCCTGCCACCGGGTTGGACGGTCGAGTGGGATGTTGCTCCGGTAGGAGAGGAGCATGAGGAGTAGTGGGCTAGGCCTTGCCCATTTCCTCGATACCGACGACATCGATTATCCGCTGCATTTTATTTCGTGAACTCTTATTTGCTACTTGAAAAACTCCGATCTATGTAATAATTCAGTACTTAAATTGAGGTTTCCTATTTTATTGTATTTCTTCTGTGACTCACCTTCGAGTGAGATTGTGGAATTTTGATCCTGGTTAAGTGGCTCTATCAGACTAGATCTGAGGGACTGACGGGTTATTCCATTTTACGTGTGTTGTGGCCCCTGAGGCGTGACTTAGGCACTTAAGCTGGAGTAATTCGGGTGGTTCCGCCACACCAACCGTTAGGGTTCGACCATTGGAGCTCTGACTTGTGGGGCCACCGGACAGTTCGGTGGTGCACCGGACGCCTGCTCTGACTTCTGAGCGCGCAGGCGCGCACTGTAGCACATTTAATTCCTTCGCAGATGACCGTTGGCGTGAAGTAGTCGTTGCTCCGCTGGCACACCGGACAATCCGATGTTACACCGGACAGCCCGGTGAATTATAGCGGAGCGGCTCCCAGAATTCCCGAAGGTGGCAAGTTTGGAGTTGGATTCCCTGGTGCACCGGACACTGTCTGGTGGCACACCGGATAGTCTGGTGCGCCAGACCAGGGTTGCCTTCGGTATACTTTGCTCCTTTGTTTTTGAACCCTTTCTTTTGACTTGTGTTGGTTTGTTGTGAACCTTTGGCACCTATAGAACTCATAATCTAGAGCAAACTAGTTAGTCCAATAATTTATGTTGGGCAATTCAACCACCAAAATTCATATGGAAAAGGTTTGACCCTATTTCCCTTTCAATCTCCCCCTTTTTGGTGATTGATGCCAACACAAACCAAAGCAAATATAAAAGTGCAGAATTGAACTAGTTTGCATAATGTAAGTGCAAAGGTTGCTTGGAATTGAAACCAATATACTTATTTCAATAGATATGTATGGATGGTTTTTCTTCTAATTTAAAATTTTGGACCACTTTTGCACCACGGGTTTTGTTTTGCAAATTCTTTGTAAAATTCTTTTCAAAATCATTTTGCGAATAGTCAAAGGTATATGAATAAGATTGAAGAGAGCATTTTCAAGATTTGAAATTTTCTCCCCTGTCTCAAATGCTTTTCCTTTGACTTAAACAAAACTCCCCTAAATAAAATTCTCCTCTTAGTGTTCAAGAGGGTTTTGCAAGTTTTGAAGATAATACTTTCTTCACCTTTTGAACACAATAAGATATCAATTTGAAAAACTTTTAAAATTCGGTGGTGGTGCGGTCCTTTTGCTTTGGGCTCATACTTTCTCCCCCTTTGGCATGAATCGCCAAAAACGGATACTTGTGAGTGAGATATAAGCCCTTTCCAACTTTCTCCCCCTTTGGTAAACAAAAATATGAGTGAAGATTATACCACAGTGGAGAATAATGCGGAATACCGGCAAATATCAATGGAGTTGAGTGGAAGTGCCTTCTTTGCCGAATACTCCATTTCCTTTTCAATATCTATGACTAAGCATAAGAATACACTTGAAAACACATTAGTTATAGACATAAAAGAGATATGATCAAAGGTATATAAGTGAGCAATGTGTGCAAAGAATCAATCAAAATTCCTGGAATCAAGAATGTTTAGCTCATGCCTAAGTTTGGTAAAAGTTTGCTCATCTAGTGGTTTGGTAAAGATATCGGCTAATTGTTCTTTGGTGCTCACATAAGAAATCTCGATATCCCCCTTTTGTTGGTGATCCCTCAAAAAGTGATACCAAATGGCTATGTGCTTAGTGCGGCTGTGCTCAACGGGATTTTCCGTCATGCGGATTGCACTCTCATTATCACATAGGAGAGGGACTTTGCTAAATTTGTAGCCATAGTCCCTAAGGGTTTGCCTCATCCAAAGTAATTACGCGCAACAATGGCCTGCGGCAATATACTCGGCTTCGGCGATAGAAAGAGCTACAGAATTTTGCTTCTTTGAAGCCCAAGACACCAGAGATCTTCCCAAGAACTGACAAGTCCCTGATGTGCTCTTCCTATCAAGTTTACACCCTGCCCAATCAGCATCCGAGTAACCAATTAAATCAAATGTAGATCCCTTGGGGTACCAAAGGCCAAACTTAGGTGTTTGAACTAAATATCTCAAGATTCGCTTTATGGCCCTAAGGTGAACTTCCTTAGAGTCGACTTGGAAACCTTGCACACATGCATACGGAAAGCATAATGTCCGGTCGAGATGCACATAAATAGAGTAAAGAACCTATCATCGACCGGCATACCTTTTGATCTACGGATTTACCTCCCGTGTCGAGATCGAGATGCTCATTGGTTCCCATGGGTGTCTTGATGGGCTTGGCATCCTTCATTCCAAACTTGGTGAGAATATCTTGAATATACTTTGTTTGGCTGATGAAGGTGCCCTCTTGGAGTTGCTTCACTTGAAATCCTAGAAAATACTTCAACTCTCCCATCATAGACATCTCGAATTTTTGAATCATGATCCTACTAAAATCTTCACATATAGATTTGTTAGTAGACCCAAATATGATATCATCAACATAAATTTGGCATACAAACAAATCACTTGCGATAGTTTTAGTGAATAAAGTAGGATCGGCTTTACCGACTTTGAATCCATTAGTGATAAGAAAATCTCTTAGGCATTCATACCATGCTCTTAGGGCTTGCTTGAGCCCATAAAGCATCTTAGAGAGTTTGTAGACATGGTTAGGATACTCACTATCTTCAAAGCCAGGAGGTTGCTCAACATAGACCTCTTCCTTGATAGGTCCGTTGAGGAAGGCACTCTTCACGCCCATTTGGTAAAGCTTAAAGCCATGGTGAGTAGCATAGGCAAGTAATATTCGAATTGACTCAAGCCTAGCTACGGGTGCATAGGTTTCTCTAAAATCCGAACCTTCGACTTGTGAATACCATTTGGCCACAAGTCGTGCCTTGTTCCTTGTCACCACACCATGCTCATCTTGCTTGTTGCGGAAGACCCACTTGGTTCCTATAACATTTTGGTTAGGACGTGGAACTAAATGTCATACCTCATTCCTTGTAAAATTGTTGAGCTCCTCTTGCATCGCCAACACCCAATCCGAATTTTGAAGTGCTTCCTCTACCCTGTGTGGCTCAATAGAGGAAACAAAAGAGTAAGGTTCACAAAAATGAGCAACACGAGATCGAGTAGTTACCCCCTTATGAATATCTCCTAGGATGGTGTTCACGGGGTGATCTCGTTGGATTGCTTGGTGGACTCTTGGGTGTGGCGGCCTTGAATTTTATTCGTCCTCCTTATCTTGATCATTTGCATCTCCCCCTTGATCATTGTCGTTTTCTTGAGGTGGCTCATCTTCTTGATCTTCTTCTTCATCATCTTGAGCCTCATCCTTATCTTGAGTTGGTGGAGATGCTTGCATGGAGGAGGATGGTTGATCTTGTGCTTGTGGAGGCTCTTCATATTCCTTAGGACACACATCCCTAATGGACATGTTCCTTAGCATGAGATATGGAGCCTCTTCATCATCTAATTCATCAAGATCAACTTGCTCTACTTGAGAGCCGTTAGTTTCATAAAACACAATGTCACAAGAAACTTCAACTAGTCCAGTGGACTTGTTAAAGACTCTATATGCCTTTGTGTTTGAATCATATCCTAGTAAAAAGCCTTCTATAGCCTTAGGAGCAAATTTGGATTTTCTACCTCTTTTAACAAGAATAAAGCATTTGCTACCAAAGACTCTAAAGTATGAAACATTTGGCTTTTTATCGGTGAGGAGTTCGTATGATGTCTTCTTAAGGATTCGGTGTAGATACAACCGGTTGATGGCGTAGCAAGCGGTGTTGACCGCCTCGGCCCAAAATCGATCCGAAGTCTTGTACTCATCAAGCATGGTCCTAGCCATGTCCAATAGAGTTCTATTCTTCCTCTCCACTACACCATTTTGTTGTGGCGTGTAGGGAGAAGAGAACTCATGCTTGATGCCTTCCTCCTCAAGAAAACCTTCTATTTGAGAGTTCTTGAACTCCGTCCCCTTGTCGCTTCTTATCTTCTTAATCCTCAAGCCAAACTCATTTTGAGCCCGTCTCAAGAATCCTTTCAAAGTCTCTTGGGTTTGAGATTTATCCTATAAAAAGAATACCCAAGTGAAGCGAGAATAATCATCCACAATAACTAAACAGTACTTACACCCGCCGATGCTTATGTAAGCGATCGGGCCGAATAGGTCCATGTGGAGGAGCTCAAGTGGCCTATCAGTCGTCATGATGTTCTTATGTGGATGATGAACACCAACTTGCTTCCCTGCTTGGCATGCGCTATAAATCCTGTCTTTCTCAAAATGAACATTTGTTAGTCCCAAAATGTGTTCTCCCTTTAGAAGTTTGTGAAGATTCATCATCCCAACATGGGCTAGTCGGCGGTGCCAGAGCCAACCCATGTTAGTCTTAGCAATTAAGCAAGTATCGAGTTTAGCTCTATTGAAATCAACTAAGTATAGCTGACCCTCTAATACTCCCTTAAAAGCTACTGAATCATCACTTCTTCTAAAGACAGTAACACCTGTATCTGTAAAAAGACAGTTGTAACCCATTTTACACAATTGAGAAACAGAAAGCAAGTTGTAATCTAAAGAATCTACAAGAAAAACATTGGAAATAAAATGGTCAGGTGATATAGCAATTTTACCCAATCCTTTGACCAAACCTTGATTTCCATCCCCGAATGTGATCGCTCGTTGGGGGTCTTGGTTTTTCTCGTAGGAGGAGAACATCTTTTTCTCCCCAGTCATATGGTTTGTGCACCCGCTGTCAATGATCCAACTTGAGCCCCCGGATGCATAAACCTACAAAACAAATTTAGTTCTTGATTTTAGGTACCCAAACAGTTTTGGGTCCTTTGACATTAGATACAAGAACTTTGGGTACCCAAACACAAGTCTTTGATCCCTTGTGTTTGCCCCCAACATATTTGGCAACTACCTTGCCTGATTTGTTAGTTAGCACATAAGAGACATCAAAAGTTTTAAATGAAACAATATGATCATTTGATGCAGTAGGAGTTTTCTTCTTAGACAATTTAGCATGGGTTGATTGCCTAGAACTAGATGCCTCACTCTTATATATAAAAGCATGATTAGGGCCAGAGTGAGACTTCCTAGAGTGAATTCTCCTAATTTTGTGTTCGGGATAGCCGGCAGGGTACAAAATGTAACCCTCGTTATCAACCATGTGAGCTTTGCCCTTAACAAAGTTAGACAATCTTTTAGGAGGGGCATTAAGCTTGACATTGTCTCCCTTTTGGAAGCCAATGCCATCCTTAATACCAGGGTGTCTCCCACTATAGAGCATGCTTCTAGCAAATTTAAATTTCTCATTTTTTAAGTCATGCTCATTAATTTTGGCACTAAGTTGAGCTATGTGATCATTTTGTTGTTTAATTAAAGCTAGGTGATCATGAATAACATCAACATTAATATCTCTACATCTAGTGCAAATAGTAACATGCTCAACGGAAGATGTAGAGGGTTTGCAAGTATTTAATTCAACAATCTTAGCATGCAAAATATCATTTTCATCTCTAAGATTGGAAATGGAAACATTGCAAACATCTAATTCTCTAGCCTTAACAATTAATTTTTCATTCTCAATTTTAAGGCTAGAAAGAGAAGCATTCAATTTGTCAATCTTAGCAATTAAATTGGCATTATCATTTCTAAGACTAACAATTGAATCATCACAAACATCAAACTTTTCAACCTTAGCAATTAATTTTGCATTTTCATTTCTAAGGTTGGAAATAATATCATGACAAGTGCTTAGCTCACTAGTTAATTTTTCACATTTTTCTACTTCTAGAGCATAAGCATTTTTAACTTTAACATGCTTTTGTTTTCTTTGATTAGGAAGTCCTCTTGGCTATCCAAGAGTTCATCCTTCTCATGAATAGCGCTAATTAATTCATTTAATTTTTCCTTTTGTTGCATGTTTAAGTTGGCAAAGAGAGTAAACAAATCATCCTCATCATCACTAGAATTAGCCTCATCACTAGATGTTGCATACTTGGTGGATGATTTAGATTTTACCTTCTTCTTCTTGTCGTCCTTTGCCATGAGGCATTTGTGGCCGACGTTGGGGAAGAGGAGCCCTTTGTTGACGGCGATGTTGGTGGTGTCCTCGTCGGAGGAGGAGTCGGTGGAGCTCTCGTCGGAGTCCCACTCCCGGCAAACATGGGCATCGCCACCCTTCTTCTTGTAGTACCTCTTCTTTTCTCTCCTCTTTCCCTTCTTGTCGTCGCCCCTGTCACTATCACTAGATAATGGACATTTTGTAATAAAATGACCGGGCTTACCACACTTGTAGCACACTTTCTTGGAACGGGGCTTGTAATCTTTCCCCTTCCTTTGTCTGAGGATTTGGCGGAAGCTCTTGATGATGAGCGCCATCTCCTCATTGTCGAGCCTGGAGGCGTCGATGGGGATTCTACTTGGAGTAGAATCTTTTTTCTTCTCCTCTGTTGCTTTGAATGCAACGGGTTGTGCTTCAGGTACGGAGGAGGATGCGCCTTGCTCGATGATCTTTTTGGAGCCTTTGATCATTAGTTCAAAGCACACAAATTTACCTATCACTTCCTCGGGAGACATTAGTTTGTATCTAGGATCACCACGAATTAATTGTACTTGAGTAGGATTAAGAAAAACTAGTGATCTTAGAATAACCTTGACCATCTCATGGTCATCCCATTTGGTGCTCCCGAGGTTGCGCACTTGATTCACCAAGTTTTTTAGCCGGTTGTACATGGCTTGCGGGTCTTCTCCTTGGTTGAGCATGGAGCGACCGAGCTCCCCCTCGATCTTTTCCCTCTTGGTGATCTTCGTCACTTCGTCTCCTTCGTGCACCGTTTTGAGTACGTCCCAAAATCTCCTTGGCGCTCTTCAATCCTTGCACCTTGTTATACTTCTCTCGACTTAGAGAGCCGAAGAGTATTGTGGTGGCTTATGAGTTGAAGTGCCGGATTTGGGCAACTTCGTCTGAATCATAGTCCTCATCCCCTATGGATGGTACCTGTACACCAACCTCAACAACGTTCCAAATACTAGTGTGGAGTGAGGTTAGGTGATGTCTCATTTTATCACTCCACATGTTATAATCTTCACCGTCAAAAACCGGTGGTTTGCCTAATGGAACGAAAAGTAATGGAGTACGTTTAGAAATGCGAGGGTAGTGTAGGGGAATCTTAGTAAACTTCTTACGCTCATGGCGCTTAGAAGTTACGGACGGCGCGTCAGAGCCGGAGGTGGATGGCGATGAAGAGTCGGTCTCGTAGTAGACCACCTTCCTCATCTTCTTTTTCTTTTCGCCACTCCGATGCGACTTGTGTGAAGGGGATTCCTTCTCCTTCCCTTGTTGCGGGACTCTCCCGATGGAGCCTTCCCGTGGCTTGTATCGGGCTTCTCGCCGGTCACCATCTCCTTCTTGGTGTAATCTCCTGACATCACTTCGAGCGGTTAGGCTCTAATGAAGCACCGGACTCTGATACCAATTGAAAGTCGCCTAGAGGGGGGGGTGAATAGGCGGAATCTGAAAATTACAAACTTAAGCGCAACTACAAGCCGGGTTTAGCGTTAGAAATATAAATGAGTCCGAAAGAGAGGGCAGAAACAAATCACAAGCAAATAAGAATGGATGGCACGATGATTTGTTTTAACGAGGTTCGGTTCTTGCGAACCTACTCCCCGTTGAGGTGGTCACAAAGACCGAGTTTCTTTCAACCCTTTCCCTCTCTCAAACGGTCACTTAGACCGAGTGAGCTTCTCTTCTCAATCAAATGGACACTAAGTCCACTACAAGGACCACCACACAATTGGTGTCTCTTGTTTTGATTACAAGTGTTATGGAAACGAGAATGAGGAAGAAGAAAAGCAATCCAAGCGCAAGAGCTCAAAAGAACACAAATGTCACTCTCTCTAGTCACTAATTTGTTTGGAGTGATTCCGGACTTGGGAGAGGATTTGATCTCTTTGATTGTGTCTTGTATTAAATGTTATAGCTCTTGTATGAGGTGTGAAGGCTGAAAACTTGGATGTCATGAATGTGGGGTGGTTGGGGGTATTTATAGCCCCAACCACCAAAATGCCCGTTGGGGATGGCTTCAATCGACGGGCGCACCGGACAGTCCGGTGCGCCACCGGACACTGTCCGTGCGCCAGCCACGTCACCCAACCGTTAGGGTTCGACCGTTGGAGCTCTGACTTATGGGGCCACCGGACAGTCCGGTGGTGCACCGGACAGGTCCTGTAGACTGTCAGGTGCGCCTTCTGGCGCATGCTCTGACTTCTGAGCGCGCAGGCGTGCACTGTAGCACATTTAATGCCTTCGCAGATGACCGTTGGCGCGAAGTAGCCGTTGCTCCGCTGGCACACCGGACAGTCCGGTGCTACACCGAACAGTCCGGTGAATTATAGCAGAGTGGCTCCCAGAATTCCCGAAGGTGGCAAGTTTGGAGTTGGATTCCCTGGTGCACCGGACACTGTCCGGTGCGCCAGACCAGGGTTGCCTTCGGTATACTTTACTCCTTTGTTTTTGAACCCTTTCTTTTGACTTGTATTGGTTTGTTGTGAATCTTTGGCACCTGTGGAACTCATAATCTAGAGCAAACTAGTTAGTCCAATAATTTGTGTTGGACAATTCAACCACCAAAATTCATATGAAAAAGGTTTGGCCCTATTTCCCTTTCAGTCACCCTCCACGTGAGCTCGTGCGGCGCGCGAGGGGGGGGGGTCTGCGAGCGTAATGTGCTCGAGCTATTGGCTGACAAGAGAAACCTGTCTTGTTCCGTGCAGGCGGACGCCAGACGAGGTGTACACGCGGGTGTCGCTGCTGCCCGAGGACGAGGACATGGAGAAGCGGGCGCAGGCGCGGGTCTGGGAGGACGAGGACGCGGATCGCCGCGACGGCGAGGACGGCGACGCCATGAGGCCGCTCGCACGGACGCCACACATGTTCTGCAAGATGCTCACGGCATCCGATACCAGCACACACTGTGGTTTCTCCGTGCCGTGCCGCGCTGAAATTCTAAATGTGAAGCAAGTCACCGTATCTTATTGGTGAAACTGAATACTTGAAATTCAACAGAACCCCTGTTTTTTTGTTTTTCTTCTTTAACCATAAATCAACAAATTTTTCTACCTCCTTTCTTTTTCATGTATTTTTCTGATCAGGAAAAATAAAAAATTATGTCAGTTATTTTTAAGTTATTCTAATCTTGTACACACAAAAATTTGCAATTATTCATCTACTGCTGGAATCTGGAATTTGGATTTATTTTACCGATGCAAATTGGATTTGGATAGAAGGGTATATTCTTTTATTTTAGATAGAAGAAAGATTGCTTCCCGCCGTTGGTACGGCCAATGGCTACAAGAGAGGTCCCTTCTCGTGGTGGTTTGGAGGTTGCTTGGGTTATTGACTCTATTTGGTGTGGCGCGCAGGACTACAGCCAACAGGGGCCATCTCAGGAGCTTGTGGCCAAGGATCTACACAACATGGAGTGGAAGTTCTGACATATCTATCGAGGTACAACCAGAGAGTTTATTGGCTGGGTTACCTTGGCTTGTTGACTGATTATGGGCTATACTGGTTCTGTACATCAGCTTCGTTATTTGGATTCTCTCTGCATACATGGGTTCTATTTTCTTAGTATGTTATTCAGGCTTAAGTATTGAATGGGATTCAGTTTAGAAAGAGGGCTTCAGTTGTGCTAATTGATTGTCTGCATCTTTAGTAATAATTAACTGAATGTTTGCTTTGATTTTCAAGCAATGGAGGTTATTGCATTTGCATTCATGAAAGTTCCCTTTGGCCCGGGAACAGGATCTGGATGTCGCCTAGAGGGGGGGGGTGAATAGGCGAATAAAAATTATCACTTTAAAACTTAAATCTTACTCTACTCGAAGACAAGATCGCAGTGAAGTGAAGAACCCTTCGAGTAGGTTGCAGTGGAATTGAAGTTCCTGTCTTACGAATATCCTGCACTTCAAGGAAAGCTAATACCACAAGTAAGTAGTGAAGTGCAGATATATAAGCGAGTAAGACAGAGAGCAGAGTACAATACAGAACAGAGCACACAGACGCAAGGATTTATCCCGAGGTTCGGCCAAGCCTGAAATGCTTGCCTAGTCCTCGTTGGAGTTAGCCACACCTGGGCTTGGAGTCTATTTCAACTCCTTCCTCCGTTTGCTCAGATCTGTCAGTATGACAGATAGAGCCTTTCACTATTGAGTGGGGTTACAACAGAACCGCGGCTGCTTACAAACTTCTTGGCAGCACCCCGGCAGAGTAACGATACGCTCAAGACCTTGCTCTAGCTCTTAGCAGCACTGCTCCTCTCTCTAAAGGCTTATAGCTGTGCCTTCTACACAAACTATAGAGTTACACACAAGAGGGAGAGCGAGAATTGATTCCAATGAAGTCTACACTTGTTGGTTGTGCTGGTTACTTGCTTGAGGCGCCTAGGGGTCCCTTTTATAGGCACAAGGGGCCTAGGAGCCGTTGGAATCCCATTTGGAAGGCAATACTTTCTTTCTGTCGGGTGGCGCACCGGACAGTCCGGTGCACACCGGACACTGTCCGGTGACCGATTTCTTTCCTTAAACAGCGCTGCCGACCGTTGCAGACCGTTGCAGATCTGGGAGCCGTTGGCGCACCGGACATGTCCGGTGCACACCGGACAGTCCGGTGACATCTTCCGACCGTTGGCTCCGCCACGTGTCCCGCGCAGATTGCGCGGCCGACCGTTGGCCCGGCCGACCGTTGGCTCACCGGACAGTCCGGTGCACACCGGACAGTCCGGTGAATTTTAGCCGTACGCCGTCGACGAATTCCCGAGAGCGGCCTGTTCGCGCCGAGTCAGCCTGGCGCACCGGACACTGTCCGGTGCACACCGGACAGTCCGGTGCTCCAGACCAAACTGACTCTTGGCTGTACACAGCCAAGTCTTTTCTCTTCTTCTTCTTTCTGTTTCTAACACTTAGACAAGTATATTAGTACACAAAACCAATGTACTAAGGCCTAGAAACATACCTTCTCTTAATCATTAGATCTATAGCATTTCACATGCTTGAGTTTTGATGTTGGACTCATAAATCATCAAGTCGGCTTGACTTGATCTAGATTGACATTTCTTAGTTCCAACATCCTGCAAAGGTCACATAGAACATCTCCAAACATAGGAACAACCCAAACTAAAGATTAAGGTGAACTTAGCTCTTTTGGGCTGCTTCCAGTTCTGGTTTTGACACTTGTTCTCCTTCTAGTGACCTTGATCTCTTTCTTAGAGCTTGGTCTTGAGCCTTATGACTTACACCACATAACTGTAGCTGTTACCTCATTGGTTGTAAGTCACGTCCTTATGTAGTGATCCTTGATGTGCTATAGCTCTTCTCAACTCGATCACCCTTGACTTTGCAAGCCTTCTTCTTCACCCTTGGCTTTGGGTTCCTCAGCCTCCTTGACCTTCTCCCGTGCACTTGGTACCTCGAAGCTTCTCTTGCCTCCGTCCTTGGCTTGATCAGTTGTCTCCGAGCTTCGCACCCGAGTCTCACTTTATGCAATGTCCATCTTACTTGTGATGTCCATTATGTATCCATAATCCAGTTCTTGGACAATCACATTTGTTCACTTGTGTTGAACCCTGTAAGCTTTACCTTAAGCACCTGTTCACCACTTAGTATACTTGTTAGTCCTTTAATTGAGTTGTCATCCAAACACCAAAACTCACAAGAGAGCTTTCAATCTCCCCCTTTTTGGTGATTGATGGCAACACAATTAAAGCTTACATGAGAATAAGATTTGAAGCACAAATTTTGAATTCTAAGTTTATAGAATGCTCCCCCTAAATATGTGCTTACTTCAAAAACATAATTTTGGCCTCAGACGCCAATTTGCACATACTTAGGCAATTCAAAACATTTCTATATCTTAGCAATTTTGGAATGCATTGTATCTAGAATCAAAACATGATGCTATAACACACAAATGCACATAATCAGAGTTAAACACCATTCAAATTAGTGGATATATCACAGGAATATCACCCTACCACTATTCACCATTAAGATGCCAATTCAAACTAATACCAATTTTAAACTAAGACACTAAATTTAAGACAATCTTAAAGCACCATGACAATCTTAAAGCACCATTAACCACATGACTATCTATTACACTCTAGAGGCCAAATAATTCATAGCAACGGAAGCACTAGTCCATATGATGCAACACATATAATACTGCAGGAAGCATATGAATGACACACTAGCAAAGCTTAAACTAACACACCCCTTAGGATAAGCTTTCCTCTCAAGTTGAGATAAGCTTTAATGCACAAATTCTCCCCCTTTGACATCAAACACCAAAAACCATACTCGAGCAAGAACATAGGATGATGTCAAGGGACAGCAGGGTGTCAAGGGGAAAAACGACTATCTAAAACTCCCCCTTACTTATTGAACATATGCACTATCAACATTTAGGTAAGATACATATATGCAAAAAGATTTACTCCCTTTGTACCTTTACCATGTTGTAGTGTACTTCCCATCTTGAAAGTAGTTAATCTCTCGAGAGCATCTCCACACTTGTGCCTGATTCTTTATCCTAACTTTCCTTGTTGCTAAGACACCAAACTTAGAACAAGTTATAGTATTGGGCACAAGAAGAAACTTCTATTCTAATGATTATCAAAATGAAGCAAACTATCACAGCTACCAATTGAAAGATACCAATTGCAAGTTCATCATGGCTCCATGATATTAAAAAAAAACATCTATTATCACCAGATATTATAGAGCATGAGCAATCTAAAGATATACAATTACTCATGACTTAAGATACCAATTACTTGACTTACAGAGGTACCCAAGTCCTGATTGCTCCATTTCATGCTCATCTTCTCTTTTCCACCTTGAGACTGTACAAGATTGCTCAAGAAACAGTTAGTCTCAAAAGACACAAGTTATGTGTGCTCCCCCTCAAGTTGTGCATCAAGTATTTGAATGACTTGCACTTTGCACATTCTAGCTTCCTCAGAACTAGAGGGGATCACAACATACCTTGGTCAAGGCATACTCTATCACTGTCATCACACAAGGATGCCAATTTGAATACTAACAGAAAGTCTAACATTTCCGCAATTTGGACATGCTTCATACTCAACTATCATTGCATATACCAATTGAAGATCAACACAACCATGTGTATAAAGCGTAATGTCTAAGCATGCCATAATTAAGAAGGTTTCTTAGGTGCACAAAAGAAACATTGTTTTAAGGCATAAGTCTCCTAAGCCACGATGCTACCAATGAAATGCAAGAACACAGCTATGTTCACTATCAATGGAACTTCAAGATATTCAATAAAATTGCACAGTTCCATTTTCCATACCTTTGCCTTTATGAGAGCACTTGTTATCACCAATTCAGGGCTCCTTTTGCTCATGCACCACATAGCTCAAAGGGCACAACATGGATTTGAAATTCACACAGTACAAAACTAGGGTAATCATGTGAACATGGATTAAACAATATGTCAATATTTGCACATAGCATGACTTACACAAAGTTACAGGTTTATCCATATACACAAGAGAGTTAATCGTTGTGGATATAACAAATGAAAGAGCTACCCATGAATGATTCAAAAGATATATCCTATATAGCACCAGTCATGATTAAGCAAACATCATTATGATTCATTTAACACAGGCAATCATAAAGCATAACTACTCCAAAGACAGGTAGCACAACAAGCCAACTTAAGAACAATACTAAATCATGTACTTAAAATACACGGGTACCATCCTTTGGAGAGCAAGTTGTAGATTCTCATCAAAGTCCTTTACTTGATTCACCAATAATGATTCAGGACCTATACACCTTGTTTCACTTGAGATGAACATGGGATTAGTGTTTCACAATAATTCAACCTTGGGTCAATAAACACCAAAACAATTAACAGCTTAAGCATAGAGTTTTAGATAACCGTCTTAAGCTCTCCCATGGTCTCCAGTCCATCTCAAGGAACCTGCATGGTCTAGTTAGCACAGTTTGGTACCCATCTCGGGATGGGTCCATAATGATCATCTAAATGTGCCTTTGGTACCCAAATTGCCTTTGTGCTAGTTCTAGATGATCTCGTTATAGATCTAGCACAAGTATATGATATGGGTCTCCTACTCGAATAAGATTGACACAAATTCACTTGCTTAGGAATCTTACCTTTATAACATACCTTGGATAGATGACCCTGCTCACCACACTTGTAGCAGAAGCATCGCTCAACTTGACACGACGCTTGTTGTGTGTTATTTTCCTTGGTGAGGGTCACCTTGGAGGATGCACATCCTTGATTCTTCATGACCGGACATGAAGTGATCGTGTGGTCCTTTTTGTTGTATCCAAAACAATTCCTTGTCCCTTCATTCTTGTCTTTGTATGGACAAGACGCGATGAGGTGGCCTAACTTCTTGCACTTGAAACACCTCCTTTTTCCTTTTCCCTTTTTATACTTGAATGACATGGAGAGAAGGTCAGTGCAAACAACATGATTAATTGAATCCTTACCTTTTTCCTTTTTCATGTTGATTTCTTCATTTATAGCTTTGGGAACATTTCTCTTATTGAGCTTGACACTTGCTGCAGTTTTTCCTTTCTCAAGCTTCTTCACCACGCGCCCGTGGATATCTTGAGAGAGTTGAGCAAAGTGTCTTCTCCTCAGTTGTCGTTGCTTCTTATTCCCACAGAATTTCTTTTGTGACCCTAAAACTTGTTGCTCAATCAATGATTGGCTTTCTTTTGAGCAACAGGGGTTAGCACATGATGATATACAATTCAAATGCGCACACGTGCGAGAATGAGGTTTACATGAATTTTAGTTTACAATTATAACCTCATGAGCAACATTAAGCATGATATGGTCATCAACTAGTTTATTATGAGAATTTGACAACATATCATACTCTTCACCTAGAGCAAGTTTTTCTAAATTTAGAATTTCTACTTGACTCTTAAGCATGGTGTTTTCCATTTTAAGTTGAGCAACACAGGATGAAACATCATCATTATTTCTTTGCTCAAATAAAATAGATTCATACCGTTGGACCAAATCGTCATGAGAGCACTTTAGCTCCTCATGTTCTTTGGTCATCTTCTCCAGGCTGTTGTTGGTTTTGATGAGGGTCTCCTCTAGCCTGAGAAGCGTCTCGCCTTGTTCCTTGTTCCTTCTCAACAACTTAACCAAGAGAGCTTTGTCCTCTTTGTTGAGATGGATGTAGAAACGGCGAATCTCCTCTTCTTCCACATCATTGGTATCATTTTCCCTGTCATTAATGTCAGTGGAAGCCAAACAGGAAAATGTACCTTGAGGTGATGGAGATTCATCCTCGCTATCATCCTCATATTCCTCCTCATCATGGCTTTTGTCTCCAACGTCATTGTTAGCAATAAAACATTTATTACTAGTGGAGAACAAGCCTGTTGACGAGGTGGATTCATCGTTTGGGTGCCATCGTTCTTGTTCTTCTCCCTTTGAATGGTTAGTATCACAAGTAATATAGGGAGTAGGAGCATCACAGTTTGCTACAAAATATCTTTCTTTAATCCTATTCCATAAATCATGAGCATCAACAAATAGATCACTATCACTACTCATGATGGCAAAATAAGCACTTCTAGAAAGAGAGTCAACTAAGATGTTGCAAGCATGGTGATTGAGAGATAAACATCTTAGTTCTTCATTAGAAGGATTTTTACTAAAATCAGAGGGAAAAATACTTCTACTAAAGATCTGTCTCAAATCAGAATCAACATTCATGAAAGCTTTGTAAATAGAGACAGACCAAGATTTGTAATTAGAACCATCGCCTAAAAGAAGTTCTACAGTTACCTCTTGTGACGACATCGTTATCTCCGGACGGCTAAGCCCACACTGGAGAGGCCTAGTTCTGATACCAATTGAAAGTTCCCTTTGGCCCGGGAACAGGATCTGGATGTCGCCTAGAGGGGGGGGGGGGTGAATAGGCGAATAAAAATTATCACTTTAAAACTTAAATCTTACTCTACTCGAAGACAAGATCGCAGTGAAGTGAAGAACCCTTCGAGTAGGTTGCAGTGGAATTGAAGTTCCTGTCTTACGAATATCCTGCACTTCAAGGAAAGCTAATACCACAAGTAAGTAGTGAAGTGCAGATATATAAGCGAGTAAGACAGAGAGCAGAGTACAATACAGAACAGAGCACACAGACGCAAGGATTTATCCCGAGGTTCGGCCAAGCCTGAAATGCTTGCCTAGTCCTCGTTGGAGTTAGCCACACCTGGGCTTGGAGTCTATTTCAACTCCTTCCTCCGTTTGCTCAGATCTGTCAGTATGACAGATAGAGCCTTTCACTATTGAGTGGGGTTACAACAGAACCGCGGCTGCTTACAAACTTCTTGGCAGCACCCCGGCAGAGTAACGATACGCTCAAGACCTTGCTCTAGCTCTTAGCAGCACTGCTCCTCTCTCTAAAGGCTTATAGCTGTGCCTTCTACACAAACTATAGAGTTACACACAAGAGGGAGAGCGAGAATTGATTCCAATGAAGTCTACACTTGTTGGCTGTGCTGGTTACTTGCTTGAGGCGCCTAGGGGTCCCTTTTATAGGCACAAGGGGCCTAGGAGCCGTTGGAATCCCATTTGGAAGGCAATACTTTCTTTCTGTCGGGTGGCGCACCGGACAGTCCGGTGCACACCGGACACTGTCCGGTGACCGATTTCTTTCCTTAAACAGCGCTGCCGACCGTTGCAGACCGTTGCAGATCTGGGAGCCGTTGGCGCACCGGACATGTCCGGTGCACACCGGACAGTCCGGTGACATCTTCCGACCGTTGGCTCCGCCACGTGTCCCGCGCAGATTGCGCGGCCGACCGTTGGCCCGGCCGACCGTTGGCTCACCGGACAGTCCGGTGCACACCGGACAGTCCGGTGAATTTTAGCCGTACGCCGTCGACGAATTCCCGAGAGCGGCCTGTTCGCGCCGAGTCAGCCTGGCGCACCGGACACTGTCCGGTGCACACCGGACAGTCCGGTGCTCCAGACCAAACTGACTCTTGGCTGTACACAGCCAAGTCTTTTCTCTTCTTCTTCTTTCTGTTTCTAACACTTAGACAAGTATATTAGTACACAAAACCAATGTACTAAGGCCTAGAAACATACCTTCTCTTAATCATTAGATCTATAGCATTTCACATGCTTGAGTTTTGATGTTGGACTCATAAATCATCAAGTCGGCTTGACTTGATCTAGATTGACATTTCTTAGTTCCAACATCCTGCAAAGGTCACATAGAACATCTCCAAACATAGGAACAACCCAAACTAAAGATTAAGGTGAACTTAGCTCTTTTGGGCTGCTTCCAGTTCTGGTTTTGACACTTGTTCTCCTTCTAGTGACCTTGATCTCTTTCTTAGAGCTTGGTCTTGAGCCTTATGACTTACACCACATAACTGTAGCTGTTACCTCATTGGTTGTAAGTCACGTCCTTATGTAGTGATCCTTGATGTGCTATAGCTCTTCTCAACTCGATCACCCTTGACTTTGCAAGCCTTCTTCTTCACCCTTGGCTTTGGGTTCCTCAGCCTCCTTGACCTTCTCCCGTGCACTTGGTACCTCGAAGCTTCTCTTGCCTCCGTCCTTGGCTTGATCAGTTGTCTCCGAGCTTCGCACCCGAGTCTCACTTTATGCAATGTCCATCTT
This sequence comes from Zea luxurians, assembly GCA_029449295.1. Lineage (NCBI taxonomy): Eukaryota > Viridiplantae > Streptophyta > Magnoliopsida > Poales > Poaceae > Zea > Zea luxurians. Next base: position 106,128,610 of record JAOPSE010000006.1, on the reverse strand, counting down.
ACTTGTGATGTCCATTATGTATCCATAATCCAGTTCTTGGACAATCACATTTGTTCACTTGTGTTGAACCCTGTAAGCTTTACCTTAAGCACCTGTTCACCACTTAGTATACTTGTTAGTCCTTTAATTGAGTTGTCATCCAAACACCAAAACTCACAAGAGAGCTTTCAATTCAGTCTGTAAATTTAAGCAAGTTGCTACTTCCGTAATAGGGGTCCTTTCTTTTCAAATCCGACCCACCCCCATCGATTTTTAAATAAGCATTGAGAAAGAGCTTACCGGTAAATACCCTATCCCTGTCTGAACTCTTGGAAGAACTTAGACTTGGGCACTTGTAACATGGTTAGAGGCATAGACTTGGAGTCCAAACGCCATTGTCTAAAACCTTATGAGTAGCTTACTATCCTGCCTGGGTACTTCACAAGTCCTGCTGCTATCCAATTAGGCTGGCTTCATTTCGTAGAGCGGATCCACCCATACATAATAGGAGTACTCTTAAAGTAATACCTTTAGAGCCTATAGTTTAGCTTAGTAGCGGACGACTGTTCAATTTGAGAAAGGCCCATCTCCTGATTGTCTCAAATCAAGCAATGGAGGTTATTGTATTTGCATTCAGTCTGTAAATTTAAGCAAGTTTCTGTAAATAAATATCTTGAACCTAATCTAAGCGTCCAGGAAAATCAATTCGTACTTCAACAAAAGATCATGCACCTTGCGAACAGCGAAACATGTGTTATTGTTTACAATGAAACAGGTGTAATAAGGGCTCGAATGATGGGCACTCCTACAACTGAACCATATCCTTCATGATTCTTTTGGCCTATATCTGTCTCCTTTTATTGCTACTATATTGTAGGCTAAAAAAGAAACCTATGAAGGTGTTGAGAAGAATGAGTTAAATAAAGTGGAATCATACCCTATTTTGCTCTTCTTGTTGTTGCCTGTTAACACATCTGAAATTCTGAACTAACATGGAACATTGAGGTCGATAAAATATGCGATGTTTATTTTTATATAATCTTTGTGTACTAACATTTTGTCGTAAAAAATAGATTAGTGTACAAGATGTCGACATATTTGCTTATGATTAAACATTCTATATTTACTCTTTAGAAATAATTTGTACGATATTAATAATGTTTGTTCGACATCAGTGTAATCTATTTGGGTCGACGCATTTATAATAATATTGCGTATTTATGTCATGATCATTGTACTCACGTCGTCCGTCACTAGGGTCCTCAGTCGTTGAAGGCTCGTCAATTTGCGTTCCGTGGCATCGCACGACATATACCTAGTATTGTATATATATAAAACTGGTTTATTAAAAATAAAAAAATAACCGTGCCGAGCTGGACCAACACGTGCCGAGACGACGACTCAAGTACGACTCACATCATTATTAAATAAGCCGCGCCTCATGCTGGTCCATTAGACATGGTCTATTTAATCATCTATGGTTAGAATGAAATAGATATATAAAATTCGAGATATAAAATTAAAATTTCATTTATTTTAAAATATAAAAGGGAAAACAAGATACCTCTCGATCCCACCTTCCTCTTTGTCTCAAAAGGAAAAAAGAAGACCGCATCCCCCCGAATCAGGATCCCCGTGGGGCTCTCGTTGCCTGATGCCGCCATTGGCAAAACCCTGAAAGCCCCAAACCTTCCGGGATAACCATGGACGAGCTCGTGTCGGTGGCGCTGGAGGAGGTGTGCGCGCGCCTCGCGCCGGGGATCCCCGTCGTGGACCTATGGCCAGCGCTCCGTAGCACGCTCGATGCGACGGGGCTCCCGCTAGGCCCAGCAGTCAAGCGCGCCCTGTGGGCTCGCATCCTTGCGCTCCGCGCCGTCAACCTGGTGGAGGGGGATGGGGACGGGGTGCCCATCTCTGCCGGGGACCCGGCGGAGAAGGACTTCGAGGAGGCCGAACGGCGGGGCATGCGGCTCGTGGCAAGCGCGGGGATCAGGGACAACTTCCTGGGGTTATACGAGCGCAGATTCGCGAAATCGGAGTTGAGTGCCGTCCAGAAGGCGACGTTGGAGTGTGTTGCGGCAAGCAGGTGCAAATCCGCAACAATGGTTTTTGAGCAAATATATAATTGGTACACCGTCTGTTTTAATTTCATTAATCAGTCTGGGGGTTGGGTATTTGTGACTTGATAGGAATTGGAAAATGTTCAATATGTAAATCACTTAATTTACGTGCCTATAGATGTTTTTTCCTCCAACGCGCAGGACCATCATATATATTAAGAAGAAAAGAGTAGTACAAAGTCCAAAGCGTGCCTTGAACCCTAAACCCTAAACGTGCCTATATATTTTGTTACCTTGCAAAAGAGAATTTATGTTATAATGTACAGATTTAAAGCCACAGAGAAGCAATTTGTTCCCTTTTATATAGCTGTACACAGTACATAGCAGTTCCCTTAAAAATTTAAGTATTGATTATGAGTATTTCTTTATGCCCATATGCTTATTTTTCAAATGGTGCATGCCCGACTTATGTGTCAAACGGAAGATGAGCTTCTTTATAGGGATCATACCCTAAAGTTTGTATCTTTGGTTTAACTGTCCAAATGCATGGACATATGGTGACTTGGAAATTCTTGTTGTTAGCACAGCCCATATATTTATGAACACTGTCAGCTGTTTCATTTATCCACAAATTACTAGTATTATTGACATTGTCCAACAGAATGGTTATTAGTCTTTGTTGCACTTTTGTATTGTTTCCAATTTTTAACCTGTTCACGTAATGTGGTATGTTCATGTATAGATTCTTTATCTTAATTTTTACTATGATTGTGGTTTCTTACATCATGTTTTCGTTATAGGACTTCAGGGGTACCACAGAGTGAACTTTGCAAAAAATTTAGAATGAAAGGAAACAATTTCCATTTTATTGCAAAGAGTCTTGAATCACAACGACTAATAGTTAGACAATCAACTATTATAAAGATGAAAGATCACGGAGCTGAGAGGGAAGATGCCTCACAGAATAAACATATTATCAATACCAATTCACTATATCTCTCCCGATATGCCAAGGACTTGAATATGACTTCACAGCAAAGAATTGAGATTACAAAGCCTGAACTACTTGGGAGCAATGAAGAGGCCAATGTAGATGCTTTCCGAGTAGATGGAGCTTTTGATGTTAACTCCAAGAATGATATATCTATTCATGATTATCTTCCAGCAATGAAAGCCATATGTGATAAACTTGAAGAAGCAAGTGGAAAGGTCGACTGCTCTCACATTTTCCCTATTAAAGCTGTGCTGGTATTTGCACCAAAATTTTCCAATTTGCTAATTTGCTTGATTATTTCCCCTAGGCTCTTGTTGTGTCAGATATAAAAGTTGATCTCGACTACAGGATGACATATGGGCACAGAGCATGGAGAAATGTAAGCCTGCTTGAAATCAGCTACGGTGTGTTTGGTTTGAGGAACCAACTTTTTCTATGTGTTCCTCCATCATGAGACATTGGGATCTTTTCGATGCTTCTAGGGGATGTCATCATTCCTCATTTTTGTACTCAACATTTGCTTGTGATGAATGATTGATCAGGTGGTGATACGTGAATTGATTCCATTCCTCATACTGAGCAAAGTAGATTAGGTTTGGATAGTTCATTCAACATTCTGCTCCTCAAACCAAACACCCCAAGTTTACACTATCTCTGTCGGTCCTTCATTTTCATGGGTTGTTACTTAAATGGCCTATTCTTCAGGTATTGCATAGATTAATAGATGCACGACTTGTGGAGATATTTGATGCCGAAGTTGATGATAAGGTGATGCTAATCTCTTGCTATTTAATGCCACTTTCTAATACTTTTTTGGAGTTCATTCTCTCAGTTCCTAACACTTCCCGTCAGGATTGAAATGCTAGTTCAAATATGTAATTAAAAGACTGTTAGACTTTTATAAGTGTAGTTTGTCATAGAATTTCCAGTAACTTGAGTCACAGTTTATTAACATGATTCCATACCCCAGTTTAGATGCTACTCCAAACATGCATATGTTTTTGGACTGAAGAGGTAATGGCATGCAATTCCACAGGCGATGAGAGCGCAGAGGGCGACGCACGATGGGGGTGCGCCTACGCTGTTCTAGGCGGCGCGGCGGGAGGTGGAGGAGGGGGTGGTGGTGGGGCTGGCCAGGGGAGAGGTGGGCCGACAAATGGGAAGGGAGGGAGGAGAGAGAAAAAGACCTAGCTCTGTTACCATTTGGAATTAGTGAAAACCCTAACCCTAATCCAGGGTTGGGTGTATATTATATAGAGTAGTTAGGTGGGCCAAGCCCATTACACTGGGGGTGAACAAATTAATACTTTGTTCTGGGTCCGCCCCTGAGTGTAGATAATCTGGCTAGGCTTACACCACATAGAAGATTCACTCTGCACTGCACCATGCCTGCTTTAATACTTTTCTGTTTCATACACATTCTTAAGCAACAAGCTATAATGTTATTCCATGTTTCAGGTTGTCCGTTGTTTGCGTCTACTGAAAAATTTTGATCCAAATGAGTTCCAGCCAAAAAGTATAGCTTCAAATTTTAAATTTGTTAAAAAAGGTCAGGCAACTGATCAAATTTTGGAACTTCCATTAGAGAACTGTATATATGATATGATCAGTAGCCAAGGGACAAAAGGTATTACACTTGTTGAGGTACTTCTCTGAACCTTAAATTGGCGCAACTTTGTGGTATTATGTGTTTTAAATTATATGCTAGACTGGTTCTTACTTTATCCTACTATTGCAGTGCTGTTGTGCTTCCTTTTGAGTTATACATGTTATGTTACCTAATTTCTTCTTCAATACTTGATTATGGTTGCCTAAACCTGAAGATATTTGTTTCGCTTGGCTGTGGACTAGTTTCAGCAATAGGTTATTTTATTTAGGGACATGTTAACATGAATAATTTCTCATGCAAAGGTAGAGCAGCTTCCGGGTACAGTAATGGCATTGTTACTTGACCGGTTGACCCAATAAGTCAATATGCTTCCTAGTGGAAAACAGACCCATGAGCAAAATCTCCTTGCCTTGAACGTTGAACCCCAGAATTCATTGATGATCAATATATGGAGAAGCTTGAATACATATCATTATGTGATAGAGATTTTGTTTGCTTATGTCATCTGATTGGGATGATAATTTGTTTTTGTTTATCTTAAAATTAGTAACTAATGTCTAATACAACTTCTGATTAGATTGGCAAACATCTTGGACTCAACAATTCAAAAAAACTTCATAAACGAGTATCATCCATGCTAAAAAAATTCAACCTAACATGGGAAGCAGAAGTTCCAGACAAGACATCGCAGTACCGAATTTGGACTTCAAAAAACTTCTCACTCTACAAAGCTGGTACTGCTCTGCAAAATTTTGAGGCACTCTCAGAAGACTGTGATGATTGTTCGGATTTGTGGTCCCTAGTTTCATCTAAAGATTTGGAATCACCTAGTTCACAGGGCAAATTACTCTTGCTTGAAGAAGAGAACCATGACAAACCAATTGGACATCATATCCAGAACAACCGTGATGCTTCTGCTGCAGTTTCCCAGTTAGTTGAAGAAGGTACAATTACTTAGATTTGCACAATTTTTTCTCTTCATTTGGTTAAGGTTCTGTGGTTAATATATCTGGGGATTGCCATGCTGCAGTAAGAGCTCGCAGTTTCTGTACTGTCTATAAACTGTGCCATGTTTGACTTTAAGATCACTAGTAGATCCATAGAGCTTTATGCTTTTTCGAAGCATATATCTATTAATGCATCTATACTTCTATAGCTGGACAATATAATCTGTTTCAAATCCTGCATATTCCCTTAGCTGCATTTTCCTCACAGAGTCATATTTTATTTAAATCACGAAGGGTGTGCTCTTTGGTTGTCTCTCCCAAAGTTCATAAGTTTTTCAGCTAAGGGTGGTTATCAGTTCAAAAAATTTTCAATTAATACCATGCCCTAACTTTGCGGGCTACTACTCTATAGTTCCTGCGTATAGTTAGGGGTGGTAATGGGCTTTACATTTTACACTATAAAATTTGAGGATTGGATCATATTAGAATTAGAATCAGACTCTATTTTCTATTCATTTTTGAACTAAACTTAATTAAGGGCTCAAACGAATCGTGAAGAAACATTTGAATCGTGATGCATTACCACCCCTTTGTATAGTTAAGTTTCTTCATATGGGATTAGTTAATCTTTTTCTTGGCAAACTGGCAAGCTATATATGTTTAGGTTGCAACCAAATTGCTATTAAACTCAATGTAAGTGATCACATGCTTTTTTCCTAGATAAACTTGCTTCGAATCAGAGGAGGCGTCGGTGCCGTCCATTATCTTCTGATGATCAACGCCATAGAAGGATTCTACACATGTTAAAGGTTGCTTCCCAAGTACTTGTCAATCGAGATTCCTTGCATAAATGATCTATCAAATGCAAATGTGTATCTAATTTAATATTTGTGACAGTTCAATATTGAATGTCATGGCATGGAATTTACTGTACATTTGATGCAGTACCTGTTCCATATTTCAGTTGCATTGTGTATGCATCCTGTCATGTGCTGGTCTTATTTATCTTATTATTATTTATTGTTTTTCCTGTACTCGATTATTTCTTGTGTTCGTAATTTGAAATTGCAGAAACGGGTCAGATTTTTTCTAGGTGTTGGCTTTAGGCCAGTATGTTTTTAATGGGGTGGGGTATCCCTGGTTTTTGCATATAGCCATATAGTATGGTGATATGGTACTGATAGTTACTCTAGTATTTCATATTTTTCTTCCAGATAAAACTGTTTCAATTGTACTCCATTATTTTGTATTTTTTCCATATTAAACTATTTTGATCGTTTATATTTCTTCAAAGGGTTGGGCTCTGTATATTTGTGGTCACCATGACCCATGAAACAAGCCTATACTTTGTGGGCTTTGATAAATGTTCACATGCATTGTTGTCCTTGTCACCCTAGGTAATACTATCCCTGTTTTCAAATATATGTTGCAACAACAACAACAACAACAACAAAGCCTTTTTGTCCCAAGCACGTTGGAGTAGGCTAGAGATGAAACCCCGTATGAAAACCTCAGAGCTCAACCCCCAAAGAAAAAAGGGGAAACAAAGGCAAAGGAGAACCGAAAAACGACGAAACGGGGAAACACATAAAAGAGATAAAACCCACAAGAACCAGCAAGATCTAAATGGGCACAAGAAAAGGTCAAACGATTAAAGAGGAAAAGCGAAACTGTTTGGAAAACTGCCACTGTATTTTCAAATATATGTTGGTAGTAAAAAAATCTGTGCAGTTAAATCCTCTGATTGTGACAAACTAACGAAGTAAATTGTATGAGTTGGTAGTTTGGAAAACTGCCACTGTATTCATTATTTTTTTTAGCAATATAACAGATTTAAGATTTTACAATTCTTTTATCATTTTCATATACAATAATTTTCGAAGTGGCATACTGCCATATTGGAGACCACTTGATATATTTTTGAATGGAGCAAGTATTACTACTTAGACAATTCTTTTTAAATCCTAGTCAGAGTTAGTAACAGCAACTTTCAGCTTCCAACATTTCCCTTTTTTGTGTGTTCATGTTCATGCTATCCCTTTGTGTGCCACATGTCTACTTGTATTTGATCATTCTGGTTGTCTTTTCTCTTTTGGGCCCTGCAGAAGAAGAAATTTGTACTGAAGGTGGAGTTACATAAATGGTTAGAACGGCTTGAAAAGAAGGACGGGAAAATAATGGATAGGAAGACATTGACTCGCACGTTGAATAAGCTTCAGCAAGAGGGAAGCTGTAAATGTATCAAAGTCAGTGCTCCATTGGTGACAAATTATGCTCGCAGTCGTCTCTTTGATGTAATACTGCATTCTTCTGTTGGAGACGTGTCACCAGAACTTGTGGAGCAATTTAGGACCAGACAAAGGAACTTTGACACCGAATCTCGCGCAGGTGCAGCAGCTAAAGTGAAGCAAAATCAACATATGACTGCCATACCTGGTCTGAGGATTTCACGCAGAGTTAAAGTTTACAAACCATTACTATTAGAAGCTATGTATGCAAATGGATTCATAGGCGCAAAGATGATTCGAGCAAAGTTATTCCATAAATTTCTGTGGGCTTATGTCAATTCTTTGCCAAATTGGTGCAATGCATTTGGTTGTACCAAAGCAGGGCATTATGATAAGAGCCTTAATCAATCATGCCTGTTATTTTCTATGGAAGCAGCTATGAAAGAAATGCCCCTTGAACTCTTTCTACAAATTGTTGGGTCAGCAAAGAAGATTGATAACATGATAACGTTGTGTAGGCTTGGAAAAACACTTTCAGAAATACCTACAGAGGAATACAATCAGATCTTGGATACTCATGCCAATGGCCGACTCTCACGTTTAGTAAATATTTTGGACAAGCTCAAGGTAATAAACTTTATTCTTTTCTAATATTTGTAGTTAGCCTTGTGAAAATCTACAACTTAGGCGTGCTCCTGAAAACTATTACCGAACATTAATCTTAAAGGTTATTCAGTAATTGCTATACTTGGCACATATGTTTGATACTTGCTATATTGTTCAATAATTAATCCTTAATTGCGTAGGCGACTAGGTTGTGACAAACTTACCACTTTATCTATGTTTCACAGCTGGTTCAGCTTGCAAAAGAATTCTTAGAAGATGCTGGTGTATCGTCAAATGCCATGTATACACATTCGATGGAGCTCAGGCCTTACATCGAAGAACCCATGCCAAGAATTCTTCCATCTTCCCAACTGAACAATCATCGGAAAATTCGGCATGATTTTGTACTTTCAAAGAAAGAGTTTGTTGATTCTTATTGGGAAACACTAGAGTGCTGTTATTTAACAGCTGGTTTGGCTGACCCGTTAAGTGCCTTCCCTGGCAGCTCTGTCCCGGAGGTTTGTCTCATCTGCTGTACATCATTGATGCATAGGATTATCACATACGTTGAATAAATGTACTTAGCGCCTGTTTGTTTGCTCCCCAACTTACATAAGGTAGCTTCTGGCCATGGGCAGTACGGTGAGAAACACCACCCTTGATGCCGAAATAAGTTTCCCATATTTGTGTTTACCATACTGCCCTTGGGCCATAAGCTATCTTATATAAGTATGGATGAAAACAAACAGACCCTTCGAATTTGAATTATCAAATTCCTCAACTTTGAATGCTAATATAGCTGTGTTAACTATTTATATTGACAACTGTGAAAATAGTGACTTGGATTTGACATGAGAAAATTTCATAATATATACTCCCTTAGTTCCAAATTATAAGACATTTTGGCTTTTCTAGATGTAGAACTTTTGCTACGCACTTAGATATACACTATGTCTAGGTTCATAGCTAAAGCAATGTATCTAGTAAAACACACACACGCTATTTTGGCACCACTCCCTAACACACATCTTGTGCGCACGCCTAGCCAACCAACCTTCCACTCCCAAAAAATGACGCGTCCATGCATGAATTGATGTTCCGTTTAAAAAAACAACATCTACTGAACCGAGTTCAAAATTGAAAACCGATTTCACCATTGTATTCATCGCGACGAAAGCTTCAAAACTAGATCCTACTTGACATATTTATCTCATAGTTTATCTAGGTCAGTCATTCCATCTTTTAGTGTCAGTCATTCATGAGAATTACTGAGTTAACAGTCGTTTAGCGAATCAACCATTCTATAGAAAACATGCATTACGAGAATGGAAGTGAACAAACTTATTCATTCTATGAATACTCAGCATTCCATCTTTTTAGCCTCAGTCCTTCATGAGAATAATTGAGATACCAATCATTTAGTGAGTTAGTCATTCTTTTTTTTTCTCGAACGTGCAAGAGACATGTGCATCATTTCATTAAGAAGGGAGGAAAAAAGGATCCAAAATGGATCAGTACAAGAAGACCCCCATTACGGTGGTCGAAAACAAAGAAACAAAAATACATCCATAAATAAAAAGAACCAGAAACTACTCTGATCTAAAGACCTGGGATTGGGGATGTTAGGAGATCTAAGTTTGTAGCCCCTCCTAACACCCACAGATCCCTCTCCTTCTCGGTCCTCTTGATGGCTGCATTAAGACAGGGAGAAAGACCGTCAAACACACAGGCGTTTCGATGGTTCCACAAGATCCAGAGGTCGAGACTGATAAGCGAGTTTAGCCCTTTTCTGGCAATTCCATGCAACTGATCACTACATCTTTTCCACCAGAGCATGGTATTCTCTTCATAAACTTGAGGAGTGAAATTCTGGAGGTTAACCTTTCTCAGCAGCTTGAACCAGTAGTTTCTTGCAAACACATAGCTCACGAGGAGATGGTCAATGGTTTCCATTTCCTGGTCACAGAGAGGGCACTAATCTGGGTGATCAAGCCCCCTCCTTTGAAGTCTGTCAGCTGTCCAACACCTCTGCAGTGCCACAAGCCATAGGAAAAATTTGCATTGGGGGGGGGACCAGGAGTGCCAAACCCTGTCACAATGCTCAAAATATGCTGAACCAATGAATAGACTCTCGTAGGCTACTTTGGCAGAGTATTTGCCGTTATGTGCAAACCTAAAAATGTGTTTGTCCTCTCTATGTGGATTTATGTTTACTATGAGAATAGCATCCCAAAGATCAAGATAATCAGCAAGGACTTCCACAATGAGAGCTCCTTGGATGTCATTTAGCCAACTTCTATTTGCTAGAGCTGTATGGACAGTTCTACTGTTTTGAATTCGCCTTGGCACAACTAGCAGCAATCTAGGAGCAATGTCCATCACATTTCGTCCATGAATCCATCTATCTTCCTAGAAAAGTGTCGAACATCCATTGCCAATTTCAGTGTGAATGGCAGCATGGAAGAAGGATTTCACCTTTGAAGGAAAATGCATAGGGAGCCCTGCCCAAGGTTTAGCAGGTTCCACTTTAGCCAGCCACAACCATCTCATTCTCAGAGCCCATCCAAGCTCTTTAAGGCCATCCAAGCTCTTTAAGGCTGAAAATGCCCAAACCTCCCAACTCAACTGGCTTGCACACTCTACCCCTAGCACCAGACAGTGTCCCCCTCTGACTTCTTTTCTTCCACGCCACAGGAATCCTTTTCTAATTTTATCAATGTCCTTGAGAGCTCTTGGAGGTAAGTCCACCGCCATTGCAAGGTAGATGATCATTCCTGTCATAACATATTGAACTTGCACTTTTCTTCTAGCTCTAGTCATCAAGTCAACCTTCCACCCAGGGAGCTGGTCAGCAATCTTGTCGATTATGCATTGAGTTTGATTTCTGGAAAGCTTGCTCAAAGACAGAGGCAGGCCAAGGTATTTACAGGGGAAAGAAGAGATCTCACAAGGGAGAAGCTCCTGAAGGGTTGCCACTTCCTCTTCCCCACATCTAATTGGTTACACATTGTTTTTTTGGATGTTGGTTTTCAACCCTGAAGCTTTTCCAAAAAACTCTAAAATTTTGAGAACCAGTTGAATATCAGATTCTTTTGGATGCAAAAACATGATCACATCATCAGCATACAAGGACACTATGTGTTGCAAAGGTCTAGAAGACAATGGTTGTAGCAGATTTTTCAGCTCAACTTTTGAAATTAACCAACCTAACACGTCCATGACAAGTATGAACAACATAGGTGAGAGGGGGTCTCCCTGTCTTAAGCCCTTTTTAAGCTGAATTTTTTCACCAGCAACACCATTAAGCATTACTTGTGTGGACGAGGTAGATAGCAGTCCACTCAGAACATCCGTCCAAATCTGCCCAAACCCCAGTTTTTGAAGAACTTCGAGGAGGAAAGGCCAGGATACTGAGTCAAAAGCTTTAGTAATGTCTAGCTTCAAAAGGATTCTTGCTTGTCTTTGCTGATGGAGGAGTCTGGCAGTTTGTTGCACAATCATAAAATTGTCTTGTATGAACCGGCCTTTGATGAATGCACTCTGCCTTTGAGAGACCATAGATTGTAGTTTATTCCCTAGTCTGTTAGCTAGGATTTTAGTGACTAGCTTGGCCATGCTATGCACTAAACTAATAGGCCTAAAGTCCTTGACTTGGTCAGCACCCTCCTTTTTTGGAATAAGGGTGACAAGAGCTGAATTTAATTTGCTAAAGTGACCAAATTTCCTGTCCCAAACGACTGCCAAAACCTGCATCACATTTTCCTTAATGGTAGGCCAGCAAGCCTTGTAAAACCTTCCTGTGAAGTGTGAACCCATCAGGTCCAGGAGCTTTGTCGAACGGCAGCTCTTTAATGGCTTCAAAGACTTCTTTTTCTGTAATTGGTAAGTCCAAATCCTCCAGATTATGAGAGGGCAGCCCCAAGTAGTTAAGATTAATAGTGACAGTTCTGTCCAATCTTGTTCCCAGCAGGCTTCTATAGAAATCATCCACCAGCATGGCTTTGTCAGCATGATCAGTAAACACATTATATCTCCAGAGACTAATTTTGCCACAAAGTTCTTTTTTCTATATCTGGCGTGCGTATGGAATAGCTTGGAGTTAGCATCTCCCTCTCTGAGCCAGTTGATTCTTGATCTAGAACGTGCAATGGTGCGCTTAAATGAGGCAAGGGCTAAGGAGTGCCTTTTCAGTCCACATCTCAGCCAATCCTCCAAAGGGGACATCACAAAAGCCTGAAATCTTGGGCTATTTCAAGCCTGTGAAGAATCTCTTGCTAAAGCTAACTGTGAGGTCACATGCCCAATCTTTTGCCTACTCCATTTCTGCAAGGATCTAGCAGTGGCTTTTAATCTCCTATCAAAGCTTAGAACTGGGCAGACTCCTTCATCGATAGACATCCATGCTTCACTGACAGCTTCCTGGAATCCATCCAACTTTGGCCAAAAGGATTCAAAATGGAATCGCCTCTTGCCAAAGCAGTTGCTCTGCAAACCAAGCACAAGGGGGCAATGATCAGAGTCCTCAGAGGCAGCGCTTTGGAGGAGGTTATTGGGAAAAATATCTTCCCAGTCACTTGAGCACAGGGCTCTGTCTAATCTAACCAAAGTGGGAGACACTTGGTGATTAGACCAGGTGTAGTTACGCCCAATTAGAGGCAAGTCAATAAGGCTTGTATCATCAATAAATTTCCTAAATCTCCCCATCATGGCTCTATTGCAAAAAGCATTGTTTTTGTCATCCTCTTTGTATATAAGATTGAAGTCCCCCGAAACAACCCAAGGCCCATGACACTCTGCTCTGATTTGTCTGAGTTCTACCAGGAAGGAGATCTTATCTTCATGGGAACGTATCTGGTGCTCAAAGGGGTACGGTGCTCATGTGCACATTTTAAATCTGGTGCATTCATCTTGTATTCAACGGCACCGGCTAATTTTACGAAGAACCCCTCCCACCAGGGGAGGAAGGTGGAAGGGGTGCTTCACAAAATTGGTGCTGCTGTTAGATGCGAAATGGATGCACCAGATTTAAAATGTGCATATGAGCACCGTACCCTTTTGAGCACCAGATACGTTCCCTATCTTCATTGCTTTGGGGACCATATACATTGGTTAACCACCAGTGCTGGCCATTGGAGTTTTTGAACTGCACAGAAACGCTGAAATTGTCCACTCTACTTAGCCCTATGACTTGCAAATGACTCTTCCAGGCTACAAGAATTCCTCCGCTGGCAACCAAAGAGGGTAAGTAGACAAAATGCTTGAAGTCTACTCCCAAAATGGCTATCACTTTTATTCTGGTAATTTCCTGCATCTTAGTCTCTTACAAACAAACAATGTCCACTCCTAGGGAATCAATAAAACTGCGAACATAACTCTGTCTCGAAGTAGAATTCAGTCACCTAACATTCCATATAAATATTTTTCTTGGATCCATAAATTACATGCTTAGAAAAAACAACAAAAGAGAGAGGGGGACACTCAGCAGGCAGCAGCACTATGTGATTGAGCCTCTGCCCTCAGCTCATCCGACACCTTCCACCCAAAGAAGGCTGTGAGAGCCTCTATGTGATTGAGGGGCAGTCTTTCAGAGAATATTTTTTCATAGTCTTTTCTGGTTTGCTGATCTATCTCTTGCAGTTCCCCCACCACCTTGAGAGCCTTCATAACTTTCTTTGTTGCTCTTGAGGAAAGATCTTGCTTGCCAATTTCTGCTCCCATTCCAGCAATACGGTGGCTGCGGCGAAGGGACACAACAGTGGAACGCTCGGAGATTATGGGCTTTGGAGGTGGATTTGCTGGGGCTGGCAGAATACCAGAGACTTCTTTTACTATTTGTTTAAGAAATACCTCTTTTTTGGCTGCTAGAGGGTCCTCGCCTTCCATCTGCAGGGCTGGAATGATATTATTTTCCACTGTCTCTTCTGCAATTTCAACCAGCGGCTTGTTATGCTTCTTTTTTCTATGGTAAACGAGCAGGTTTGGCGCCTCTATGAGCCTTCTTTCTGATGGTGCAGCGGACTGACTTTGGAAAAATTGATGGGAATGTTTCTCAATGTGCACCGGAGCCGAGGCCTCTCCGAAGGGAGCCTCAAGGCCCACACGGTGTTTGACACTTGGAACAGAGCACAAATCTCTAGTAATACTCTGCTGCCCAATAGGACTGCAATCCGTCCGATCAGAAAAAACATCATGGTGGGCTTGCTCTTCAGTGTGCACTAGAGCCGAGTCATCCCCGTAGGGATTCTCAAGGCCCGCACGGTGTTCAGCAGTGTGATCGGCTGATCGCTAAATTGGTCTTCAATGTGCACTGGAGCCGAGGCATCTCCGAAGGGAGTCTCAAGGCCCGCACGGTGTTCTTCTGTGTGATCGCAGCAAGTACCATCCGCGAAATTCTGCTTAGTGTGTTTAGGCTCTGCATGTTTAGAGATGGCAGCATGTTGAATTTGCTCTTCAAAGCGCACCGGAGCCGAGGCGTCCCCGGAGGGAGTGTCTAGGCCCGCACGGTGTTCTTCGATGAGATCGCAGCAAGGGCCAACCACAGAATTGTCCAGCACAGAAGAGTTAGGATTCGTCTGTTTGTAATCCAAGCATCTTGGTCCCAGCCTTTCTTTGGCCGGACGTTGTTGCTATCCCTGCTCACCAAGACTGAAAGTGTTGATGTCTTCACGTGGTCCGCCTTGTGGTGAGTGTGACCGAGGCCGTCGGTGTGACCTAGGGCCATCATCATGATCACGAGGCGATGACAGTGAGGCTGAGACCAAAGGAGAAGTAGCAGCTGAAGAAGAGATAGACCGTCTAATCTTCACTGAATAACCCAAAGAAATAACTCCTTGTGAATCTCCAGTAGGCGCCTGCAGAGGTTCAGTGATCCAGAGCTCCCGTGACTCCGGAATCATGGATGTATCAATGCACCAGGCAGAGCATCTGAAGGAAACAAGGTCACTCAGGCCAGAGGTATCTGGATGCACCTTAAATAGCCAAGCAAATGGGTTTATCAAATGTTCCACCGTGGCCGTCTCCCACATGTGCACTAGGATGCCATCTAATTCTAGGTCAACCAGCTGAGGAAGAGTTCTGCCAGAAGAGTTGAAAAATCTAGACCATCGCTTGCAGACCACTGTGAAAGTCGCAGCCCGCTGAATGGACCACCTCGTGTCAAGCCTTTGAGCCAAATCTTCAGACGGGAGAACCAGCATGAAACTATTTGGGGATAAAACGACGGAGAACAAGGGAGTCTTCAGCGATTTCCAATCTTGGTGAGAGCAGGGATGCCACTTCGAATTCAAATATTGAGTCACGGTTGCTGATCACCGAGACAACCACTGCCAAGCGAAGATCTTCCTCGGCAACAGTCATGGCGTGGTTCCAACCCAGTAAGCATGGGGGTACAAGCCCTGGAGAAGGCAAACGGGGCTGCACATAAATCCTGCTCCCATCATCTCTGGGAGGGGTGGGGTGGGGGGTTTCGCCTCTTGCGAGAGTGACGACGGCAAGAGCGGCCCCTGATAGTGACGGCATCCACGCCCACTGCATGGTCAGTAGCCATCCCTTGAATCATATACTGGTTGCCTGTGACTGCAGCCACTGAAGTCTTCCTCCACCACACCTTTCGAGGCGCTGCAGGATGAACAAAGCACCTCGCCTGGCACAGACCACCAGACAACGGAGGGGAAAGTCTGCTCCAGACAGACTGCAAGGTCCCAGGAGGTTGCTGATTCTGAAGACGGGACCAAACAGAAGCTTTGCCTGGAACGACACCACCAAGACGGGACCACACCGTCTGCTTGGGAACAAATGTGGAAATTTGAGCACGAACTGGAGCCACAGGGCAGAGGGACGCCCTATGCCCAAGCCCACAGCACTTGAGACACCTTGTCTTTGAACGACAGTCTCGGACCAGGTGACTTGGGGAGAGGCAGTTGAAGCACCTGCCGGAAAGATTGGCAGGTGCAGGTCGCTGGAACCTGCTAGCCTTCAGACGCGGCCGCTTGGAACGCCGGGACTCCACTGTCTGCCAACCATCAGCGGCGCACTTCGTAGGTCCCCCACGACCGACGGCTGGAGAACCACGTCCTGAAGCTCCCTGCATAGAGACGCCCGAGGCCCAGACTTGGGAGTCCGACCAGCCGGAGAAGAAGGCCGGGAAAGCAGCACCACGTTGTGGAAGGAGGGGCCAGAGGAGACACTCCCAGCGGAGCTGCAGGAGCCGCCACCAGCGGGACTATCCGCGCGCCAGCGATCGGGCTTGGACCGCCCGCCAAGCTTGAGCAGAGCCGCACACAGAGGAGGATGGGAGGAAGCGGACGCCTGCAGGGGGGCTAAATGGGTGGAGGGAGGGGCGGCGGCGATCCCCTGGAAGGTGGCCGCCGGCCCCGGAGTGGGCGTCGGCGTGGGGCATTGGGGAGTGCAAGCGTCGGCCCCGGAAGGGACGCGTGGGAAGGGAGGGAAGGGACGTACCTGGGACATCGGACTCCGCTGAGTTAGTCATTCTAAAAAACAGGCATTACAAACAGCCAGCTCTTCGCTAGCTGCCGAAGTGCTGTTGCCAGAAGTCTCACTACTGCTAGAGCTATTTGAAACACTAATGGTGTGTTTGGTTTAATGCATGGAGTGATCCATCTTCTCACTCCTCACTTTGCTGTTTGGTTTGTGGAATGGATGGGTTGATCCATCACCAACTAATCCCCTACAAGTGAGGAATGGAGTCATCCAAATCTAATTCCACCAAAATCATTGGATGAACTCATAATGCACTACCTCATCTAGAACAAGGTTTTTCCTCAAACCAAACAACCCTTAATTTCCTGAATCTAAACACTAGTATCGACTCTATTGCTTGTTTGTACCTTTTGGCTTATATTGGCAGATCTACAGCCGCAAGCACTTCATTGTTTGTTACTTGTCAGAATCATTACACTATCTATTATTGAATCCTTGTTACTTGTCAGAGTTTTCCCACTATTTATTACTGAAACCCATTATACCCACTGGAAACTGTATTAGCTGGAAGTGGCTATCTGTCTAGCTCTCTTAGACCAGAGCATTTATTTACATTGTTTTGATACTATATGAATATATGATATTCTGTTTCATATAGGTTTCTCATCGTCGTTCATGGTGTTCACTTAGAGTCATGACTACTGAACAACGACTGGAGTTGCAACAGCGTATTATGGATGTTGGTGAGAAGGGGAAAATTCCTTTTAAAGACTGTGTTAGAATAGCAAGAGAACTGAATCTTTCTGTAGAGCAGGTATGCGTTTAGATTTTCCTTCGTTATCATTTATTGATCTGAAGCACTATATTAATTTAATCTCATTTTGCATTTCTGTATTTCTTTAGCTTGTGGTTTTAACTCTATGCTACCACAGGTTTGAACATAAGTAGCATGAAGTGCACTGTTTTAACATGCAAAATGGTTCATTTGTCACCATCTTTGAGTTTTTTGCGTTTAAGCACGTGAGACAGAATGTGCTACTTTGCATTATTTGCTTGACCGTGTCGTTATCCTGTGATCTCCCCCTTCTAGTTCTAGATGCTTCCCTACTCTCTGTCATGGGGTTTTGATGGATAAGGGAACCTTATCCTAACATATTTACACAACACATGCTGCAAAAGGTTGAGAGGGAGAGAGACGGTATGCTTAGCGAAATAGTTGTTGCTACACTCTACAGCGTAGGGGCAGATGGGGCAAATAAGGAATATAAGGGCAAGGGGATACATGGTGAGTCCTCTGGTTTACCCTGATTGAGTGAACAATATGCAACAAAAGCGATATGTGCTTGGTTTAATTAGTGGATAAAAACTCGGTGCTATAGATAATATGAATAATAGATACCTGGGAAGAACAAATAAATAAAGGCAATTGCAATACCGATTGGAATGTAACATCACTGGCACAAATCGGACACATGTACAAAAATATCCTGTAACAATGTGCGAGCTGCTTCAAAGCTACCTTGCATAGCACTCACTCAGGCAAGAGTTCAGGGGCAAAGCTAGGTAGACAACACTGGGTGCAAATGCACCCATATAAATTTGCAAAACTAGTGATTTAGACTAGATTTTCACCATATATGCACCAACTACAAATTGTTATTATGCACCCTTAAAGGATGTGCACCCTCCGATTCACTCTAGCTTTGCCACTGCTAGAGTTAGGTCCAGTGGTGCACATTGTGAGACAGGATATTTCTTACTATGGTTTGTTTGTTTCATTTATTTATCTTTTCGTGCTGATTGGCATTTCTCATTGTCTATTCTGTATACAGTTCCTCCTTAGTGTGCTGATCAGCTGGATTGGTTCCATATAGGTACTTCGCCTTTCATATGAAAGGCAATCTCGGCTCCATGAACAGCCCAGCTTTACTTCTAAACAAAAGCAGCAAAGAGTTGGTTCTGGATTGACTCCTGTGAGAAGAAAGAGACGTGCCGATGGGACCAGCTTGAAGCTTCTGAAACGTACAGTACAAGCAAGTGGATCTGCTGAACAAATATTGGAGCAACCTATTGTTGATGAAGAAGTACCAATGATCAGTCGGTATGCTATCTTAAGAAAGAGCTGCATGAGAAGTAAAAGATTCTTTTGGACATGTGAATCTGATAGGTATTATTATTTTTGTCTGCCCATGCTTGGTCTGAAAATTGATTTCTAAACCTCAATACTTTAGTTGACGATCATGCACAATGGTCCTGACTATTTTATTATTATTTGTAGAAAACTGCTGATGGCATACATTAGAGTGCGTGCAGTACTTGGGGCAAGATATTATCGTGTACCTTGGAAGTCTCTCTCTGATCTTCCAGCTCCACCACATACATGTCTTAGAAGGATGACACTACTATTGAAAACAAACGGAAAGATAAGAGGAGCTGTCATGTGTTTATGTAACCTTCTTGGGGAACGGTATGTTAGATATCTTGAAAAGGAAAGGAGTTTGAAAAGGAGAAGATTGTTTCCCCAGATTTCAAACAGAAGTCAAGAAAACAGTTTGGATTCAGATTGTGAGCAATTCAATTGGGATGACTTTGAAGTTCCAGAGATAAAGAGTGCACTTAATGAAGTCCTTGAATTAATTCAAACAGAAAAAATAGATCAGGCCAAGAGAATTGGGCCTGTTAATCAAAAAAACATTAACAATGATAATGATGTCACAAAGGACACAATATGTTCACAGGAACTGCCAGTAAGTAATTTCTACATTTAACATCAACAGCCGATACACAGACATATATTTGTCAATAATTTTTTTTTTCATTTTAGAATAATCAGGCTATACGAGGTGAAACCAAAACGAGTGCAGTTTCAGAAAGCGGATTCTGTGATCCTGAAAAATCATGCGGACATTCAAACGCAGAAAGTGAAAACATGGAAGTCTTCTGCAAACCTCAAGAAAAAATCATTAAGGATCACCGAAATAAGATTATTGAAAGAGGCATATGGAAATCATTGGCTGTTGCAAATGCCTTGGAGCTTCTGAAGTTGGTTTTCCTCAACACATCTTTAGGATCAAATGTACAAGCTTCACTAGCAGCAACACTGCAGCTTTATTCAGAGAGCGAGATTTTTACTGCTGTTTCCTTTCTTAAAGAAAAAAAATTCTTGGTTAGTGTATCTGAACTTATGTTTCCTTTGGAATATTTGCTTTTCAGTATGATGTGCCCAACTTAAGTACTTTTATTAGCATTCGGGACATGTTTGGTGTATGACCCTGATGAGCCTTACCAAATTTTGGCTCTTCCGAACCCTGTGCGATGCGAAGATGTTGGCAAATTCTAGATTTTGGTTTCTTGCCAATTTGCCATGCCAACTTGTTGGCGATCACAGAAGCGGTAGACTCATGTAAGTTTGCCAAAAACTGTGAATGTGATATGGATCCACAAGCTTATCATTTTTTCCCTGGCAAAATATAGCCAAACTTCATAATTCGAGTCTAGTCAGGGTTATCCTAGTTGGCCACCTTTGTTGGATTGGTGCTGCCAAATTTTCCTTGAACGCAAGGCTTTGGTGCCAATTCAAAGCTCCAAACAGCAGGCAATATTTGTTGCTAATACCAAACTGTAGTGTTTATTTTTGTTGGCTGTGAATGAGACAGCCCGTAGTTTATGCAGCATGACAAATAGATGGATATGGGCTAAACTATGACTTTTGTTAGTCAAAGTTAAGCTCCAGTAGATATTCTTCATTTCTTATCTTACAGTGAGCTGTGGTTTAAGTTGTTTTCTTAGTGTTCACACTTGCATACCAACCTACACTTAGGCTCTTGTTGTAGTTTCGTATGACTTCCCTTCTGCTACACAGCCTTCATCACTCTCTTACCTAAAAAAGAGGATGCCATCCTTGCCAAGGACTTTCGGCCTATTAGCTTGATCCACAGCTTCGCAAAGTTAATCTCGAAGATCATGGCAAACAGACTGAGAGTCTATATGGACAAGCTGATTTCTAAGAACAAAAGTGCGTTTATTAAGGGCCGATTCATTCAAGACAACTTCATGTTAGTTCAGCAGACTGCAAGATTGCTACATGCTCAAAAACAGCCTAAAATTCTTCTCAAGCTGGACATCTCCAAGGCCTTCGATTCGGTGTCTTGGTCTTTCTTACTTGAAGTATTGGAAAAGGTTGGATTCGGTCCTATATGGAGAGATATGATCAGTGGGCTGCTTATGACCTCCTCTACCCAAATTATGCTTAATGGAGTGCCTAGAGAATGCATCCAACACAAGAGGGGCCTGCGGCAAGGTGACTCACTATCCCCTCTTCTTTTCATCATTGTTATGGATGTTCTCAATGGCCTAATTGTTAAAGCTGCTGATGGGGGACTGCTCCAACCCCTTTCAACTCGTTCCATTCAGCACCGAATATCGCTTTATGCTGATGATGTGGTGATGTTCTTGAGGCCGGCTGCCAGTGATCTGCACATGGTAACCATGATTTTGGATCTGTTTGGGGATGCCTCAGGGCTAAAAACCAACATACAGAAAAGCAGTGTGGCTCCCATTCAATGCTCTCCGGTGGACATGGAAATGGTGACCCAGATTTTTCCTTGCAAAGTTGAAACACTTCCTCTCAAATAACTCGGGCTACCTCTCTCTATCAGGAAGTTAAACAAGGAGCAGCTGCAGCCACTAATTGATAGGCTTGCGGACCTCTTACCTAATTGGAAGGCCGACTTGATGACTCGGGCTGGGAGAGCTATCCATGTGAAGTATGTGCTCACGACAACAATTATGTATCATGCCATGGCTTTGGATTTACCTAAATGGGCTATCAAAGCCATTGACAAAATTAGACGTGGCTTTCTTTGGAAAGGACGAAAAGATGTGCTCGGTGGTCACTGCTTAGTTGCTTGGGGCAAATTGACACGTACAGAGGAGCTTGGTGGTCTTGGCATCTCTGATTTACAAAAACTGAATTGGGCCCTACGGGTAAGATGGTTGTGGTTGGAAAAAACAGACCCCTCGAAGTCTTGGGCTGATTTGCCTCTCTAGAGTTCCAGCATGCTGAAATCTATCCTCTCTACAGCTATGATTACAGAGGTGGGTGATGGTCGTAACACCTTATTTTAGTGGGATAGATGGTTGATGGGACAAAGGATTGAGGACCTAGCCCCTCATATTTTCGCCCTCGTCCCGACTAGGATTGCCAACAGGAGAACGGTGGCAGACGGACTAGTGGAGATGGCTTGGATCCGGGACCTGAGAGGCACCATCACTTGGGCTGTCATCTCTGATCTTTTGACTCTTAGTGAAGTTATTGTAAAATTCTCCCTTAGTGATGGAGTGCCAGACAAGCATATCTGGAGATGCCTCGTCTGGCCAATACTCTTCAAAGTCGACTTAGGATATGCTATTCCTAGGATCCACTTCTTTTGGAGCCTTTGAGCGCGTTTGGAAGTCTTGGGCACCTTCAAAGTGCAGTTTCTTTCTTTGGCTTGCCATGGACAATAGATGTTGGACCGCAGATCGTCTTGCTAAAAGAGGACTACCCCACCCCAGTGCGTGTCCCCTTTGCGACCAAGAAGAGGAAACAATACAACATCTTCTCATCTCTTGCGTTTTTGCAAGACAGTTCTGGTACCTCTTGCTGCGCAGGTCCGGGTTGCCTAATCTTTCACTGGACAATGCTCTTTGCAGCTTAGAAGACTGGTGGAGCAGGGCTGTGGAGAAGGTTCCCCGAGATCTCCAATCAGGCTTCAATTCTCTAGTAATTCTTGGCGCTTGGAGCCTTTGGCGTCATCGCAACGACTGTGTGTTCAATGGGAGGTCGCCGAGCCTAGCAAGTGTTCTCACCCTCGCTGGTGATGAGCTTAGGATGTGGTGTCTTGCCAGAGCT
Source organism: Zea luxurians (assembly GCA_029449295.1). Classification (NCBI taxonomy): domain Eukaryota; kingdom Viridiplantae; phylum Streptophyta; class Magnoliopsida; order Poales; family Poaceae; genus Zea; species Zea luxurians. The sequence goes on along the minus strand of JAOPSE010000006.1, from coordinate 106,105,855 downwards.
AAAAGGTTGAACTTGCTTTCAGCTGTAGTGTTTGTGTTTGACCCCGGGTGATAATCTTGTGCCTTGTTCAGAGTGTTTGTATGTGGTGGCTGTGCTGCGTCTTGTTGTGTCGTGTGGGTTGAGTTGTGTGTGTTGTGTTGTGTTGTACCTTCTTCTATCTATTAATGGAAAGATACGCAGATCTCCTGCGTGTTCGATAAAAAAATAAGTAGGTGATACACTTTGAAATAATGTCGCCAGAATATCTTAGTTTGTTCTCAAAGGATTTTTTTCTTTCCAGTTTACTTTCGATCACAAGTATAAGTTCACCTTGGTTTAGTCTAATTCAAACTTTTCTAACTTAGACCATCGGTATGCAAGAACTTTATATAAATTGATAACATTATTACGAATAAGAGAGACTGAATTGGATAATGTATTGAGGCCCAATGGTGACTATATGACGAATACATGAGACACAAGACACAAGACACAAGAGGGAAACCCTAAACTATGAGACTACACTATATCCTTGAATATAATACCTTAAGACCCCTATCAAACGCAACGTAATCGAGGGTATTGGTGTAATCTCCTAGTCTAGTATCTCCGTTGGGAACGCTATGCGAATCCTCCTACACGACGACCAGCTTGTCCGGGGCATTTTCGTGGCCTTCGATTGGGCATGAACCCTGTTCTCCGTGATTGCGTCGAGCTCCACCCTCAGGCGGGTCGCCACATGCCTGGACCGCTTGCCTTCCCCCGTGTTGTGATTGCCTCCCTGGTGATCGAGACCCCGTTGTCTCCCTCCCCTCCTAGTGGCTATGTCGGAGCACCTCCCCTGACTCTCTCCTTGCACCACGTGCCTTCACCACCTCTCCCTCTCCCACCGATTCGGTGGTCGACTCTGGAGCCTCCTTCCACACCACTCCTACCATCAGCTCGTTATCCCACTATCTTCCTCCACACCCCTCACATCCTTCCTCTATCATGGTGGGGAACAGTTTCACCCTCCCGGTCACCTTAGTAGATGCATCGGTTCTCTCGGGACCCTTCTACCTTAACAACGTTCTTGTAGCTCCCCATTACTCATCCTCTTCTCTCGGTTCGTCGCTTCACAAGTGACAACCACCATTCTATAGAGTTCGATCCCTGGGGGCTCACCATACGCCACCTTCCCACTCGTGCTGTGCTCGCTCGCTATGACAGCCCCGGCCCCCTCTACTCTATTCACTTGCCATCCACTTCCCCAACCAGTGTATCCTCCCCTCATGCCCTCGCTACTACCACCATCTCCACTGTTTGGCATCGTCGTCTCGGGCACCCTGGACCTGACGTGATGTCCTAGCTCTCCAACCGCTCAGATATCTCATGTAGTCGGGGCTCCTCTGAGCACCTCTGTCATGCTTGTCAGTTCGACCGTCACTCTCGCCTTCCTTTTTCCACCTCCACGTCCGGGGCTGCTTAGGTCTTTGATCTTGTTCATTGTGATATTTGGACTTCTCCTGTCCTTAGCCTCTTTGGCTACAAATACTACCTGGTCATTCTGGATGACTTCTCTTATTTTCTATGGACTTTCCCTCTTCGGCTGAAGTCCGACATGTTCGCCACCCTCAACCCACTTCTTCGCCTGGGTCTCCACCCAGTTCCGTCGCCCTGTCCGTGCCCTCTAATGTGATAATGGCCGCGAGTTCGACAACAACGCCTCTCGTTCTTTCTTCCTCACCCATGGTGTCTAGTTGCGTCTCTCATGCCCCTACACCTCTCCCCACAACGACCGGGCCGAACGCATCATTTGGACCACAACCAACATGACCCGCTGCCTTCTCTTTTAGGCGTCTCTCTCTGCCAGCTACTAGGCAGAGGCCTAAACACCGCCACACATCTCATCCGCCTCCCCTCGAAGGCGGTGAGCCATCCCACTCCCCACTTCGCTCTATATGGCACAACCCCCTCCTACGACCACCTTCGAGTGTTCGGCAGTGCCTCCTATCCCAACACTTCTGCCACCGTTCCTCATAAGCTATCTCCCCGCTCCACTCGCTCTTCCTCGGTTACTCCCTTGATCACAAGGGGTATTGTTGTCTTGACCACGTCTCCCACCGCAGTCATTTCTCGTCACGTTGTTTTCGACGAAGATGTGTTTCCCCTTGCTGGCTTCTCCCCACCCACCAATCTCGACTCTCTCCTTGAGTTCGATCCGGTTCCTCCTCCACCCTAGCCGCCCTGCCTTCCGCCGTTGCTCGCGCCACACGCAGTTCCGACCTTAGTAACCGGGAACTAGAAACTTGGCCACGTTCCTTGTTCCGGGAACATTCGTTCCATTCCGGGAACGTGGGAACAATCTTGTTCTAGTAGTGTTAAATCCTAGTTTTTGTAGCGTACTGCGTACCATGTTCCCGTTCCTCGATCCCATCGATCCGGGAACTTGGTTACTAACATTCCGACGCCTCCGCTCGTGCCTCTACTCGTGCCACGCGCAGCCTCGACGCATTCGCTCGCGCCATGCGTGGCCCCGTCGACTCTGCCTGCGCCTCGCGCGGCCCTGTCGCCCGCGCCACGCGCGGCCCTGTCAACCACGCCTGTGCCGCATGCAGCTCCGTCGACCCCTCCCGTGCCATGCACGGTCCAATTGACGAGCTTGGTCAGCTTCGCCGACCCCGCCCTCGGCTACCACTGTCACGAGCGGACCACTCCTTCGGCTCTTGCTTCGCTGACCCCGTTGACGAGCGTGGCTTGCTTCGCCGACCCCGCCCTCGTCTACCACCGCCGCGAGCGGGCCACTCCCGATGCCCCGCTGGCCCGCATCGAGCCTCCTGTGTACCACCCGGTTGCCATCCACCGTGACCCAGGGCACGTCCACCCGATGGCGACTCGTCGCGCAGCCGGCGTTCTCTACCCCATCGACCGGCTGATCCTGGCGGCTGACACGACTGCCACTCCTCCGGATGCCTCCCCGGTCCCCTCCGTTCGCGCCGCCCTCGCCGACCCCCAACGGTGTTGCGCTACGGAGTACGCGACCCTGCTGGCCAACCACACCTGGGACCAGGTGCCTCGTTCACCAGGCACCAACGTGGTCACCGGCAAGTGGCTCTTTCGCCACAAGCTGATCTCGGACGGCTCCCTCGACCGTTGCAGGGTTCGTTGGGTCCTTCGGGGCTTCACCTAGCGCCCCGGAGTGGACTACGACGAGATCTTCAGCCTCGTCGTCAAGTTCGCCACCGTTCGAGTCGTCCTCGCCCTCTCTCGGGACTGGGCGATCCATCAGCTTGACGTCAAGATTGCCTTCCTCCACGCCACTCTGACGGAGTGTCTACTGTAGCCAGCCCACCGACTTCGTCGACGCCGCTCGTCCGGATCTGGTTTGCTGGTTGAACCGCTCCCTGTATGGCCTCAAGCAGGCGCCGCGTGCCTGTACAGTCGCTTCGTCTCTTACTTGGCCTCCATCGCTTCGTCGAGGCCAAGTCGGACACGTCCCTGTTCATCTACCGGCGCGACGACGACACCATCTACCTCCTGCTCTATGTCGACGACATTGTGCTCACGACATCCGCCGACCTCCTACAACACATGATTGTCGCCCTTCAGTAGGAGTTCGCGATGAAGGATCTGGGGCCCCTTCACTTCAGCCATGGCATCACATCGGAGCGCCGGACTCAGGGTCTCTTCCTCCACTAGCGCCAGTACGCCATTGACATCCTGGAGCGGGCTGGCATGTCCGACTACAAGCCCTGCTCCACACCTGTCGACACTCAAGCGAAGCTCTCTGAGGACGACGGGCCCCCGGTTGTCGACGCGACGTCCTACCGGAGCCTGACCGGCGCCCTCCAGTACAACAGGTGTGCCTGCATATGCACACCCCGCGGGAGTCCCATCTCACCGCTCTGAAGCGGATCCTATGCCACCTCCACAGCTCCCTCGACTACGGCCTTCTACTCCGACCCTCCCGACATCGGAGTTCGTGGTCTACATCGACGCTGACTGGGTTGTATGTCCCAACACGCGCTGGTCCACTTCCGGTTATGTCGTGTTCTTGGGCGCTAACCTCGTCTCCTGGACCGCCAAGTGGCAGCCCGTCGTCTCCTGCTCCAGTGCGGAGGCTGAGTACCGCGCTGTGGCCAACAACGTGGCCGAGGCCTCCTGGCTAGTGTCAGCTTCTCCAGGAGCTCCACAGCCCCCTTCAACGTGCCACCCTTGTCTACTGCGACAACGTCAGGGCAGTCTACTTCTCCACCAATCCCATGCATCATTAGCGCACGAAGCATGTGGAGATCGACCTGGACTTCATTCGCGAGCGTGTCGCCGCCGATGACGTTCGGGTTCTGAGCATCTCGACCACGCTGCAGTTCGCTGATATCTTCACCAAGGGGCTGCCGTCGAGGGTTTTCGTCGAGTTTCGATCCGGTCTCAACATGTGTACAAGATAGAGTTCAAACTGCGTGGGGTGTTAGAATACTGTTTGGGTTTTGGGTCAGTCGTTGTGTATTTACCTGTATACCCCTCTATGTAATGGGCTTGGTCCAACTCTTGGCTTATATATATGCACTCCCAACCCTGATTAGGGTTAGAGTTTCATCACTTCTAACTCATTCTAGTAATAGTAATTTAGGCACATATCAATTAAGCTAATGCAGTTTTATGCAAAACATATTTGTATACTATTATTAGCAAGATGTCGGAGATATTTATGTGCTATATTTTTACTATAGAGGGTGAGCCGAAGAGCGTCATATAAATTGCAGAGTAGAAAATAGAAACATATTTTACTGATATATAAAATCATTTCCCATCCTCCACCCTATGAATTTGAGATAGGCTTATATCTGAACTTTAGAAAGTGGTGAAATGTCAAAATCCAAACCAATTAGGTTACTTTATTAAGTAAATTTTAATTCCTCCAAAATGAATGGATCCGAACGCCCCGTAATATCCTTGACTATAATGCCTTAACAAGCATAATATTGGCATTATTAAATTCATAATGAAAACTATTTATATGCTATGTAACTCTTTTCATATGAGATAATACTGTTTTACAGATATTGCTGGTCAGTCAGAAAGTTTGATTTAGGCCAAACCTAGTTGGACTTATAGTTGATTTAGGCCGTGATACTTGAAGTGATGTCATGAGGGATATGGAACATTTGACTTTTTACTTATGTGTGACTTGTGACTTAAAAGCCCCTGTTTTTGCCATTTTGCAGGTTACTGGGAGTGGTGGGAAGCCGTACACCCTTTCTTCACAATTCTTAACCAATGCTTGTTGTTCACCTTTTCCATTTGGTTCAGGGAAAAAGGCTTCTATATTTTCTAATTGGCTTATAGCTCAGCAAAAGAATACTACAGACAGTGGAGTTTATTTGTATCCAGATATACAATGTGGAGAAATTGTTCATCTATTCTCTCTGGTTTTGTCAGGAAACCTTCTCATTTCACCTTTCTTGCCTAGTGAAGGAGTTGGTGAGGCTGATGAGCCTAACAGCTCTGGTCCTTTGGTCGTAGATACCAGCGGTTTGGCTGACAACAGTCATAAGCGCAAGGCTGATACAGTGAAACTGAAAAGCAGCAAGGCTAAGAAACCGAAGCCTTTGCCAAAGATAGAAAGTGACTTTTGCTACCGCCGGGAGAAAGGATTTCCTGCTATCCAAATAGGTCTAAATCTTCATAGAATTCAAACAAGCAATTTCTTGCAAGAGTTTCATGGTAAAGAATCCTCTATTTTTACTTCAAGCTGGGCAATGAGCAAAAAGAATGTTGATTTGCATGCAGAAAGGCACATCATGCCATTGTTTTCAAATTGCTTAAGTTCATATAGGCATTTATTGTCTGAATCTCAGTTGGAGAACTCATACAGTGGATGGCCTTGGGATGCCATGACAAATTATGCGGAAGAGTTATCACCAGTATCTGAGCACCAAAATGAATTGTTCACATTGTCTCCTGAACTGTTCAGGAATGCATTTCGTGTTATTCATCAAGCTGGTGGGCAAGGAGTTACCTTGAGAGAACTTTCGCAGGCACTGCATCCGTTAGGTAAGGTACTTAGGGGGTGTTTGAATACACTAGAGCTAATAGTTAGTTGGCTAAAAAAATGCTAGTGAAATTAGCTAGCTAACAAATAACTAGCTAACTATTAACTAATTTACTAAAAATAGCTAATAATTAAACTATTAGCTAGGGTGTTTGAATGTCTCCGGCTAAGTTTAGCCACTAACTATTAGCTCTAGTGCATTCAAACACTCCCTTAATATGCTTATGACCAATGTTTTCCATAGTTTTTTTTTACTTAATAACAGCCAGCATTACAATTTTTGTTCTTACAAATCTGTGCAGCCATGCAGCTGGTCTTAATAATTGTTGACACTCTCAAAAGATTTCAGCTGGCTGTTAAGGTAATTCTGTAGCATCCAGAGTATACTAGTGCTGTAGGTGTGGATTAAATGTTACTGTTGTTTTTTTGTTACTTATTTATTATAAGCTGTGCTGCTTTCTTGTTGAATTTTTATTTGGTTTGCTTGCCCTTCTCTATTAGCTAATGGGTGGGATTCATTCAATTGCTCCATAGGTCAATGCATATGATGGCGTTCAGATTGTGGACTCATTACATTCGTCAAAGTATCATATAGCTACACTTGCAGAATGTGATAGTTGCTGCTGTACAGATCCTCCAACTTCTCAATTTGTTGATAATGAAAACACAAAAAATCTACTGAAAGAGAAGCATACCAAGCCTATTAATTTTCCTGGTCCTATAAAAATGCTTGGTGATGGGCACACAGTGACAGTAATTAATGTTCAAAGCAAGTTGAGCCCACCTTACATGCACAGCAAAGATCCTGGGGATGCGGAAAGGTTATCTACTCCAGGAGAGAACAATAAGGAGAGTAGTTTCTATCATAATTGTGAAAGGCATTGTTATCAGCCTATATTACCATGGATAAATGGTGATGGTAGTACTAATAGCACTCTCTATGAAGGTTTAAGTCGCCGAGTTATTGGTTATGTCATGCACTATCCAGGACTATCGGAGGTATATTTGCTTTTATTGTTTGTGCCTGCTCTTTCTAAATAGAAAACTAATATTATGCTTGTTCGTTGAGTGCAATACCACAATAAGTTCTCTATTTCATTTTACGGCATCGCCACACTATCCCTTAGGAAAAATAAATTTATTTTTGAGAAAGAATTCAGGTATGTAAAGTCTAGCTTAGACAGCAGGAAAGTTGTATACTATTCTAGGAGTATATATGTAGTGTTCACATCTAATTGCATTCAAATCCAGCTGTTAAAGATTTAGGATCTCAAAATCAAGTTCCAGACATGTTACTTCCTCATCTGAATTATTCAAAGTTTACTTCTGTGATGTTAGAATGTTTGGAATACTGAAGATTCACTTTAGTTATGACAATATGATTGGAGTACATTACTCATATAGTTATATCTCGGAAACCAATTAGAGAACTAATATACTAGGTCAGAGATGGAGTACCCATGTATAGGGAGCCCCATTTTTTTTCTAGTATAGTACTTGTTATTTGGTACTTTCGGTTTGCAAATGCTTCGAATCTTTTACCACTTCATTTGTTCAGAATACTTGGCACCTGCAGCACAAACCACCCTTTACTTTGCCCATGGCTAGTTATTTAGTTCTGTTCGCTTATCTCTTCACACAAATATCCCCTCTACTTAGAGAAAAGGTGATTTTTTTTGGACATGAACATGGTTTTAAAAAAACTCGACCGGGGGGGGGGGGGGGGAAGACCGCCCTCCCGGTATAATGCCTGTGGCCGACACTCAAGGCGCACACAACCCACTGATGACTAAGAAGAGACCGAAACATGGTCTTTAGAGAAAAGGTGATTTTTGGACATGGTTTAAAAAACTCGGCCGAGAGGGAAAGACGGCCCTCCCGGTATAATGCTTGTGGCTGGCACTCAAGACGCACACAACCCACTGATGGCTAAGAGACCGAAACATGGTCCTTAGAGAAAAGGTGATTTTTTTGGGACATGGACATGGTTTAAAAAAACTCGACCAGGAGGGAAAGACCGCCCTCCTGGTATAATGCCTGTGGCCGGCACTCAAGGCGCACACAACCCACCGGAGGGTGGCGTGCAGGACATAACCCGGCTGAGAAAATCCTCGAAGCCTGGCCCCCATCACTAGCAGGTCGTCACCGCTCACTCTGCAACGGCCCAACCGGAGGGTGGCGCGCAGGACATAACCCGGGAGTAGGAGGGGCACAGCGAGGGAATATTTTTAACCAAGCCAGAAATTCGCCCCTGAGGGGGATCAAACCTAGGAGGCTAGGACCTGGAGGTGCTACTCGGAAACATTTAACCACTTGGCTAGAAACCCTTTCGCACATGGACATGGTTTAAAAACACCACAACTTTGACCATTGATTTCTGTTGGAAACTCAATGTTTACATACGTCCAACTAAAATCATGACATCTTAATACATATGAAGGTGTCACAAGTTAAACTTGAACTGGTATATTACATGCTCTTGAAAGAGTCACTTCTGCGATTGGAGTGTTAAATAGAAGACAAGAATTAGTTGTCAAGAACATTTTTGGCTGCACCTGATAAAAATAATGGTTGCCTAGGTAACATTTTTCAAAGTTGACAAATATCTGTGAATGGCGATTGTAGACATAAGCTATACATGCTCATACATGTATGCTCCATATTTTAGTTTTTTATATGTTGACCTCAGTAGATACAAACATATTTGCTGTTTGATGTTTTTGAAATTATTTAGCTCGTCTTCAAAATGTTGTCTCCAATCTTATTAAAAATTCTAGTGATACATTTAAAATGTGTACTATGGCTCATTTGTCTTGATCAGGCAATCCTTTCTGTGTTGTGGCTGGAAAATGGCTTATTCTCAGATATTAAGTTTCTACTCCTATTTTAGTTGATTTTTTTCATTAGTTAACTTTTTTCTAAAAAAAAAGGAAACCATTGTTCTAATCGCATGCTTTACTCTTGTTGTGTTATAGGAAGATGTTATCCGTCGGATGGATGTATTGAATCCTCAGGTATCTGGCCCATTTTCTGTATGGATCCTGAGAGATTGAATCCGTAGGTTACTGCTCAATTAGTGATGCATTATCTTTTGACAGACTTGCAGGACCCTGCTAGAAAAGCTAACGCTCGATGGGAACCTTCATGTTCGGGTTTTTGAAGAACCTGTGCCAATGGCTCCGACCACACTGCAGGGTATGTTCATGCAACACTCTAGTAAAGAGCCATCAAAATGTGTAAAGCGCTACTTCGCAAACCCAATGAGCACATTACAACTGTAACTGCAAGAAGATTTTAACTTTGTTCTAGATCCAGACTTGTGAGGGCATCAAGATTTGGAATGTTTAAATGTTACCCTCCCCAGAACTGGTAAGGCCATCTCGTGGTAAGACCATCTCCGCCGTGTAAACGGTCGTGCAAAGTACTATTTTGCACCGTATCACTGTTTGAAGAGTAAAATTTAAAATAGAGAGTAAGATAGGGAGTGGAATAGAGAGTGCTGGAGAGCTAAGGCCCTTAACTGAACCATCATCACTTGTCTGTTTCTGAGCCGTGCTTGCTCTAAGGCCGTGCTGATTGTCGTGCTTAGGAGCAGCCATATTATGGTTGTGCAAAACATTGTTTTGCACTGTATAATTATTATTTACAAAGTGGTGTTTGAAATAGGGAATGTGATATGAGGTGTGATAGGGAGGCTGGAGATAGACTAAGACTCATTTTCAGGCCGCCGTTGTCTCTGGGTTCTGCCGTCGTAGGTTCATGCATGAAAGATGTACCTTAGGTTATGTCCAACAGCTTACGAATCAGTTCGCATATGCGCATTTTGTGCGACCACATCCCATTATGTATACTTCCAGCAAATTGTCGCGTAAAATGTGTGGTCGTTCGTGTGGCCACACGTTCTCTTCTCTGCAGGAGAGGGTGCGCACTCTCATGCTCGAGACACTATGGGCGTGTTTGGTTCGGCTTTTTTCTGACCAGCTTTTCTGAAAAGCTGGCTGTACGGAAAAGCTGGCTGTTGGGAAAAGCTGGTGGTTAGAATTTAGGTGTTTGGTTCGCCAGCTGTGCAAAAAAGCTGTTCGTTAGAATCTACGTGTTTGGATAAACAGATTCTCATATTGCAGATTCTGTTCGAACAAACGATAAACTGAAACAGTAAACCAACAAAAGGTCATTACACAATAATTAGTGGAGTTGATTACATAATAAGTACCGTTACATTGATAAAGTTAACTACAACACTAATGCATTAGCAATTGCATCTCGAAATGCACTCATGTCTAACTCATCAGATGTGCTAGTACTACTCTCGCCTACAGGTACATCATGACTCAGGCTATTAGGTCCTACTTCATCAAAATCTCTATCGTGTAGAGCACTATCTCTAATGAAGTTATGCAATGTCATACATGCAATAATTATCTTCGATTGTTTCTCTAGCGAAAAAGAAGGGAGACTTAATAGAATTCTCCACTTCATTTTGAGCACCCCAAACGATCGCTCAATAACATTGCGCAGCGATGAGTGTGCATAGTTGAATACTTCTTTGCTCCCAATAGGTTGCCTCGCATTTTGCCATTCCGAAATGTGGTACTTCTGACCCTTATAAGGTGCAAGGTACCCCTTTCTATTTGGATAACCTGAATCGACAAGATAGTATTTACCTGCACAAACATGCAATACAAATGTTAAATACTTAAGACATAAAATAATACCGTATTATACAAAAGTAGTACATATTTATGTACCTTCTGGTGGATGGGGGAACCTGTCCGCATAAGTTATCAAAGTATCTTGTAATACTCTGGTGTCATGTACGGATCCTGGCCATCCCGTGACAACAAACGTGAACCTCATATCGAAGTCACAAACGGCCATTACATTCTGCGATGCGTAACCGTGTCGGCCAATATATTTCGCTTGCTCCGAGGCCGGGACTGCCGCTGGAAAGTGACTACCATCAATTGCGCCTATGCAATCCTTGAAGTGTGGCCAAAACCTCGCCTCTCGCAAACGAGGATGAATCTGGGTGAAATTTGGGTCTTTTGGCTTGATTATGTCAGATGACATCTTGTACAGTGCATTAAGGACTTCACTGTACTTGCGACTAATTGTTTCCAATGAGTGCCCAAACTTATTCCTTATCTGCCTAAAAGATTGTGGACCCCCACATGCCCACAAGAATATGCCAACAGCTTCCATAGTACTCACACCCCGACTAGGAAGCAGACCATAATTTTCTACCAACGTGTCATGCAAGCGACTAAAAACAGTTCTTCGCATGCGAAACATGTCGAAACAGTCGTTACTAATCTCCAAGGTTCTCTGAACCCATTGAATACCAGATTCGACCAATGTTCTTCTAGGAGCCTGACTGAAATGCCTGCCCCAAATGTCTACAGCAAATAGAGCAACAACCATTTCTTCATCTGTGTCATCCTTTTCATCATCAGATGGGTGTGCATAAGGGTCATCATCAGATGTGTGTGCATAATGGTCATCAGCATATGTGTGTTCATAAGGGTCACACATCTGCATGGACACAGGCAACAGGCAAAAGTATCATATGCAACCACAGTTTATACAACACATATTAATGAAGACGAACAGTTTACAAGCCATATCAAGTTCACAGATTCACATTGGTCACAAACTTACAACTCTGATTATTCAAATACATGTTCAACTCGAATATTTGGAAAATTGTTTGAAAGCGAAAAAGATACCAGCGAAAACTGACACGACATGACTCATAAAGCAGTCTCAACTAACATGCGTAGAACATAAGCCTCAGTTGTAGGACCAGCAGCATCTAGGTGGATTTTTTTGTTTCTAACTCGAATGCATGGCGCAGCCAAGCGTTCCTTCCCTCTGATGTCTTCAGTGCAGAAAATATGTCTCTATACTTTTTGGAAGTGAACAAATGAGTGGCAAACAAATGGAGGTCGCTGCCTTCTGGGTTACCATCCTCGATCACTTGTTGCAACTGCGCACTCACCTCAACACGCACAGGGTCGGTCTCAGTAGAGGTGACGGACTTGTTAGTGTTCCTTGAACGCGACTCAAAAGCCTCCACAAGTCGTTTCATGTACTCTTCCCTCGAATCTCTTTTCCTCTTTGGTTTAGGAGAATCATGACGCACCTTACGCTTCCCAGTCGCATTTGAGATTGGATCAGGTGTGCTGTTTTCACCCGCACCTAAAGTGCCTTCCAAATGATCATCAGATGATGAATTAGCATCCTCGACGCCAGGAACAAGGGTTCTTTCATTTGTGCAGACAATGGGTCCAAACATAACCTTTAGCTCGTCCTCATTCTCTAGGGGGGCTGTTTTGAACATAATACAACCTGGCATTGCCTGCACCAACATGGTAGTTCCTAGTTTGAGATGGCCAATACTATTGTTAGTCTACAAAACAAAAAAAGATCTACTTACTTCATTTTGCTTGGCCCACCACTCATCTGGCGCACTGATTGAACCAGTATGAGGGTCTCGACCAAGACCTGTAGCCCTTTCATTTAGAGTTTTCCACTGGGTGAACATTCTCTTCAACGAGTCCCACCTATTCTTCATTTGGTCCCTTGTGTACGTGCGACCAGTGCGTTCCTTAAACTTTCTTATCAGGTTAGCATACCCTTCGGCGTTTAGGAATTGTTGTGGCCTGTTCCGTGCATTCACCTCTTCTACACATATTTCTGTGTAAATTTTTGTTGCTCTACTATCCCACTTAGCAATGACTTTGCCAGACTTGTCCATCTAGTGCAAAACAAGTGTAGACGATTGAAAATATGTATTGAAGTGCACTTACTACGACAACAAAATGAACAGGTAATAATAACATAAGTATTACCGTCAGGAGTCACATTCGTTTGCCATAATTACATATATAGACTGACCAAATGCAAGTGGTGGTGCACACAAAAGAATAGGGAACACTTCAGAACTGCGCAGGAAGCAAAAGGCTGATCTATCCCTGTAACCCTAACACCTGCCTCTAACAAGTTCTAACTTAAACTTCATGACCTCGAACACCTGAGTCTAACAAGGTCTAACTTAAACTTCATGACCTCGAACACCTGAGTCTAACAAGGTCTAACTTAAACTTCATTATCACTAAACGATGGCATCTGGTCCGAGTCATATTCAAGACCCCAGAAGTTTTCAAAGTGATCAGCAAAGTCCCAATCTGGACTTAGGTACTCGTCAGCTGGGGGTGGTGAGGACAAGGCTGACGGTTCGTAGTTGCTGTCACCCGGGTTGTTTACGTTGTTCACGATGTCCAGGTTCTCTTGCAACACCAGCGAGTCTTGCTCAAGCATGCAAGCAATGTCCTCCAATGCTACACGAAGTTTGGTAGCCTCAAAAGAGGTCAACCCGCGTCCTGGACGGATTGTTTCTCGAGCTACGGAAAATATCTTGTCCGCAATCTCTTGCATCCTTCCAATTGCCTTGTCGGCTATGGAGTCTGCTGAATCCATCTGATGTGGATTTAGGTTGTTAGTGAACTAACAAGGGGATACTAACTTGCATGTATTGACATCAATTGCGTTCTAACATGGACAACATTTGGGTGAAGCTACCATAGAGGTACTAACAAATACAGTTTGAACACGTACTATTAACAAACTTGTTGTGAACAAACAAACTAACAAGTCATGACTCCACAAATAATTGTGTTATACAACAGAAGCATGGTAATCCCTGTAAACCGTAAACAAAAATTTGTTAACCCATGGGGACTCTAACAATCTGTGTATCTAATTACCTTGGCTGCTGTTGATCTTGGAAGCGAAGACGCAGACACCGAGTTGGTACGGATTTCTGAAGGCGACAATGAAGGAAAATTGATTTAGTACGTCGTGCATAGCGTTTATATGAACTCAAGTAGTAACTGTCTCCGGATCGAGGCGAGCAACAGCCTACCTCGGAAGATGCCGACGCGACGGGGGGTACGAGAGGAAGACGGAGCAGCGTCGCCGGTGTGAGTGAGCCAACACTACGGACAGTAAACGGTCAAGTCTCCCACCGCGGCGAAGGTGGAGAATGAGAGGGCCGGATGGATGAAAGAGCTCACGTACCTCCGACGACGGGGGAAGAAGGATCCTTCGCGACGTGTCTCAGGCTCCGACGAGGGTGCACGAACCCTAGCGAAGACGGGATTGAGAGAAGCCGCAGTGGGGAGGAAAACCAACGGACAGGAATGACGAGTTCGCCGAGGAGTCGGTCGTACCTGTTGCGGGGAGGAGATCGACCAGCGTCGGTCCGTTGGCTGCGCAGCGGCGGCGGGTTCGTTGGCGGCGGCGGAGGCGCGTTGCGTCGCCTAAACCCTAGGGAAGTGGGCGGGGGCTTCCGTTAGAAGCGAACTGAGGGCGGCTTCGTAAGGACTGTGGCCGCTCGGCTTCTATCCGAAGCGCTACGACGAAAAGCCGCCTGAGAAGCTGGCCGTTTGGATACAGCTTCAGCTTCTGGCGGCCAGAAGCCGCCCAGAAGCTGAAACAAACACAGGCGATGTTAGCCTGATCAAAGTTGTTTGTCGATTTCAAGATGTCAGCAATGGTCAATGCCTTATCAGCCTTGTTCTGAAACAGCAGTACAAGTGAGGCTGGTGCCAACTCAAGGGCTCGATCAGTATCTGCGACAGCCTTTACAGTATGATCCTGCCTTCTGAAGTTACTCTTCAGCACAAATACAGCAGCAATGGACAAAACAAACGCTGCCCCAACTGCAACACCCATAGCTATTCCAAATATGATGCCCTTGTTCTTTCTCTTATTTGTTGCAGCAATTGCAGGAGCAGGAGTTGGATGGCACCGGGGTAGGCCTAGGCGAATGCCACAGAGTTTAGGGTTACCCTCATAAGCCGAACTACTGAATGTCAAGAATTGACCTGCTGATGGAATGGTACCATTCAGATTGTTGTATGCCACACTGAAGCTCGATAGAAAATTCAGCTTCGTTAATGAAGATGGGATGCCTCCGGTAAGATTGTTATGTGACAAATCCAAGGATTCCAGGCTTGACATCCCTGATAGATCATCAGGAATGATGCCAGAAATATTGTTGTTGCTGAGGTCCAATACGTGTAGGTTCTTGAGGATCCCAAAGCCTGATAATATGGGGCCAGTGAGCCTGTTATGGCTGAGAACTAGGGAGGGCGGGAAGCTGCTAACCTGGTTGTACTGCAACCCTTTGCCTGTCTTGTTTCTTTTGATGAAGAAAGGGAAATAATCAGTCTCTGTAGATTCCTGTGAGACCTTTCTTGTTACAAGGGCCTTCATGCTAGACAAGCTTTCTGGAATTCCTCCACTAAGTGAATTGTTGGATAGATCCAAATAGAACAGAAACTCAAGATCACCAATCCATGGAGGAATATTCCCGACCAACTGATTCCATGACAGATCCAGCACCTTCAGTTGTGTAAAATTAGCTAGCCATGGTGGTACTGATCCTGAAAGATGGCTATTTGCAATGACAAACACTTGGATGTTGTGAAAACCATGTATCCCAGTCATCGGCAAGGCCTTCTCATCACGGAAGTTCTTTGTGAGCACAAGGCTTGTTAGACTTGAACAGTTCTGAAGGACAGATAATGCTGAAGGGACATCTGTGAAGCTATTGTTTGAAAGTGAGAGGTAGGTTAGCGACTGAAGCTTCCTGAAACCATCAGGGATATCACCGCTGAGGTTGTTTGTGGCAAGGTTCAGGCTTCTCAGATTACGACAATCTGACAAACTATCAATTGTGCCAATGAACTTATTTGTGCCAAGGTCGAGCGAGCTAAGCTGTGTCATTGCCGAGCAGTTGAGGTTGACCTCTCCATTCAACGAATTGTTCCTCAGGTACAGCATCTTCAGTGACGGTGAACGGCACAGTGAGGGAGGCAATGGGCCCCCAAAGAGGTTGGACTGTGCAGAGAAGAACTCCAACTTGCGGAGGCTACCAAAAACATTTGGAAGGTTCCCAAAGAATGAATTGAAAGATATGTCCAATCTCTCAAGGCTGGACAGGTTACTGAACCCTGGGCTCATCCCCCAAGTTAGTTGATTCTCTTGCAGAGACAGGACCTTCAGAGATGGCAGCCTGAATAGGTCATCTGGCAATGTCCCGGAGATGCTGTTGAGTTCGACATGTAGCTCCTCGAGCTTTGTGCAGTTCCCAAAGCCTGCTGGGAAGTCCCCAGTAAAGAGATTGGATGTGAATCGCAGCACGCTGATCTCACCAGACGAGCCACAGATGCTAGTATTGATCTGCCCGACGAAAGAGTTGTACCCTGCATCGAACGTGGTGAGGCGCTCTGAGCCACGGAGCGTGGGGTGGGAGCCACTGAAGTTGTTGTAGGATATATTGAAGAGCTCGATCAATGGGAGAGACATGTTGTCCAGAAGTGTGCCAGCAAGCTCGTTGTAGCTGAGGTCGAGTCGCTGCAGCCTCTGGAGCTGGAACACAGGCGCGGGGACGGCACCGTGGAAGTTGTTGTCGGAGAGGTTGAGCCACTCCAGCTGGTCCAGCTGCGCGAGCGAGAGTGGCAGCTCGCCCCGCAGCCTCCTGCCATGGAGGTCCAACCGGATGACCCTCCCGCTGCCGTCGCACCTGACACCGGGCCATGCACAGCAGCTGGTCGCGTTTGGGAGCTCCCAGCCAGCGACGCTGCCACCGTCGAGAGCTTCGGAAAAGCCCTCCAGGGCTTTAAGGTCACCCGGGTCGCAGGAGATGGTGGTATGCTTCAGGGAGTCGACTGGAGACAGCAGCAGCAGGACCAAGACAGCAGACAAGCACAGGAAGGAACGGCGTGGCCATGTGGCGGTGCCTCGCATCAAGAAATGCTCCATATAAGCAAGGACGAAGTACAGTGATGAGGCTGGGCGGGGATTCTCAGGACCTAGGCCATACGGAGCGTAAAGCTGGTCTCGCCTGAGCGCTTGCACCGGTAGCAACAATGGTGGAGAGGGGAGAAGGGAAGTGAGGTGGGAGGGAGGGAGACGATGGGAGTGGACAGTAGTGTTGTCAAGAGGAGGCGGGCGGCGCGGCGTGGGTCGGTTTTGACTTGTGATTGTGCAGGCACTCAGCCGTGGGTGGCCCGAGTTTTCTTCGTCGAATTGATTGTCTTTTTCAACTTGCTGAAAGGATCCATGGTCGGACATCTTTTGACCTCTGTTCAAAATTGGCCTAACCGTCGTTCTCAAGCCTCCTTTTCTCTCCATTTGGCTTCCATGAAGCGCATGAGTATTATAACTCTCAAGAAAGCAGACCATTCTGAGGATAGAACCTGCATACCGAATAGTAGATATTAATGAATATTGTCCCAGCCAGCCGGATCAGTGCTACCTTTATGCCCATATTATCAGAAGTAAAATATAACCGTGCTTATGGAAGATAATGTTTGCGAAACAAACTATTACACTTTTTTTTAGTTTTGGAATCGTTTAAGCTGTACGTGTCGATTCATGCACTAAGTACTAGGTCCCTTACGGGCTTGTTCGGTTCTACCCCAATCCATATGGATTGAGGGGGATTGAGAGAGTTTTAATCCCTAGTAAGTCAAAATCCCTCCCAATCCTCTCCAATCCATATGGATTGAAAATAACTGAACAAGCCCTACATGGGCACGCTGACCCGTAGGGACTCCACATTCCGCTGTCGCTGGGGGTTGGGGTTGGGGTGGGGGATGGCGATGGAAGATTAGCAGCGAAGTCAACCGCTAGCGGCAGGTGGCACGTGTGCCGCCGCCGCTTTCGGCCGCGCCAACGCCCCGCGCGCCAGGGCGCGTGCCAATGCCATGCATGCCTTGCACACACCGCGCGTCAGCGGGGCGAAGGACCGGTGGATTGCTGCGTCTGGTGACCGGTGGTGGCTGCGTCGGGGATGTGACGGTCCAATTGGCGGGCATGCTGGATCTGTTGACTATTGGTGGCGGGAACTGCATAGCCGGCTTCGGCTGGCTCACTTTTTTTTTTCCATCTGCTTCGGTTTGATGTCGTCTTCAAGCTGTGCTATGCCTATCAGGCTACAGGGAAAACCAATACGGCGCCATACACCTCAGACACACACTATTATTACAGGGAGAATGAAAGAGACGGGATTTTGATTGATACACCGAGAGATCGTTTTTTTCTTCTTCTTCTTTTGCGGGGGTGGGATTTAAATAAAGGCAGGAAATCATGTGATTCTATTGAATTCAGTGTTGAACGTCTTGGCGCCACGGGTACTGTACTAGATCACATCCGATGTCGGTAACAGATTCATTAGGCCTCACTTCGGCAGGACTTTTGTTTATGTCTTCTTCACCGGCTTAATAAAGATCCTACCAAACGAGCGTATAATAAAGAGAGAGAACGGCTTTTGAAGCCAAAACCAAGAACAGAATAATGAAGTGAAACCTTTTTTTTTCTGTGTGCAAGAAACCCAAACCACTAAACACATGGATTCTTTTGGTTTCACCGTTTTTTGAGAAGCTAAAGATCTATCAAACAGACACTTTTTTATTTCGAGATAATGCGATTTTAGGTTGTTTGTTCGGTTAACCTTGTTGGATTGCCTCATTTCATTGGAAAACGTAGGTCTGCTGCTATGTTATACGAGAAAATTGAGTCTGTTCTACAACCATCGACGAGCCTATTTTTCAATCCTTAACAACAGAACCATTCAGCTTTCAACACTTAGATATAAGCCACTTTTTAGTATTTACTGAAATATTAGAGAGTGGATTTGGGTGACGTGGCGTTGCCGCAACTCTCAACGGCTTCTCTGATTTTTTTAAAAAAAATTACCAATGGCTTTCAAATTTTAGGAAGCAGCTAGGTGGTCGACACATGTAACGCACATGTAGCTACGTTTTTCATTTTAACATTGATTGTGTTTTCCCCTTAAAAATAGTTTTTGCAAATAATTTGACCCACTATCCCATGGCATGATGCCAACTCAAAGATAGCCTTAAGCTCCTTCACGGTGAACCTCATTCGTCAATCAAACACTCATTGTTCTACCACACCGATTATTTATTCGACCGGCCTCAGTAACTCAATTGGAGTTTGTATACGTGCTTGAAATGATAGAGACATAAACCGAGTAAAGGAGCCGATAACTTACTCCACGATTTACCTACCTCTGAAGTGCGCTCCTCTCTATGGCCACTCCCACTCCACACACTCGGTCATTGTTGCCAATTACCAACCGCGCGTAAGTGCAACTCCACGTACAAGTGCAGCTTTTTTCAACGCCTCCTTTTTTCCCCCACCTTTTTTGGTGCCCACGAATGGCCGGTGTTGGAACGACCTGTCACCTGTTTTTGCACTTGGAGGCATAGAGCATTTGAACCTGGAGGCCTATGACTATGACGGACATGGTGGCCAGTGTACGCCTAAGATCACCGTCAACAGCCCGCTAGATTTGGACCGTGCCGACGTTGAGCTATGATCCCACGCCATGGTCATTTGTACTGGAATTCGATCGCCGTCCCTCAACTTGTCAAAAGACTGGGCGAGCAGAGAAGGCCGAAGCCCACGCGTGAGAAAAAACCCCTTGTCGATCTGAAAAACTTGATGTCGTGGCAATTTTGAACATGAACTGCATCAGTAAATTTGGATAATTTTTCTGGCTAATCTCTTAGAGATGTCCTAACTAATGCAATAGACCACCACTTTAGCTTTTGAACTGATTGCTGAGTAAGCAACTAAGCATCCCTTGGGTCTTTTTCGTTTACTTCGGATTGCACACGGAATCGTTCCAGCTAATCAAAGTTTATATAAATTAGAGAAGCAATCCGGCTAGGAATCGTTCCGACCCACCAATCCGATACAAACGAACAAGGCCTTAGGGGACCTGATCTATCTGACTTTGCCAGTTTCACTCGAGGGCGAATATCTTCTCTTCTCTTCTCTTGTATCTCTTACACGAAGGAGAACATATCCGCCCGATCAGGTAGCAATCATTACACTAAACCGAGCTGCAGAACCAGATTCTCGTGCTTAATGATGCGCCTTATCTCTCTGCACAACGCACTAACAAGCAGCACCGCGTTGTGATCTGATCGGTAACCAATAACCACCCCCTTGCAACGAGGATATTGATATTTTTTCCCCCGCCTTATGCAGTGCGCACCGAGGTGCTTTACCACACTAGAAATTGATACCAGCCTATTCAAATTTGTTACCGCTGGTAATCGAATGCAAACCATTACCGTTACCATTTGCGTTACATTTTGAGAACCAAACGTCACCTAAATGATTCCTTCTGATCCAAATTGTGGAGCAAAATGCTCTAACACTTGTCAATAACTCCAGCGCACGATCCAGCCGGGCCCGAAACAACGAAGCGATCAAACAGGCCCAGGTGGCCCAAAGACCGCTGGAAATGGTCACACACTCCACAGAGTTTCTGTCCCCGATGCGCGCGCACATCTGCTTGCCGACGGATCCGATCAGAGGACTGATGCATGCATGAATGCATCCACCCACAAAGAGCCAAGAAATGCGTGGCAGGAGGGAGCCACGCAGGCCGTGCAGAGCGTACGCAGGCAGGACCAGGACCGTAGGGGAGAGCCGCATGCTGCAGCCAGAACCGAGGCCCCATTTCTGATGAGCGGCAGCACGCAGCGCAGGCAGCGGCGTGCATTGCATGGTGTGCCTGTCTGTCCTGCTAGCTATCAATGGCTAGAATCCAGCGGGCGAATTCTGAAAAATCCAGCCCGTGAAAAAAAAAGCCACAGGACTCTACTGTATAGCGCATGGAACGATTGCACTGCACAGCCCTGCTTAGCAGTAATCTCGAACCGTCGAACGCGTTGAGGAATCAGTTTATAGTTGTCGCTAATCAGCCACCCGACCCGGGCATTAAACATCAGCTAACCCCCCTTGGGCTCAATACCAGCGCTCTATATAAACCGTGGCTTTGGTTCCCATCCATTGCATCCCCTGTGCTGCGTCCACCAGCCTCGTCGTTAGGACGTAAGGTAAGACAGGCAGGGGTCAGCCAGTGAGTACTGAGTAGCCCGAAGCTCAGAGCAAGCGAGGGTACGGTCAAGGGGGGTGATGGCGCTGTCTCGACGCATGGCGGCTCCCGTCCTCGTCCTCCTGCTCCTCCTCGTCGCCACAGGTGCCCGACTCAACTCCTCGTTGCTTGACCCTGCAAAGTAACGTTCACAGTAATGCGACGCGCTTGGTGTTGCGATGCTTAATTTGAGTGTGGCCGGCCGGTGCAGAGCTGGGGACGACCAAGGTGGCGGAGGCGAGGCACTGCCTGTCGCAGAGCCACCGGTTCAAGGGCCTGTGCATGAGCAGCAACAACTGCGCCAACGTGTGCCAGACCGAGAACTTCCCCGGCGGCGAGTGCAAGGCGGAGGGCGCCACGCGCAAGTGCTTCTGCAAGAAGATATGCTAGTAGTAGCCTCGGCTTTGCTGGCGTTGCTGTCTACTCGATCCCGTTTTCTCTTTCGATCGTTTTCGTTGTTTCCTGTTGCTTTAATTTCTTCTATTCCCGCGAATAATAAGCTCCATGGGATCTCACTGTTGTACTTTCTGCATCCGTTGGTAGTCAGGACGATCCTTCCCGCTGTCACGTGTAATCTCGTTTCAAAATGGGTGTAATGCAACTGTTCGTCCTTCCAAATCTGCTTTGGTGCTAGCTACGGAATTTGATGATCAAGCTTTTTTTTAACGAATGGCACAAGATACTGCACATTACTACTAAAATAAAAGAGTATGAACAGGTTCCTAGCTGCTAGGGTCCTCCCCAAAAAGGGCAAGCAAAACCGGGTTAAAGCTTTTTCAGGTTTTAGATCCCATGCGGTCTGGTTTAAGAGGTCGGCAGAATCGCTTAACGGCGCCAGCGGTGTCCCAAAGCAATGGCTCCTCTTTGATTGTCGGCTCCTCTTTGATTGTCGACAGGACAGGAGCGCCGACACGTTTCTCTCCCTCTGCTGCAAAATACGAGAGTTTCTTTCTTTTCAAATATCCCAAAACATGAGAATGAGAGTTTCTTTCTTTTCAAATTTCTCAAAACATGAGAATGAGCATGGAGCGTACTACCTTTCTAGGCGTCGTGTGAGTGGACATGCCGCTACTGTTAGGATTTATGGGCTTGGCCCAATTAAGAAATTCAAATAAATCCTAGAAAAATCTTAAAAGCCCATACAAGAGGATGACTAGAGGATAGGTGGAACCATTAGCACCATATTGCTAGCTCTAGTGGAGTAGAGCTAGCTTAAATATGGAAGCCACACTCACTCACCAAGTCATGGATGAGAGGAGAGAGTGTGGAGAGCCATACGCGCTCGCTCGCCGGGGCGAAGGGCGCGGGCGCACGATATGCGCGTGAATGGTCCGCCGAAATCCGGCCCCTCGCCTTGCGGGGGCGCGACTACCTTTTGCCGTTCGATTTTTTGGTTTCTTGGCTGTTACGTCTATCCTAACCGATCGCTATAAAATCTCAACTGATTGCGAGATTTTCGTGGGCGGATAAGACCAGGGGTCGCGGACTCGGCCCTATCAAAGGAGCCCGGCAGACAGCCTCCAAATCATCCCAGTTCGCTTTCGCCTCTCTTCACAGCTGAGCCACCTTCCAGTTCTCTTCATCCCGATCGTAGAGGTGCATCTGCGATTAGGAGAGCAGGTCTCCGGAACCCTTCGCCTTCTAGATCCTGCACCAGGAGAGGCCGAATAAGGTTTTTGGGAAGCGTCTTCACGCGACTGCTCGTGATCTTCTGACCTCGTCGACCCTGCTGATTTCGCTACTTCGACGTCGTCGACCCTGCTGATTCCGGCGCGCACCATCTATCAGTATGTCTAATCAGTACGCATCATCTGATTTGACTTTTTACTTCAGTGCTTGTGATTTTGTCATGATTTATATTCGGAATTTAATCTGGAATTTGTCTAATTATTCAACAATCCAAAAACCTTATTGTAGACAATTTCCTAGTTTTTCTATGGCTGCTTTTGCCGATGCGCTCAAGCCAGAAAAGTTCAATGGTATGCACTTTAAGAGATGACAAGTCAAGGCCACGCTCTGGCTTACTGCTATGAATGTCTTCCATGTTAGTAAAGGCAGACCTAAGGGTCCACTGACTCCTGAACAGGAGAAAGAGTATGACCATGCCAATACTATCTTTACGGGAGCCGTTCTTAGCGCCCTTGTTGACCGTCTGGTTGATGCGAATATTCAGTACACAGACGAGAAAGAGTTATGGGATGCACTTACTACCAAGTATGGTGCATCGGATGCTGGCAGTGACCTGTATATCATGGAGAGCTTTCATGATTATAAGATGGTTGATAATCGCTCTATTGTAGAGCAAGCTCATGAAATACAGTGTATAGCCAAGGAGCTCGACCACCTTAAGATAGTCCTTCCTGACCGATTTGTGGCTGGGTGCATTATTGCAAAGTTGCCTTCTACATGGAGGAACTTCGCCACATCTCTGAAACATAAGAGACAGGAGATATCAGTTGAAAATCTGATAGCGTCTCTGGATGTTGAGGAGAAAGCTCGGGCTAAGGACACGGGATCTAAAGGAGGCGAGGGCCACTCCAGCGCCAACATGGTTCAGAGGAACCACAACAAGGGCAAAGGAAAGCCAAAATCTAACAAGCCCAACAAAACTACCAACTTCAAGAAGAAGAAGAACAAGGCTGAACTGACATGTTTCGCATGTGGCGAAACGGGTCATTTTGCCAAGGATTGTCCTGATCGAGCGGATTGCCGTGGCAAAAAGGGCAATGTCAACACAGTGATCGCTAGCAATGAGGAAGACAAAGGGTATGGTAATCTACCTTTCATCTTCTCAGTATTTCAATCACGTAGTTGGTGGCTTGATATTGGTGCTAATGTTCATGTGTGTTCTGACATTAACTTGTTCTCTTCTTATCAGGGTGCCCGGGATTCTTCCGTCCTAATGGGGAATGGGTCACATGCTTCTGTTCATGGCACTGGCACAGTGGATCTGAAGTTTACTTCGGGAAAGATCGTGCAGCTAAAGAACGTGCATCATGTCCCTTCTATACACAAGAATCTCGTTAGTGGAACCCTTCTATGTAGAGATGGGTTCAAGGTAGTTTTGGAGTCCAATAAATTAGTTGTGTCTAAGTCTGGACAATTTATTGGTAAAGGCTATGACTGCGGAGGCTTGTTCCGCTTTTCTCTATTAGATTTCAATAATAAGTCTGTGAACCATATTTGCGCTAATGTTGATGATCTTACGAGTATTTGGCATTCTCGTCTGTGTCATATTAATTTTGGCTCTATGTCTCGGCTTGCAACCATGAGTTTAATTCCGAATATCACCATAGTCAAAGGTTCTAAGTGCCATAGTTGTGTGCAGTCGAAGCAACCTCGAAAGCCTCACAAGGCTGCTGAGGAGAGACACCTGGCACCTCTAGAACTCATACATTCTGATCTTTGTGAGATGAATGGTGTGTTGACAAAGGGTGGTAAGAGATACTTCATGACATTGATTGATGATGCGTCTAGATTTTGCTATGTATACTTGCTAAAAACTAAAGATGAGGCTTTAGACTACTTTAAAATCTATAAGGCTGAAGTTGAAAACCAACTAGAGAGAAAGATCAAACATCTTAGATCAGATCATGGTGGCGAGTTCTTTCCCAAAGTCTTTGACGATTTCTGTGCAGAACATGGCATTATTCATGAGAGGACTCCTCCCTATTCACCCGAGTCAAACGGGATTGCTGAAAGGAAAAACCGTACGTTGACTGACCTGGTGAATGCCATGTTAGACACTTGTGGTTTATCTAAGGCATGGTGGGGGGAGGCAGTCCTGACTTCATGTCATGTTCTGAATAGAATTCCTATGGGCAAAGAAGAGAAAACCCCTTATGAGAAGTGGGTTGGGAGAAAACCATCACTTTCATACTTGCGCACTTGGGGGTGCATGGCGAAAGTCAATGTACCAATTAATAAAAAGCGCAAGCTTGGTCCGAGGACAGTGGATTGTGTCTTTCTTGGATATGCTTCGTGTAGCATAGCATATAGATTTTTAGTAGTTAAATCTGAAGTTCCTGATGTATATGTTGATACTATTAAATCTGGGACAAGTATTGGTAAATGGGCGTTTTTTGTTGCGCAAATGAGCGCCATGGCGCATGCGCTTTGGCATTCGGCCACCACTGGACATAACCTTAGTCTCCAGTAATTTATTCATCTTTTATTTTAAACCTCACTCTATAAATAGTGTAGTTCATAAAATAATATTTTTACATGGTCATATGCATAATATGGTGACCATAGCCTTACTAGAGGTAGTATCTGTAGTTGTTTACTCAAAAGGAGCATGATGAAAGCATCTACACCTTAATTTGATTTTGATAGTTAAAGATAACATAATTATTATGACTAAGGGTGTTTTATAGAAACACTATTATAATGTCTGCGCATTGCGATATACATCAATCACATTTGATGCTATAGTGCAATAGTTGTACGACATTCGAGAGAACTGTGTCAAGCTAGTGTGATGGACCCTCCCCATAAAAAATTAAAATTAAATTGGATCCTATCATAAAAAATAAAATTAAAATTAAAGTGGACATATTTCCCACATACCGTATATTAATTTGTAGATACCACACTTCATATTATCCAAAAGGTCTCAAAAGTTTGAGAAAGATATGCGTTAAAAAGAAAATCTAACCCTTTTTTAGAGCTGGCTCGGTTACTCATCATTCTTTAGCTAATGAGGTGGTACTATTCTAGTGTTACACTGTATGTATGTGTCTTCGTGTCGAGTTAGGGTTGGGTGTTTTCTCATGGCCTGTTATAGGTAATGGTCTGATGGTTAGACCATCTCTCTAGCAGACCGTGTAAATAGCCGGACAAAGTACTGTTTTGCACTGTATATTGTATTGTTTGTAGAATGGAGACCTAAGAGCATTTCCAACAATGTGACCTATAAAATTGCCCTATAATTTAATAATGAGTATATTTTGTAGAATTTAGGGCACGAACAAAACACCCTGCTCCAACAGTAAAGCCTTAAATCTAGATTATAGGACAGCTCACTACGATGTAGTATATTTGAGGCACTTCAGACAATGCCCTATAATTTTTTGACCAAATTTTATAAAACAAGATACTGTTGGAATATTTTTCACTGTGTAAAGCCTTATATTTCAATTTAAGACACTAATTTAAGGTATTGTTTGAGATGCTCTACGGCAAGACATGACGAGATAGGCCAATCATGTAAGGCTTGAGCATTGAAGGAGAGCAAGCAGAGGGTGAATGCAAGTGCGAACTTGGCCTCAACCTCCTCATGAAGAGGCAAGCATTTGGACACTTCACAATAGCATGGCGAGCGCACATGGCACGACACAACATACGTAGAGGCAGGGCCTAGCAGGTTCATGAAACCGTTCGATTGATCCGGCTAATTGGCCGGTAAATCAGTAATCGGTGGCGGCTCGTAAGGCCGTATCACCGATTTACCCATTTGAATTTAGAATATTTTGTAAATTTTGAAAAAATTGATGCCAGTTTTTTATAAATACTATAAAGTATTTTAAGACTTTCCACAGAAACCAAATTTGAAAACACTTAACAGATTTAAAAATAAAAATCAAACAAGTTTCAAAAAATAAAAAGGGAGATAAACCAGACGATTTTGCTAACTAGCCTCCCCTGCTAGCCAATTAATCGGGCCCAAATAGAGATAAACCGAGGGTGGCCTCTAGTAGCAAGGTGTCGGGTATCATAATTAGGGTACTCAGATTGTGCCCCTAAGCATACCTAACACCTGAGTATTAAGAAATCAAACAAAAAAAACGCGCTCCTTGAGGCCACTAAGGGTTGAATCACGATTCGCCCGGACCCCCACTCAACGGTCGCTCAAAACTACGTCTCGCCCGAGCCCATCCTCGTGTGAAGGTTGTGCCCGTGTGAAATCCTTGACTCGGCCGAGGGCCCCACTTTACAGAAATCAATTTCTGTCTCACCTAAGCTCATCTCGAACGAAGGACAACCTCGAGCCCGGTATCGACCAAAGTTCTCGGGGACCATGAAGACATGCACATTAAATGCGACGATACAAATGTCTGCTCCATGTGACACCGTAGTCAACAGAGGACGATGGGACAACGGTCCCATCTACTTTCACCGACTAAGATGACGCACACCCACGAAAACCGGACGCTGCTCCCCCACTCTGGTCACTGTTCCCAAGCAACTCTGAATGGGACGTGCAAATGTCTAAAGCACAGCCTCACCCTCGGGAGAGAACTCCACCTAGCCCGAAGATGGCTTCCGACTCGGGAGGAAACTTCGCCTCGCCCGAGTTTGGTCTCGGCCAACTGCCCTAGCAGTAGGGCATACCACCAACTCCACGCGATTCGCGCAGAAGACCACTCCGGCTACTGTGCTGACCACTCCCTACACGTTTGTGTGTCCAGGCGCAGGCCCGACGATGGTCTCGGGAGAAATCTCTGCCTCGCCCGAGCATGGCCTCGGCCTAAATAACATCGACAAAAGGACGCACGATGCCACCAACCATTCCATAAAGACAGCTGACAACGAGATGGCTATAGAAACTACAGGGCTGGTGTCAAGTCTACTTTACACCATATGGGAGGAATTATCATACGCTTTTCACCATACTTATCATTATTTCAACAACTACGACTCGAATGACACATCCACAAAATGGGCTCGGGTACGCATCCGAGCCCCCGATCCGGGCCTCGGCTCTCTTATTGGTCAAGATACGGGATACAGGGGTTGGACATCCTTCTCTTGATCAATGACAACAGCAAGGACAAAAGCCATTCCGATGACCATACTACTGTAGGGGCTTGGGCTGCCTCCTCTCCACATTACGATAAACCTTTGTGCTCTTGGGATCCCTTCTTGAGGCTATAAAAGGAGGAGTCCAGGGCTTCCAGGAAAAAGGAGGACAACACACTTCACCGATTGCCCTCCACGATCGATATTGGCACTTGCCTCAATCATCCACAGAGACTTAGGATTCACTCCCTCTCTTGACCATCTTGTACCCTTACTACAAGCACTTAGGTGCAAGATGATACAAGTCTCATCCCCCTCTGCTAGAAGTAGGGCCTTCTGTTGCTCGAACCAGGATAAATCTTATGTCTTCTTGCATCACCCATCTGGACGGGAACACGTAGCACACATTAACGTGTTGGTTTGGACCCTCTGATCAAAACATCGACAGTTGGCACGCTAGGTAGGGGCTTGCTGCGTGTTGACACCACGTTCCCACCAAGACTCTAGATGGCCAATCCTGAGCACCCTTTGCAGCTCGGCATATGATCTGGTCTAAGAGTCTCAAGTTCATGTCCCTTGGCTTCGGCTATGACATGGTGCTCCTCGCGCCTAGACACCCATCTGACGCTGACTACCATTTCTCCTAGCCAGGGGAGCACAACCACGCCTGCTCACCTAGCCGGAGGAGGGACATACAGACCTCCATCATCGTCCTTCTCGCTGTAGGAGACAGAGATGGAACAACCGCAACCGTGCCATGGGCAGCGCTCCACGCCCAGCCGATGCTTCCAAGCAGGCTGATGACATAGACTCCCTTGCGACGGACCTATCGTGTGTTAGCTTCATGCCCGGGGTGTCGACATCAACATACGTTGCTCCAACGCCGACTCCACCGGCTCCCTCTCCCGCAGATCGGGAGGTACTGGCTCCCCTTCCCGTGGATCGAGAGGTGCTAGCTTCACCAGCTCCCCCTCTTGCGGGTCGGGAGGTGCCGGCTTCACTGGCTCCCCCTCCTAGGTGCCGACTCCACCAATAGACTGGGGGAACCATCGGTATTCAATCCCATCCCCTTCTGGTTTAGCTTCGATCCTCCAGGCTAACCCTATACGACACGCACCTACACTAGTATGTATGAGGAACTCCTAGGTCATCATCTGCGGTCAGCATTAGACCTGCTTTCAACCTCTCCAAACTCGGAGTACGTAGGCTCTGAGGCAGAGGATGATTTTGGTCCTAGCTTAGACTTCTCTGGGCTATGTGATCTCGGGACCATGCGACATTTCTTATCCGCGTGTGACAACTACCTCTCCGACGGTTCCGATGACTACAACTCTGATGATGAGGGTTACGACTCGACTCAGGAGTGCTTCCATGTCAGGCACGAGGAGCACAATGAAGGAAACCAACTTATCATGCCTCGAGAGGCCAACACCCCGGCACCAGCCCCACACGCCGGAGAGCAAAGGGAACAAGGTGAGGTTTGGACCCCCGTAGGGTGTCAGATCGCAGACCTCGAGCAGCTCCGCGAGCTACACGCCAAACTCAGAGAAGAACTGGAATGACTACAACAGCTTCAGCACGTTCTCGAGCAGGAAGTAGCAGGCCGAGCCCTTGAACGGGGAGCATGTGCCAAGTCACGTGATGTCCACCGTCGTATCATGAAAGATGCAGGGCCGACTCCCTTTCAGCCTTTCACGGGACCAGCCAGAACCTCGCTGCGGTAGCAATCTTGCTTCAGACGATGCCGGAACCATCAACCACAGAAGGACGCCGAATCCATGGCGAAATCAGGGGTATCCTAGAGTGCGTTGTAGTCCAGCAGGTCGAGAGCTCTGCCTCTCGGCTTTAGGAGCCCACCTCGGAACAACGAGCGAGGCGCTTTCACTAAGAGAGGGAGGCCTCGGTCCATCCTGAGCCGACGAAGGACAAAGCCCCTGTGGTCCGAGGCTGCCTCCTTGACAATCATCAGAACCATGATGTCCATGACCGCCTCGGTGAGCGGCTGCACCACAATAATCGATGTCATGCCACACACTGCTACCACCCTAGGCGGGGTGGTTGCTACGACAGTGGGTAAGATTGAAGCCCCTCGCCTGAGCCTCCATGTCCTCAGGTATTCAGCCGAGCCATACGTAGGGCACCATTCCCAGCCCGGTTTTGAGCCCCGACTACCATCACCAAGTACTCGGGGGAAACCAAGCTAGAACTATGGCTCGCTGACTACTGGCCGGCCTGTCAGCTGGGAGGGATGAGTGATGAAAATTTCTTCATTCATAACCTACCCCAATTTCTATCCGACTCCGCTCGAGCTTGGCTTGAGCACCTCCCACCTGCCCAAATCCATGACTGGGATGACCTGGTTAGGGTTTTGGGAGGAATTTCTAGGGCACATATATGTGCCCTGGAAATTCTTGGGACCTCCGGAGTTGCCGACACAAGCAAGATGAGACTCTACGTGAGTACATCCGTCGATTGTCCAAGGAGCGCACCGAACTCTCCAACGTCACAGACTCAGACGTCATTGGGGCTTTCCTCGCCGGAACATCCTGCCGAGATTTAGTCAACAAATTTGGTTGCAAGACCCCCACCAAAGCAAGAGAATTGATGGATACCACCACCAAATTTGCTTTGAGACAGGAGGCCATCGAGGCCATTTTCCACAAGGACAAGGGCAGTGGGAAGCGAAAGGAGGACGCCCTCGAGGCGACTACCAAACGCAACTCTAGGAAGAACAAAAAGAAGAAGGCGTCGCAGGGCAAGCACTAGGTGTAACATCCTGAATTTTGAGGTATAAAAATTTCTTTGCTCTATACTCAAAATTCAGGTGTTACTCTTTTCCCTTTTTTCCTAAATACTAGAGAATTATTATATATACTAGTCGGTTACCCATGCGTTGTGACGGCTCACAACAATACCCACATAAATTATCCACCAAAAAGATCTCAGGATTTTTTATTGATTGTCTCTGCTCTTTGCATAATATTTTTTATGAATGCACGGGTACCATAGGTAGCAAATCAGAGACCTCCATCCCTCGCCTCCCCCACTTCCAAGGGTTCGTAGAGCAGGAGGGGAAGGAAAGAGGCGGACATACCTGTTTGTTGCTAAAGAAGGACACGACAAATACCTAGGCATCTGGAGGCGACATAGGTAGTATACCGCTAGATATATAGGGAGAAAGCACGCAAGCGAAGAAAGAAGGCCAGCCGGAGCAACTCCAAACCGAGAGGCACCCGCACCAGGCGTCAATCCGAGAAGGGCGAGAGAATGCGAGTGTCTTCCTAGCCCTGGACACGCCGAAGCGACACAACACCACCACCAACTTTGTAGCATATGCCGACTGCTGCCACGCTATAGGTCTTGGTTGTCCAATATCTTAGATCTGGACTCCTCATCGCCAAGATAACCTAAGTGGGGCAAGGACCACCATGTCCTTCTCGACGGCACGCACGGAGAAAGGCCAGGAGCATGACCAACTCACCTCGTACCTGCGTCGACGAGCGTCGGTCAGCTCATGACTGCGATCATGGGTGAGGGCAGCAGGTTGGGGAGGAAGAACAGGGCGAAGGCCGGGAAGACGAACGTGACGTCCGACAACAGCGAAAACGATGGTGCACGCATGATGTGAAACATCCTTGTGGACATGCAATAGCCACTGCGTGAGTGTAACGCCCCGAATTTTGCAGTTGAATTTTTTTTCCTTTTCTTTACTCGCCAAAATTCGGGCGTTACCTTTTCCTTTTCTTTTTCCCCTCGCTAAACCTTGACCTTTTCCAAAAGTCTTAGCGGGATTCGGTTCGGATTTCCCGTGTAAAGAAAAACTCTGAAATACTTTATGATTTGATGCACCATGCCGAACCTTGCATTTTTGATTGCTTTGAAAGTGCAATTGCATTCATGTGGAAAGATCGGATTTCGAAAACAGGAAACAATCTTTCTCTCTCTTTCTCTCTCTTTCTCTCTCCTCTTTCTCTCTCTCTCCCGCGCCCTGGGCCGACCCCGGCCGGCCCAAGCCCCTGGCGCCCCCTCTTGGGCCCAAAGAAGGCCCAGCCGCCCCCCCACCCCCTCTTTTTTTCCCAAATCCCCTCTCCCTCTCCCTCATTCTCTCCCTCTCTCCCTCCCCACCCAAGCCGCCGCCCCTACCCACCCCTGCCCTAGGCCGCCGCCGCCGCCCCTCGCCGTCGGCCAACCCCCCCGCCGGTGAGCCCCCTCCCCTCCCCCTTCTCCCTCCTCTCTCCTTCCCCCCCTCCCCTCCTCTCCCCTTGGCCGCTGGCCCCTGGCCGCGCCCGGCCGCCTGGCCGCGCCGCCCGGCCGCCCAGCCGCCCCAGCCCGCGCCCCGGCCGCCCCCTGCTCGCCCCGGCCGGCCGCTGCCGCCCCCAGCCGGCCTCTGGCCGCCCCCGCCCGGCCGCTGGCCGCTCCCAGCCCGCGCCCTCGGCCGCCTGGCCCCCTGGCCGCGCCCCCCTGTCCCGGGCCGGTTCAGCCGGCCTCGGCCGACCGGCTCAGCCGCCCCGCCCCAGCTCGGCCGCCCCCCCCGCGCCCGACCGCCCCAGCTCGGCCGCCCCGCCCAGGGCCGGTTCAACCGCCCCCCCTCTGTTTTTTTTTATTTTTTTTATTTTATTTTATTTACTTTCTATGATCATAATTACTGTATTTTAAGTAGACTAATCATTGTTCATGCTATGGAAAATAGGAAGGTTAATTTAAAATTCCGTTATGCTATTGATTCACGTAGTTAATTGTTTATCTCATTCAATGTTGATCAACTAAAAATGATTAGGTTTCCATTAGTGCATATAACAGAATTCTTTTGTTAAGAACCAATTGTAACTAATCATTAGTGCATGAGATTTAACCCCCTGCGAGACCCTTTCCCATTTCTTTCTAACCATAACAAATGCGATGTCAAATATCATACTTGATGCATATTCACTTTACCTGTTCCCTTGTATGGTGTACTGTTCTTTTGTATTAAATATGTGGATGTATGTATGTTTGCGCTCGCATAGAGAACGATCCGGTCGAAGAGCCCGAGGAATTCGCAGGAGAAGCCCCTGAGCAGCAGTCGGTTGGTGGAGGCAAGTGTCCTTTGACCTATCTCCGTCCTATTCATTCTTTAATTCACCTCCCGCATTACACATTTATACCTAAGGATTGACTAGCTTTTGTTATCCATGTCCTTGTTTACCTATTTGGGTCGGATTATTACTGCTTAGTCTGATGCTATTGCTCAACTCTAATCAATGAACATGATGTGATTATCTATGATACGCTGTTTTCCCGTTCTTATTTATGATCATACTTGTGGCATTTAAGGGGACTCGAGCGGTTTCTCGAGTGCCTCTCCGTAAGGACCTGTTCAATGGATGACCGCCCGGGAAAACAGTGCAACCATGAGGGTGGAATGGGACGCCCTTAGCTGAATAATTGGAGGAACCGGGGTGTAGTTCGCTTAGCCGTTGTGCCGTCAATGGGGCTCGGTGTATGCGGCTCGCTCTGCCAAGGTTGATTTGTCCCTTGGGGAGGAGTGCGGTACATTTAGGAAACCTAACGGGTGGCTACAGCCCCGGGGAATCTTTGTAAAGGCTACGTAGTGAGACCCTGCCTATTCACCTTGGTAGTGTTTAAGGGTTTGATCAGCCCGAGGCAAGTGGGAATCACGGCTTATGGGTAAAGTGCGCAACCTCTGCAGAGTGTTATGAAACTGATATATCAGCCGTGCTCACGGTTATGAGCGGCCAAGGGAGCTCCAGAGATTAGTGATACTTGATCAGAGATATTTTGGTACAGGTGGCAATGAGATTGATGGTTCTGATTTTGATTATGGTATTGGTAAGTGGTATTCTTTCCGTTTGGAAAGGATACATTGGGCTAATAACTTGGGTTAATGTTAAAATCTGGCTTTCTACTAGTAAGTAATAACCTGACCAACTAAAAGCAACTGCTTGACTTATCCCCACATAAAGCTAGTCCACTACAGCCAAACAGGATACTTGCTGAGTATGTTGATGTGTACTCACCCTTGCTCTACACACCAAACCCCCCCCCCCCCCAGGTTGTCAGCATTGCAACCACTGCTCGGGAGAAGATGAAGCTGTGGAAGGAGACTTCCAGGAGTTCCAAGACTACGACGAGTTCTAGGCGTGGGTTAGCGGCAACCCCCAGTCGGCTGCCTGTGAAGGCCGCGTTATCTACGTTTCTTTTCCGCACTTTGATTTATTGTAAGAACTATATGGACGTCTCAGACGTATGATGTAATCGACTATTATTTCCCCTTTTAATACTATTTTGAGCACTGTGTGATGGTGTCCATGTTATGTAACTGCTGTGTACGTGAATAACTGATCCTGGCACGTACATGGTTCGCATTCGGTTTGCCTTCTAAAAACCGGGTGTGACAGTGAGTCGGTATCGAGGCTGGTGTCGGACGAATACGAGGAGGAGGCGCATGCTCCTACGCCCTCTGTCGAGATTCGAGAATGGGGGGGGGGAGAGAGAAAAGAAGTAGAATGGCGAACGAGGTGGAGGCATGAGGGGAGAGAGAAAAGAAGTAGAATGGCGAACGAGGTGGTGGCAACTGAGGCGAGGACCATCATTATCGTGCGGAGGTATAGATGGCTAAATGGGTCGTGTCTGGCAAACCGGCCCAAGGCACGACCCATTTAATAGTGTCTGGGCCAACCCGGCACGAGCGTCGTGCGGTGCTTGGGCCGTAGCCTCGGCCCGTAGCCTCGGCCCGTAGTGCTGACTCGGCCCGACATGATTATTTTTTTATTTTGCAAAAAACCATATATACATATGTACAATTTATATTCAATATTATAAATATCTAAGCATAATGTTTTATTGGTTAGACAACTTAGCCTAGTGTCTCTCCCTCTTCTGTTAGGGTGTGGGTTCAAAAACCACCTCCTACATCGCTTTTTAACATAACCCAACTCCTGCACCGTTTTTTTAACATTTTACACTAAGTTTATTTTGAAGAAATGTAGGGACTTTTTGTAAAAAGATGACACAGGGCGACTGTTGAAACTGGTGCTTTAAGTATAGTAGAGAAGTAGAGATATAGGTGTTAAGATTAGTAAAATAAAGCTATAGAAAAGCTTTTGATTGTTGCATTTATACCGAAGCACATTTTTTGTTTATTAAAAATGATCTTAGTGGTGTTTAAGTTCGAAAGAATGAAAACTATAGAATTTAAATTATTTGAGCATGATCTAAAATAAACAAATATATATATATATATATAAAGTATGTCTATGCCTATATATATACATATATAAAAAGGAAAAAAATTCCTCCCCTTCCCTCCTTTTCAGCCCAGTCCCGCCTGGCCCACATCCTCGCGCCGAGCCTCTGTTTCCCCGGCCCACGCGCGCGCTGGCGCAAGGCGCCCATGCCCCTGTCGCTGCGATGTGGGGCCCACACATCATCTTCCCTAGGGAAACGCCCATCCCGCCCGCTCATCTCGCCCTCATGCGAGATTCACGACAACCGTCCTTCTGACGCTCCCTTTTCAAAACAGCAGTGCTCGCACAATGTGCTACCCCTTCGGCTGATCCATCCGCCATGGCCGCGCTGCCTCGGCTCGCGAGCATCCGCACCGCCTGCCCTTTCCATCGACGTTGTGGCGTGGGCCAAGCGGCACCCCGGCGAGCCTCCGCTGCCGACGCTCTGCTCGCCCGGCGCGGCCAGCGCGGTGACCCGGCGTAGCTCGCATGGCCGATGAGCCGCTGGTGCCCCACGCCCCTCCTGCCCAGCTGTTGTGCCACACCGCTAGGTCGCCCACCGGCAAACATGCACGGACACCCGACTCGACGCTCGCTGCCCCTGCATTCCAAAAGTGACGAAGAAACCACCGGCCCGTGCAGTTGCATCATGGTGAAGAAAACGCGTGCTCCGTCGTGCGCAGTGAAAGAAGGAAATGTACTATTCTATGGGCCCACTCCATTTCTCTCCCATGTCATGCGTGATCTCAGATCTGTACATGTCAAGCCAGAAAAAGCTCCCGTGGGCTCGTCTCGCCTACATGCACATTTCTGTTTTTGCCATTGTTCGATCCACTGCGCCTGAGCCCCATGTGACACTCCGTGTGGCGAGTTTTTGACCAATAAAAATACGCCACATCAGCTTAAATCCAAGAGTTATTATTTATTCAATATTTATTGCATTATAGATATGTTTCGGTCCGTTTTAGTCGTGTTATCTTCGTAATAATGTCATGTACATAATAAAACATTATTTCATCATGGCACATATTTTAATTAATCAATTTTTGGTTACCTGATGGTTATTAAATTAACATTCTATTTAAACTATTTTTTAGTTTTAAATTGCACTTTCATAAATAAATAAATATTAATGTGCTTAATACCAACTTAAATGCTTTTTATTTAGTGCTTGTTTAGTATAAACGCGATATCGGTTAGCGATTCTAGCGTATCCTCGCGCTGTTCGCGCGTGCGCGTGGCGCTCGTGATGTTCGTGCACGTCGTCGCACGCTGTTTTCGCGTGTTTTCCCGTGTTGCGCGCTATCAGCACACGATATTAAATCGTTCACTTATAATCACTCATGTCAGTTAATTAACCATTTGTTTAATCGTCCGCTTTTAAAATAGTAAGTTAGTCCAAAAAACTAAGTAGTAGCTTTAATTTATATGTAATAAATACCAGACATCGATTGAATACTCTAATTAGTAATCGTGTAGCATAAACGCGATAATTGTTAGTGATTCTCGTGTTATTTCGTGCGTCATTCGCGCACTGTTTGCATGTCGTCATTCGTTCGCACGTTCGTGTCGCGCGTCTGGTTCGTGTGTTGTTCGCACGCGTCATCACACATCATTTGCACATGGTCACACATTGTCGTGCGCATTGTCCGTGTGCTCCTTTGCACGTGTTGTGCTCGCCATCATCGCGTTGGTTGCGTGCGTCACCGCACATCGCTGTTCACGCGCGTTGCTAAAACCGTTTCGCTATATCATACATGTTAATTAATTAATTATT
The DNA here is from genome assembly GCA_029449295.1 of Zea luxurians. Taxonomy (NCBI): domain Eukaryota; kingdom Viridiplantae; phylum Streptophyta; class Magnoliopsida; order Poales; family Poaceae; genus Zea; species Zea luxurians. Next base: position 106,069,115 of record JAOPSE010000006.1, on the reverse strand, counting down.
ATTTAGTCGTCGACTAATTGACAATTCAATTTATCAGAAATATTTTCCGCAAATGATTTATATTAATTAAAATCAACTTAGAAAGATAGTTTGACGTGTTAATCTAGCAAATCTTTTAAGCATGGTATCTTTTCAACCGTAGCTCTGACTATCGCGTTTCTTTTTCTCGCGTGACCGTAGTAGCGAGCTCTATTTTGTATTGCACGTTCTTGTAATGGTTTCCTTTGTATGGTGTAATGTTCTTATGCATATATATGTTTGTTTGCTTGTGCCTGTTCTTTTTTGCCGCGCGTTGCGAATAGAACGTGATCCGTTCCCAAGCTTTAGGAGTCAATCTCTCAAGCTCTGATGACCAAGTGATCAAGCTCTTCGAGTTCTATGAGATTGAAGATCCTGATCATCTGTTTTGTGAAGACAAGTGACCTTTGACCCATTATGTCATATTTACTTTATAATTCATTGCCTCGCATATAATGATCAACCTAAGGATGGACTAGTATTCTGTTTTCATGTCCTTGCTTACCTTTTGGGAATTGGTTACTATGATTAATATTATGCTATTGCTTTACTTTAATCAATGAACATAATGAGAACATTTAAGATACGATGATCCTATCTTGATTATGATTATGAGCTTGTTATAATAAAGAAGGCTCGGGTTGTTTCCCGAGTACTTGTCCGTAAGGACCTGTTCGTTGGATGACCACCTGGAAAAAATAGTGTAGCCATGATGGTGGAATGGGACATCCTTAGCTAATTAATTAGAGGAACTGAAGTGTAGTTTGCTTCGTCGTCGTGTCGTTAATGGGGCTCGATGTACGCGGTCCTTTTGCTTTGGGCTAATACTCTCTCCTCCTTTGGCATTAATCGCCAAAAACGGAGACTTTGTGAGCCCTTTTTCTCTCCCATTGGTACAAGTAAATATGAGTGAAGATTATACCTAAGTGAGAGTGATGTAGAGTGATGGCGAAGGGTAAATAATACCGGTAGAGTGGAGTGGAAGCCTTATCTTCGCCGAAAACTCTATTTCCCTTTCAATCTATGACTTAGTATAGAAATAAACTTGAAAACATATTAGTCATAGACATAAGAGAGATATGATCAAAGGTATATAAATGAGCTATGTGTGCAAAGTTTCAATCAAAGTTCCTAGAATCAAGAATGTTTAGCTCATTCCTAAGTTTGGTAAAGGTTTTCTCATCTAACGGTTTGGTAAAGATATCAACTAGTTGTTCTTTGGTGCTAACATAAGCAATCTTGATATCCCCCCTTTGTTGGTGATCCCTCAAAAAGTGATACCGAATGGCTATGTGCTTAGTGCGGCTGTGTTCAACGGGATTATCCGCCATGCGGATTGAACTCTCATTGTCACATAGGAGAGGGACTTTGCTCAATTTGTAGCCATAGTCCCTGAGGGTTTGCCTCATCCAAAGCAATTGCGCGCAACAATGGCCTGCGGCAATGTACTCGGCTTCGGCGGTAGAAGGAGCTACTGAATTTTGTTTCTTTGAAGCCCACGACACTAGGGATCTCCCCAGAAACTGACAAGTCCCTGATGTGCTCTTCCTATCAATTTTACACCCTGCCCAATCGGCATCGGAATATCCTATTAAATCAAAAGTGGATCCCTTGGGGTACCAAAGACCAAACTTAGGTGTATTAACTAAATATCTCATGATTCTTTTCACGGCTCTAAGGTGGACTTCCTTAGGATCAGCTTGGAACCTTGCACACATGCATACGGAAAGCATAATATCCGATCGAGATGCACATAAATAGAGTAGATATCCTATCATCGACCGGTATACCTTTTGATCTACGGATTTACCTCCCGTGTCGAGGCCAAGATGCCCATTGGTTACCATGGGTGTCTTGATGGGCTTGACATCCTTCATTCCAAACTTGTTGAGTATGTCTTGAATGTACTTTGTTTGGCTGATGAAGGTGCCCTCTTGGAGTTGCTTGACTTGAAATCCTAGAAAATACTTCAACTCTCCCATCATAGACATCTCGAATTTTTGAATCATAATCCTACTGTTGGGGCCATGCTTCGTTGCGCCGAAGGTCTTACACGAAGAAGCAGCTTCGGCTGAAGTTGTCCCCAGGAGATGGCCGAAGGTTCCTTTTCATGGAGCTTCGGCATTACAAACCGACATAGAGATAGAACGACCTTTTTATCCATAGGGGTCTGAGTCAATGTTGTAAACCTTTGTAAGGGGCATAATTGTAATTCGTCACAGGCTGTGTCCTGTGTTTATAAATAGATGAACAGTACCCCCGTACTGTTCACGCGAACTTGACATTTTGCTTTCGCATCACACCTGTACTTTCGCCTTCCTCAGGACCGAAGGTACATTTGTAATTTGAAGTCATTTATATTCCTTCATGATAATAAAAATGGAGATGATTCTATGATAATATTTAAATGTTTATTTTATACCTCATGATTCGTATGAACACTTCGTTGCTTATTATTATACTCACGAAGGTACGTCCTTCGTAACCTTCGTCCGAAATTCTTTATATCCTGAAGGGATATAATGTTTTGGAGGACGAAGGACTTTAACACCTAACATTTTCTATGTTGCCTTGTTCTTAACTCTTAGCATTTGAGAACAAGCCCCCAACATTGGCGCCCACCTCCGGTGAACTCACTTCCACTTTTCTGAGCTGATGGCTTCGTTCAACAATCAAGCTGGAGCTGCTTCAGCTTCGAAGCTGGTGCTCCTGATAACAGGCGGTTCTTGCTCAGAGCCGGCTAACAAGAAGCAGAAGAAGGAGGCTCAGAGAAGGGTGCAGCATGTTGGAGTGCAGGGACCCTTCATCAAGTCAAAATGGTCCCACATTCCAATTACTTTCTCTCAGGAAGACCTTCAGCTTAAGGATTATCCTCACAATGATGCCATGGTTATCTCTTGTGTGATCAAAGGATTTCTGGTCCACAATGTCTTAGTTGATACAGGCAGTGCAGCTGATATTATATTTGCTAAGGCCTTCAGACAAATGCAAGAGCCCGAAGACAAGATCCATGATGCTACGCACCCTCTTTGTGGCTTCGGAGGGCGACAGATTGTAGCACTTGGGAAGATTACCATGCCGGTAACCTTCGGATTTGTTAACAACACAAGGACTGAGCAAATTGTGTTTGATATTGTTGACATGGAGTATCCTTACAATGCTATCATTGGTCGCGGTACTCTTAATGCCTTCGAAGCAATTCTTCACCCAGCTTATCTCTGCATGAAGATACCTTCGGACCAAGGGCCTATTGCTATTCATGGAAGCCAGGAAGCTGCTAGAAGGGCCGAAGGAAGCTGGACTGACTCCAAAGCAATCCATAACATAGATGGAGCTGAAGCTTGTGAACAGTACAAATTCAGAAGGGAGAAAGCAGCTTCAGCAGATCAGCCGAAGCCCATGCTATTGTGTGAGGACATAGCAGAGCAGAAGGTGCTGTTGGGCTCACAATTATCTGAAGACCAGGAGAAAACCTTGATAAGGTTTTTATTCAACAACAAAGATGTTTTTGCATGGTCAGCTAATGATCTCTATGGAGTAAATCGGGATGTTATTGAACATTCGCTCAATGTTGACCCATCCTTCAAACCCCGAAAGTAGAGGCTTCGGAAGATGTCGGATGACAAGGCCGAAGGGGCTCGCAATGAAGTAAAAAGACTCCTCAGTGCAGGAGTTATCAGAGAAGTAAAGTATCCAGAGTGGCTAGCTAACACTGTTATGGTGAAGAAGGCCAATGGCAAGTGGAGAATGTGTATTGATTTCACAGATCTCAACAAGGCTTGTCCGAAGGACGAATTCCCGCTGCCAAGGATAGACTCTTTAGTCGACGCAGCAGCTTCTTCAGAGCTCATGAGTCTCCTGGACTGCTACTCAGGCTATCATCAAATCTGGATGAAGAAGGAAGATGAGCCGAAGACCAGCTTCATAACCCCAAGTGGCACATATTGCTATCTTCGGATGCCTGAGGGGCTCAAAAATGCTGGAGGAAGTTTCAGCAGAATGACAGCGAAGGTCCTCCAGTCTCAGATAGGCAGAAATGTGTTGACTTATGTTGATGACATCATTGTAAAAAGCACGAAGCAGGAAAATCATATTGCTGATCTGCAGGAGACCTTCGCCAGTTTCAGACAAGCTGGTCTGAAGCTGAATCCAGAAAAATGTGTCTTCGGAGTAAAGAAGGGGACGTTTCTTGGATGCTTGGTTTCAACAAAGGGAATCGAAGCTAATCCAAATAAAATCGAAGCTATACTTCGAATGGAGCCACCAACCACAAGAAAGGGGGCCCAAAGATTGACAGGAAGGCTGGCATCTCTCAACAGATTTATATCCAGATCAGCAGAAAGAAATTTACCATTCTTCGAGGTGCTGAAGTCAGCTGAAGTCTTTCAATGGGGACCAAGTCAACAAAAAGCCTTCGAAGAGCTGAAGCAGTATTTGATAGATCTAACAACATTAACTCCACCAACGCCAGGGGCTCCTCTGTTGTTATATGTGGCAGCTTCGCACTCAGCAGTAAGTGCGGCACTTGTCCAGGAGAAGTTTGATGGCCAAGTCAAGAAGCAGGTCCCAGTATATTTTGTATCTGAAGTCCTTAGTATATCAAAGAAAAATTATACAGAGCTGGAGAAGGTATTATATGCCGTTTTAATGGCATCCAGGAAGCTTCGGCATTATTTTCAGGCATACAATATTATTGTTCCTTCTTCGCAGCCGTTGAAAGATATCATGAGAAATAGAGAAGCTACTGGGCGGATTGGAAAATGGGCTGCAGAGCTCAATGAGTTTTACATTGATTATGTGCATAGATCCTCGATCCAGTCTCAAGCATTGGCAGATTTCATTGCCGACTGGACGCCAGGGGCTCAGGATGAAGAAGCAAATAAAGATGCCGAAGTGTGGACAGTGTTTTGTGATGGCTCTTGGGGAACCTTCGGAGCAGGTGCAGCCGCTGTGTTGGTCTCACCATCCAAGGTTAAAACTTGTTATGCAGCAAGACTTGATTTCAGCTGTACAAACAACATTACTGAGTACGAAGCCCTGCTCCTGGGCCTTCGGAAATTAAAGGCAATGGGAATCAGAAGGGCGATTCTTAAAACTGATTCCCAGGTTGTTTCGGGCCATATTGACAAAAGTTGCAAGGCTAAAGATCCGAAGCTTGAAAAATATCTAGACACGGTCCGAAGGATCGAAGCCTCCTTCGAAGGATTTTCTGTCAAGAATATCCCTCGAGGACAAAATGAGCATGCTGATTTGCTAGCCAAGTCTGCAGCACAGGGGCTGCCGTTACCTTCGGATGTCTTCTTCGAAACAATAAAGGCACCTTCAGTGGAGCTCCTCGAAAGAGCAGTCCTCAACATATCTCCTGTTTTCAGCGAAGATTGGAGAACTGAAATCATTTCTTACCTTCAGGGTAAGTTCCTTTCAGATGACGAAGCTTATAATAAAAGGATAGAGGCAAGAGCTCGTCCGTATGTCATGATAGAAGGGGAGTTATACAAACATGGAGTTTGCGCTCCGCTGCTCAAATGCTTATCTAGAACCGAAGGTATAGAGTTGATGAAAGAAATACATGCAGGCCTGTGTGGATCCCACATCGGATCTAGGCCGCTACTTGGAAAAGTTTTCCGCCAAGGATTTTATTGGCCGAAGGCAGCTTCGGATGCAGCGGAGTTAGTTCAAAAGTGCGAAGGTTGTCAGAAATGTGCAAGAGATCAAAAGCAACCTTCGTCTTTGACACAGCTGATACAACCTATCTGGCCATTGCAAAGGTGGGGCCTTGACTTGTTAGGTCCATTACCACCGGCTCAAGGGAATCTAAAATATGTTATAGTGGCTGTGGAGTATTTTTCTAAATGGATTGAGGCGAAGCCATTAGCCACAATAACTTCGGCCACTGTCCAAAAGTTTTTCTGGCAGAACATTGTCTGTCGCTTCGGAGTACCGAAGGCCATCACTGTAGATAATGGAACGCAGTTCGACTCCGAAGCTTTCAGAAATTTCTGTGATCAAATTGGAACGAAGATCCATTTTGCATCAGTCAGGCATCCGGAGTCGAATGGGCTCGTTGAAAGGGCCAACGACATTATAATGACAGGAATAATGAAGTTAATCTTCAATCAACCTAGGGGAAAGTGGCCAGATCAGTTAACCAAAGTGGTGTGGAGCCACAATACAACAGCATCAAGGTCTACAGGCTTTACTCCATTCAAGTTATTGTTCGGAGACGAAGCAATAACTCCGGAGGAAGCTAAAGCTGGATCAATAAGAGTAGTAGCTTCGGCAGAACCAGGTCCTGAAGATGCCTGTCTTGTGGAAAAAGATGCTTTAGAAGGGGTCAGGCTTCAAGCTGTGGAGAATATCAATAAATACCAGGCTGAAACAGTCAAATGGCGAGATAGAAAGGTCCGGCTAAAAAATATTGAGCCGGGACACTTGGTGCTTCGGAGAGTGGCCAACCCAGATACAGTGGGCAAATTACAGTTGAAATGGGAAGGACCTTTCTTAGTAGTATCTTCGTCAAGGCCTGGTTCGTACAGATTGAAGGACATGGATGGCAACGAAATTCCAAGATCTTGGAATGCGGATGAGCTTCGGCGATATTATGTATAACTTGATGTAACTTTTTATGTTTTTCTTTTCTTTTTCATGGCACCCTTTTCCTTTCTAAAGGGGGAGAAAGGTTTTTAATGGGGCCATCATATGTAATTTCCTTTTTAGTTTTATAAGAGCAAAATCCCCCAAAGAATGTAAATGTAAAAGCTGAGAACGCACCATCGAGTGCCGAAACTGAAAAAGAGAAGAAGCTCCAAAGACGTCCCTAAGGGGATGCAGAGCTCACAGCGAAAAGTCAACGCTGATTCCGCCGAAAGTAAAAGGCGAAGAAGCTCCAAAGACGTCCCTAAGGGGATGCAGAGCTTACAGCGAAAAGTCAACGCTGATACCGCCTAAGTAAAAGGCGAAGAAGCTCCAAAGTCGTTCCTAAGGGAATGCAGAGCTGATGTGTGGTTATTTCTAAGGAAATAATGGCTGAGAGTGTGGCTTCGGATATATGTTTTGGACATTCATTCGCACATTACATTACATCATAGCATTTGCATTCACAAGCATTCATTCATAGCATTTGCGTTCCTAAGTGGTTGTTTCGGCAAAAAGAAGAAGTGGTCTTTTATGCTTCGTTGTGTACAAAAAAGAAAAGCTTCGGCAAAAAGAAGAAGTGGTCTTTTATGCTTCGTTGTGTACGAAAAGAAGGGAAGGTGTTTTTTTCGCCTTCGGCTCAAAATACTAATTTCGTCCACATCAAAGCGCCTCAATAGAAGGGTAAGAATATATTACAAGGTATGTACAAAGTTCATTGAGAACAGTTTAATTGTATTTACAAAAGTTGTTACAAAAGTCTCCTGAGTTTTTTCTAGCCTACTCCTACTAATCTTCGTCAGGCTTCCGCTTCGGCGGCATATTCTTTAAGTATCACCTTCAGCTTCGACATCCTACATGAATCAAGGTATCGCGAGTAAAAATCAAGTGTGAAGGAGAAGGTAAGTACAAAGTATGATTTCTTACTGGATCAAGATGACTTCGAGCTTCGTCTCCAGCCTTCTCTCGCCCGCCTTTTGTCCATATCATTTTTATAAATCTATTTGAGATGCTTCGGGCGAGGTCAGGAATATCGTCCAGAATTGATGGAGACAGGGTGAAGTTGGGCCTGTTGACGATTTTTCCATGCTCGCAGCCGGCCTTCAGGAACGCTGCAGCGGTACCCCGAGAAGCTACCCAGGCACAGAAGTCACCGTGCCCGGCTATAACTTCGTCAAGTTCTTCAATTTCAGCTTCAATATGATCGAAGGCTTTTGGTAAATTTTCAGCTGAAGGGTTAAACTTCCCGCTGCTGGCTCCAACTGAGTAAAAGACCTTTTTTAATTGTTCAATACAGTTATTGCTAAATTTCAAGCACTTGTCTTGAAGGCTTGTTAATGATTTCTTCAAGTCTGAGTTGGTCTGGACTTCGGCTTCAAGTTTCGAATTAAGCTCTAGCTTCTCCTGTTCAAATTGTTTTGATTGGCAGATAAGCTTCGAATTCAATTCTGATACTTTAGCTTCAGTCTCTGCCAGCAAGCCTTCGGTTGATTGGAGTTTGAAGTCTTTCTTTTCAATAATAGCTGATTGTTCTTTTATCTTGCTCTCTAAATTTTCAATTATAGCTTCGTGTTTTTTATCTTCTAAATCTTGCTGCATCTTCAAAGCTTTGCTTAGTAGCATGCTCTGCAAATAAACAACCTTCGTCAGGAATACTTCCATTATTAAAAAACAATAGGAGTCAGAGAGAAAGTTGTTTACCTTGAAATTGGAATAAAATAAGCTGCCGACGATATGTTGTCGTCGGTAGCGGCTGATATCTGTCTCTAGCTTCGGAAAACCGATACTCTTTGATAGAGTACTGATGACCTTAGCTCCAGTTTGGTCTCGGATGCAGCCTAGTTTTTCATCATCCACACCTCCGAAAAGAAGAGCTCCTGGCCTATATCCGCAAGATTTGGCATAGTCTTTAAGCTCTTCTATTTCGTCCTTCGACAGTTTTTGCCCAACTAAATTTTGAAATATGTAGGCTTCGTCTTCCGAAGAATCTTCGGCTATTTCTTTTCCTTTTCCAGGCACTGTGGCCGTGGTTTCTTCAGCAGCAGTGGCAGCTTCTTCTGCGGCCATGTCTAGTAAAATTTTGTCGATGTCTTCAATGGTAGTTTCTAAGTTCACATCTTCGGCTGAAGCGGCTTCGGTAGCCGCGATCTCCGAAGGTGCGACTTCGACATTCGTTGTGCCCTCAACAGTTGGCGTTTTCTGAATTGACGCCCTCGGTGGCGTCTTGTCAATAACTTCGGTCACTGCAATAATTCTTTGCCTTTTTGTTTTGGTTATCTTCGTTTTCTCCGGCTCCTCCACCTTTCGAAAAAGCTTCGTCAGTTGAGGCCCTAATGGACTTAGCTTCGTGGGCACGGGTTCAGTCATTACCTTTAAGATTTCCTCCACGTCGTCGGTAGAAGGTGGTGCAGGAGACCCCTCTTCATCGGATAATTTTCGCTTTGGAGTTGATATTTTTCTTTTCTTGGGAATTTTCTTCTCTTTTGGTGGTTTTTCTTCATCCTTGTTCAAAGTTTCGGCCACTCTTTTCCTTTTTTGGCCCTCAGCACCCTTGTTCAGCCGTTCATAGTCAGGGTACTCGAAGCCCAGGGCATCAAGCACTCGGTTCAGCCTTCACTTCGGACGGGTGCCGAAGGCCGCGGTCATCAGTTGATCTTCTTTTTTGGAATAATTCCCAAGAATTTCATTGCACATCACCTCAACTGTGTCCAGCCACTCTTGGCAGGGCTTTTTAAAGTATTTCTTGAATTTGAAGTGATAAGGAAGCCGGACAAGTTCCCCCTTCTTCTTCTCCCCCTCTAGCTTTGGCATTTCCCATTCTTTCAGAGTAGGGAAGACTCTGAACGCCAAGAATTCTTGAACCAGATCCCTGGTACCGATATGCTCTGAAATAATTTCAAACTCACCTAGTGCAGCCCAGGTAGGACCCTCTAATTTCATGTGGCACCGCGGCCTTGTCTCTCCGAAGATTAATTCAAGTGGGCTTTGTACCAACTTCTTTTCATCTTCGTCAACCTTTACATAAAACCACTCAGATTTCCAGCCTGCTGGCCATTTGCTTCGGTAGCTGATAACAGGAGACTTTGTTGTCTTCCGGTAGGCAAAATTGTAACAACCAAAGTTATCATGTAGTCCATCTTTTCTGGCCTTCGTTTGGTAATGTAACTCATGAACGCGACAAAAACTGTCGGCAAACAGTTCCACAGCCTGGCTTCGGAGGGCCCAGATATAAACATTAAGCCTAACGATAGCGTTAGGAGTCAATTGATGAAAGTAAATACCAAACTTTTTCAATACATCTGCAATAATTCCATGAAGAGGGAATCTCAGCCCAGCCTTTAAAAAACTCTTGAAAATGACAATCTCGTCCTTCTCTGGCTTCGGGGTAGTTTCTTCTCCCCCGAAGCGAAGTAGCTTCTTCTGATTTTCACTGAAATAACCTGCTTTCACCATCTTGGAAAGATCAGCCTTTGAAACAGTCGACTTTCCGAAATCTAGGTGGCTGGGCTTGCTGGGCACGGCAATGCGATAGTCATCTTCGGAGTCAGTTTCTTCAATGTTCTCTTCTCCTTCGGCAGTTGTCGGGTCTGCTTCAGCAGCGGGCATTTCTTCCGCAATCACCAGTCCGGAACGCTGCATTGCTTCGGAGATGGGCACAGTATTCGAACCTTCGGCTTCGTCTCCTTCACGTACAACTCTGGCAGTAGATCGCACTCTGGCCATTTAATTCTGAGTTTGAGGAAGTTAGATACTTTTTCTTTTTCTCCCGAAGCTTTTTCTTTCTGACGAAGCAGACTTCGAGATGGACCTTCGTTCGATTCTGAGAATCAAGCTTCGGCTATAGTTAAAAATTTTGGCAGCAAAACAGTGCAAATAGCAATGAATGCTGTGGTAACTTCACACCTACTCGTCTGTTTATATAGTGCTGCAGGTAAGAAGGCGAAGCGCCAGGATTTTTTACACCAGGCGGGCAGTCACTTGTACTCGCTGCGCAGTGGACCGCAAAGATCAAATAGTAACTCTGCAAGGTGGGTCCGACACGAGCTCGGAAATTGAATCGTTTCTCGGCAACGAGCTCAGGGAAGGTGTTTTTTGGACCTTCGGCTTCCCGAAGCTTAAGAGGCTTTTTTCACGGATCAAGCTCGTTACGAAAAACGATCTAGCGCCGCGAAAGGGGCTACTGTTGGGGCCATGCTTCGTTGCGCCGAAGGTCTTACACGAAGAAGCAGCTTCGGCTGAAGTTGTCCCCAGGAGATGGCCGAAGGTTCCTTTTCATGGAGCTTCGGCATTACAAACCGACATAGAGATAGAACGACCTTTTTATCCATAGGGGTCTGAGTCAATGTTGTAAACCTTTGTAAGGGGCATAATTGTAATTCGTCACAGGCTGTGTCCTGTGTTTATAAATAGATGAACAGTACCCCCGTACTGTTCACGCGAACTTGACATTTTGCTTTCGCATCACACCTGTACTTTCGCCTTCCTCAGGACCGAAGGTACATTTGTAATTTGAAGTCATTTATATTCCTTCATGATAATAAAAATGGAGATGATTCTATGATAATATTTAAATGTTTATTTTATACCTCATGATTCGTATGAACACTTCGTTGCTTATTATTATACTCACGAAGGTACGTCCTTCGTAACCTTCGTCCGAAATTCTTTATATCCTGAAGGGATATAATGTTTTGGAGGACGAAGGACTTTAACACCTAACATTTTCTATGTTGCCTTGTTCTTAACTCTTAGCATTTGAGAACAAGCCCCCAAACTCTTCACATGTAGATTTGTTAGTAGACCCAAATATGATATCATCAATATAAATTTGGCATACAAACAAATCATTTGCAATGGTTTTAGTAAAGAGGGTAGGATCGACTTTTCCGACTTTGAAGCCATTAGTGATAAGAAAATCTCTTAGGCATTCATACCATGCTCTTGGGGCTTGCTTGAGCCCATAAAGCGCTTTAGAGAGTTTATACACATGGTTAGGGTACTCACTATCTTCAAAGCCGGGAGGTTGCTCAACATAGACTTCTTCCTTGATTGGTCCATTGAGGAAGGCACTTTTCACGTCCATTTGGTAAAGCTTAAAGCCATGGTAAGTAGCATAGGCAAGTAATATGCGAATTGACTCAAGCCTAGCTACGGGTGCATAGGTTTCACCGAAATCCAAACCTTCGACTTGTGAATAGTTCTTGGCCACAAGTCGGGCTTTGTTCCTTGTCACCACACCATGCTCATCTTGCTTGTTGCGGAATACCCACTTGGTTCCTACAACATTTTGGTTAGGACGTGGAACTAAATGTCATACCTCATTCCTCATGAAGTTGTTGAGTTCCTCTTGCATTGCCAACACCCAATCCGAGTCTCTTAGTGCATCCTCTACCCTGTATGGCTCAATAGAGGAAACAAAAGGGTAATGTTCACAAAAATGAGTGACTCGAGATCGAGTTGTTACCGCCTTATGAATGTCGCCGAGAATTGAGTTCATGGGGTGATCTCTTTGAATCGCTTGGTGGACTCTTGGGTGTGGCGGTCTTTGATCCTATACTTGAAAGTCACCTAGAGGGGGGTGAATAGGCGGAATCTGAAAATTACAAACTTAAGCTCACACTACAAGCCGGGGTTAGCGTTAGAAATAAAATCAAGTCCGAAAGAGAGGGCGAAAACAAATCACAAGCAAATGAAGAGTGTGACACGGTGATTTATTTTATCGAGGTTCGGTTCTTGCAAACCTACTCCCCATTGAGGTGGTCACAAAGACCAGGTCTTTTTCAACCCTTTCCCTCTCTCAAACGGTCACCTAGACCGAGTGAGCTTCTCTTCTCAATCAAATGGGACACTTAGTCCCCATAAGGACCACCACACAATTGGTGTCTCTTGCTTTGATTACAAATGTTGCGGGAACAAGAATGGGGAAGATGAAAAGCGATCCAAGCGCAAGAGCTCAAATGAACACGGCAAAACTCTCTCTTCTAGTCACTATTGCTTTGAGTGGAATTGGGACTTGGAGAGATTTTGATTCACTCTAATTGTGTCTTGTATTGAATGCTATAGCTCTTGTATTGGATGTGTTGGCTGAAAACTTGGATGCCTTGAAGTGTGGTGGTTGGGGGTATTTATAGCCCCAACCACCAAAGTGGCCGTTGGGGATGGCTGCTGTCGTATGGCGCACCGGACAGTCCGGTGCGCCACCGGACACTGTCCGGTGCGCCAGCCACGTCACCCAACCGTTAGGGTTCGACCGTTGGAGCTCTGACTTGTGGGGCCACCGGACAGTCTGGTGGTGCACCAGACAGGTCCTGTTCACTGTCCGGTGCGCCTTCTGGCGCCTGCTCTGAATTCTGCGCGCAGTTGCATTGTTCACTGTAGACTTTTGCAGACGACCGTTGGCGCAGTTAGCCGTTGCTCCGCTGGCACACCAGATAGTCCGGTGCCACACCGGACAGTCCGGTGAATTATAGCGGAGAGCATTTTCCAGAAACCCGAAGCTGAGTAGTTCAGAGGAATTCTCCCTGGTGCACCGGACAGTGTCCGGTGGTGCACCGGACACTGTCCGGTGGCACACCGGACAGTCCGGTGCGCCAGACCAAGGCAGCCTTCGGTTTTCTTTGCTCCTTTGTTTTGAACCCTTTCTTTTGACTTTGTATTGGTTTGTGTTGAACCTTTGACACCTGTAAAACATATAATCTAGAGCAAACTAGTTAGTCCAATTATTTGTGTTGGGCAATTCAACCACCAAAATTCATTTAGGAAAAGGTTTGACCCTATTTCCCTTTCAATCTCCCCCTTTTTGGTGATTGATGCCAACACAAACCAAAGCAAAATATATAAGTGCAGAATTGAACTAGTTTGCATAAGGTAAGTGCAAAGGTTGCTTGGAGTGAAACCAATATAATTATTTCAATAGATATGCATGGATTGTTTTCTTCTTATTAAAATTTTGGACCACATTTGCACCACGAGTTTTGTTTTTGCAAATTCTTTGGTAAATTCCTTTCAATAATCCTTTTTGCAAATAGTCAAAGGTATATAAATAGAATTGAAAGAAGCATTTTCAAGATTTGAAATTTTCTCCCCCTGTTTCAAATGCTTTTCCTTTGACTTAAACAAAACTCCCCCTCAATGAAATTCTCCTCTTAGTGTTCAAGAGGGTTTTACAAATTTTTTGAAGATACTAAAATTTTCTCCCCCTTTTGAAAACACATTAAGATACCAATTTGAAAACTTCATTTTAAAATTCGGTGGTGGTGCGGTGGTGGTGCGGTCCTTTTATTTGGGCTAATACTTTCTCCCTCTTTGGCATGAATCGCCAAAAACGGATACTTTGTAAGTGGAATATAAGCCCTTTTACTTTCTCCCCAATGGCAAACAAATAGATATGAGTGAAGATTATACCAAAGTGGAGAAATAGCGGAGTATCGGCAAAGAGTAAATAATACCGATGGAGTTGAGTGGAAGCGTCGTCTTTGCCTAATACTCCATTTCCCTTTCAATTCTATGACTAAGCATGAGATTACACTTGAAAACATATTAGTCATAGACATAAAAGAGATATGATCAAGGTATATAAATGAGCTATGTGTGCAAAGTATCAATCAAAATTCCGAGAATCAAGAATGTTTAGCTCATTCCTAAGTTTGGTAAAGGTTTTCTCATCTAGTGGTTTGGTAAAGATATCGGCTAATTGTTCTTTGGTGTTAATATAAGCTATCTCGATATCCCCCCTTTGTTGGTGATCTCTCAAAAAGTGATACCGAATGGCTATGTGCTTAGTGCGGCTATGTTCAACGGGATTATCCGCCATGCGGATTGCACTCTCATTATCACATAGGAGATGGACTTTGCTAAATTTGTAGCCATAATCCCTGAGGGTTTGCCTCATCCAAAGCAATTGCGCGCAACAATGGCCTGCGGCAATGTACTTGGCTTCGGTGGTAGAAAGAGCTACTGAGTTTTGTTTCTTTGAAGCCCAAGACACCATGGGTCTCCCCAGAAACTGACAAGTCCCTGATGTGCTCTTCCTATCAATTTTACACCCTGCCCAATCAGCATCGGAATATCCTAATAAATCAAACGATGATCCCTTGGGATACCAAAGACCAAACTTAGGTGTATAAACTAAATATCTCAAGATTCGCTTCACGGCCCTAAGGTGAACTTCCTTAGGATTGGCTTGGAACCTTACACACATGCATACGGAAAGCATAATATCCGGTCGAGATGCACATAAATAGAGTAAAGATCCTATCATCGACCGGTATACCTTTTGATCTACGGATTTACCTCCCGTGTCGAGGTCGAGATGCCCATTAGTTCCCATGGGTGTCTTGATGGGCTTGGCATCCTTCATTCCAAACTTGGTGAGTATATCTTGAATGTACTTTGTTTGGCTGATGAAGGTGCTCTCTTGGAGTTGCTTGACTTGAAATCCTAGAAAATACTTCAACTCCCCCATCATAGACATCTCGAATTTCTATACCATGATCCTACTAAACTCTTCACAAGTAGATTTGTTAGTAGACCCAAATATGATATCATCTATATAAATTTGGCATACAAACAAATCTTTTGCAATAGTTTTAGTAAAGAGAGTAGGATCGGCTTTACCAACTTTGAAGCCATTAGTGATAAGAAAATCTCTTAGGTATTCATACCATGCTCTTGGGGCTTGCTTGAGCCCATAAAGCGCCTTAGAGAGTTTATATACATGGTTAGGATACTCACTATCTTCAAAGCCAGGAGGTTGCTCAACATAGACCTCTTCCTTGATTGGTCCATTGAGGAAGGCACTCTTCACGTCCATTTCATATAGCTTAAAGCTATGGTAAGTAGCATAGGCAAGTAATATACGAATTGACTCAAGCCTAGCTACGGGTGCATAGGTTTCACCAAAATCCAAACCTTCGACTTGTGAATAACCCTTGGCCACAAGTCGTGCTTTGTTCCTTGTCACCACACCATGCTCATCTTGCTTGTTGTGGAATACCCACTTGGTACCTACAACATTTTGGTTAGGACATGGAACTAAATGTCATACCTCATTCCTCGTGAAGTTGTTGAGCTCCTCTTGCGTCGCCAACACCCAATCCGAATTTTTAAGTGCATCCTCTACCTTGTGTGGCTCAATAGAGGAGATAAAAGAGTAATGTTCACAAAATGAGCGACTCGAGATCGAGTGTTTACCCCCTTATGAATATCGCTGAGGATGGTGTTCACGGGGTGATCTCTTTGAATCGCCTGGTGGATTCTTAGGTGTGGCGGTCTTGGATCTTGTTCATCTTCCTTGTCTTGATCATTGTCATCTCCCCCTTGATCATTGCCCTCCTCTTGAGGTGGCTCATCCTCTTGATCTTCATTTTCATCATCTTGAGCTTGATCCTCATCTTGAGTTAGTGGAGATGCTTGTGTGGAAGATGATGGTTGATCTTATGCTTGTGGAGGCTCTTCAGATTCCTTAGGACACACATCCCCAATGGACATGTTCCTTGGCGCGACGCATGGAGCCTCTTCATCATCTAGCTCATCAGGATCAACTTGCTCTACTTCAGAGCCGTTAGTCTCATCAAACACAATGTCACAAGAAACTTCAACTAGTCCAGTGGACTTGTTAAAGACTCTATATACCCTTGTGTTTGAATCATAACCAAGTAAAAAGCCTTCTACAACCTTAGGAGCAAATTTAGATTTTCTACCTCTTTTAACAAGAATAAAACATTTGCTACCAAAGACTCTAAAATATGAAACATTGGGCTTTTTACCGGTGAGGAGTTCATAAGATGTCTTCTTGAGGATTCGGTGAAGATATAACCGGTTGATGGAGTAGCAGGCGGTGTTAATCGCCTCGGCCCAAAACCGGTCTGGTGTCTTGTACTCATCAAGCATGGTCCTCGCCATGTCAAGTAGAGTTCTATTCTTCCTCTCCACTACACCATTTTGTTGTGGCATGTAGGAAGAAGAGAACTCATGCTTGATGCCCTCCTCCTCAAGGAAGCCTTCAATTTGAGAGTTCTTGAACTCCGTTCTATTATCGCTTATAATCTTTTTGATCCTTAAGCCGAACTCATTTTGAGCCCGTCTCAAGAATCCCTTTAAGGTTTCTTGGGTTTGAGATTTTTCCTGCAAAAAGAACACCCAAGTGAAGCGAGAATAATCATCCACAATTACAAGACAATACTTACTCCCGCCGATGCTTATGTAAGCTATCGGGCCGAATAGATCCATGTGGAGTAGCTCAAGCGGCCTGTCGGTCGTCATGATGTTCTCGTGTGGATGATAAACACCAACTTGCTTCCCTGCTTGACATGCGCTACAAACCCTGTCTTTCTCAAAATGAACATTTGTTAGTCCCAAAATGTGTTCTCCCTTTAGAAGCTTATGAAGATTCTTCTTCCCAACGTGGGCTAGTCGGCGATGCCAGAGCCAACCCATGTTAGTCTTAGCAATTAAGCAAGTGTCGAGTTCAGCTCTATTAAAATCAACTAAGTATAGCTGACCCTCTAACACTCCCTTAAATGCTACTGAATCATCACTTCTTCTAAAGACAGTAACACCTATATCTGTAAAAAGACAATTGTAGCCCATTTTGCATAATTGACAAACTGAAAGCAAGTTGTAATCTAAAGAATCTATAAGAAAAACATTGGAAATAGAATGGTCAGGTGATATAGCAATTTTACCAAGTCCTTTGACCAAACCTTGATTTCCATCCCCGAATGTGATAGCTCTTTGGGGACCTTGGTTTTTCTCATATGAGGAGAACATCCTTTTCTCCCCAGTCATGTGGTTTGTACACCTGCTATCAATGATCCAACTTGAGCCCCTAGATGCATAAACCTACAAAACAAGTTTAGGCCTTGTTCTTAGGTACCCAAACGGTCTTGGGTCCTTTCACATTAGAAACAAGCACCTTGGGTACCCAAACACAAGTCTTTGACCCCTTGTGTTTGCCCCCAACATATTTGGCAACTACTTTGCCTGCTTTGTTAGTTAAAACATATGATGCATCAAAAGTCTTAAATGAAATGTTAGGTTCATTTGATGCAATAGGAGATTTCTTTTTAGGCATTTTAACATGGGTAGAACGCCTAGAGCTAGAAGCCTCATTCTTATAAATAAAAGCATGGTGAGAAACAGAATGAGTCTTCTTAGCATGAATTCTCCTAATCTTATCCTCAGGATAACTAGAAGGATACAAAATATAGCTCTCGTTATCCTGAGGCATGGGAGCCGTGCCCTTAACAAAATTAGACAATCTTTTAGGGGCATTAAGCTTGACATTGTTTCCCTGTTGGAAGCCAATGCCATCCTTAATACCAGAGCGTCTCCCACTATAAAGCATGCTACGAGCAAATTTAAATTTCTCATTTTCTAGTTCATGCTCGGCAATTTTAGCATCTAGTTTAGCTATATGATCATTTTGTTGTTTAATCATAGCAAGGTGATCATGAATAGCATCAACATTAATATCTCTACATCTAGTACAAATAGTGACATGATCAATAGTAGATGTAGAGGGTTTGCAAACATTTAACTCATCAATCTTAGCATGTAACATGGCATTTTTATTTCTAAGATTGGAAATAACATCATTGCAAACATTTAAGTCTTTAGCCTTAGCAATTAATTTTTCATTCTCAATCTTAAGGCTAGCAAGAGAGGCATTCAATTTATCAATCTTAGCAATTAAACTAGCATTATCATTTCTAAGATTGGTAATTGAATCATCACAAATATTTGACTTCTCAACCTTAGCAATCAAATTAGCATTCTCAATTCTAAGGTTGGAGATAGTGTCATGGCAAATGCTAAGCTCACTAGTTAATTTTTCACATTTTACTACTTCCTGAGCATAAGCATTTTTAACCTTAACATGCTTCTTATTTTCTTTAATTAGGAAGTCCTCTTGGCTATCCAAGAGTTCATCCTTCTCATGAATATCACTAATCAATTCATTCAATTTTTCTTTTTATTGCATGTTTAGGTTGGCAAAAAGAGTGAGGAAGTTATCATCATCATCACTAGAATTATCCTCATCACTAGAAGTTGCATACTTAGTGGAGGATCTAGATTTTACCTTCTTCTTCTTGTCGTCCTTTGCCATGAGGCACTTGTGGCCGACGTTGGGGAAGAGGAGGCCTTTGTTGATGGCGATGTTGGCGGCGTCCTCGTCGTCGGAGGAGTCGGTGGAGCTCTCATCGGAGTCCCATTCCCGACACACGTGGGCATCGCCGCCCTTCTTCTTGTAGTACTTCTTCTTTTCCTTCCTCCTTCCCTTCTTGTCGTCGCCCCTGTCACTATCACTAGAGATAGGACATTTTGCTATAAAGTGATCGGGCTTACCACACTTGTAGCAAACCTTCTTGGAGCGGGGCTTGTAATCCTTCCCCCTCCTTTGCTTGAGGATTTGGCGGAAGCTTTTGATGTAAGCGCCATTTCCTCGTTGTCGAGCTTGGATGCGTCGATGGGGACCCTACTTGATGTAGACTCTTCTTTCTTATCCTTAGTTGCCTTGAATGCGACGGGTTGTACCTCGGGTACTGAGGAGGCGCCTTGCTCGATGATTTTCTTGGAGCCTTTGATCATCAATTCAAAGCTCACAAATTTTCCTATAACTTCCTCGGGAGACATTAGCTTATATCTAGGATCACCACGAATTAATTGAACTTGAGTAGGATTAAGAAAAACAAGTGATCTTAGAATAACCTTGACCATTTCATGGTCATCCCATTTGGTGCTCCCGAGGTTGTGCACTTGGTTCACCAAGGTCTTTAGACGGTTGTACATGGCTTGCGGGTCTTCTCCTTGGTTGAGCATGAACCGACCGAGCTCCTCCTTGATCGTTTCCCTCTTGGTGATCTTGGTCACCTCGTCTCCTTCGTGCGTGGTCTTGAGTACGTCCCAAATCTCTTTGGCACTCTTCAACCCTTGCACTTTATTATACTCCTCTCGACTTAGAGAGGCGAGGAGTATAGTAGTTGCTTGGGAATCGAAGTGCCAGATTTGGGCAACCTCGTCCGAGTCATAATCTTCATCCCCTACGGATGGTACCTGCGCTCCAAACTCAACATCATCCCAAATGCTAGCGTGGAGTGAGGTTAGATGATGCCTCATTTTATCACTCCACATAGAATAATCTTCACCGTCAAAAACCGGTGGTTTGCCTAATGGGATGGAAAGTAAAGGAGTGCGTTTAGAAATGCGGGGGTAGCGTAGGGGGATCTTACTAAACTTCTTGCACTCATGGCGCTTAGAAGTGACAGACGGCGCGTCGGAGCCGGAGGTGGAGGGCGACGAAGAATCGGTCTCGTAGTAGACCACCTTCTTCATTTTCTTCTTCTTGTCGCCACTCCGATGCGACTTGATGCGTGGAGGGGATTCCTCCTTGTGCTTGGTGCCGGACTCCTTTGATGAAGCCTTCCCGTGGCTTGTAGCGGGCTTCTCGCCGGTCACCATCTCCTTCTTGGCGTGATCTCCCGACATCACTTCGAGCAGTTAGGCTCTAATGAAGTACCGGGCTCTGATACCAATTGAAAGTCACCTAGAGGGGGGGGGGGGTGAATAGGCGGAATCTAAAAATTACAAACTTAAGCACACACTACAAGCCGGGGTTAGCGTTAGAAATAAAATCGAGTCTAAAGAGAGGGCAAAAACAAATCACAAGCAAATGAAGAGTGTGACACGGTGATTTGTTTTACCGAGGTTCGGTTCTTGCAAACCTACTCCCCGTTGAGGTGGTCACAAAGACTGGGTCTCTTTCAACCCTTTCCCTCTCTCAAATGATCACCTAGACCGAGTGAGCTTCTCTTCTCAATCAAACGGGACACTTAGTCCCCACAAGGACCACCACACAATTGGTGTCTCTTGCTTTGATTACAAATGTTGCGGGAACAAGAATGGGGAAGAAGAAAAGCGATCCAAGCGCAAGAGCTCAAATGAACACGACAAAACTCTCTCTTCTAGTCACTATTGCTTTGAGTGGAATTGGGACTTGGAGAGATTTTGATTCACTCTAATTGTGTCTTGTATTGAATGCTGTAGCTCTTGTATTGAATGTGTTGGCTGAAAACTTGGATGCCTTGAAGTGTGGTGGTTGGGGGTATTTATAGCCCCAACCACCAAAGTGGCTGTTGGGGATGGCTGCTGTCGTATGGCCACATCATCCAACCGTTAGGGTTCGACCATTGGAGCTCTGACTTGTGGGGCCACCGGACAGTTCGGTGGTGCACCGGATAGGTCCTGTTCACTGTCCGGTGCGCCTACTCTGACTTCTGCGCGCGCAGTTGCACTGTTCACTGTTCACTGTAGACTTTTGTAGACGACCGTTGGCGCAGTTAGCCGTTGCTCCGCTGGCACACCGGACAGTCCGATGCGACACCGGACAGTCCAGTGAATTATAGCGGAGAGCATTTTCCAGAAACCCAAAGCTGAGTAGTTCAGAGGAAATCTCCCTGGTGCACCGGACACTGTCCGGTGCGCCAGACCAGGGCAGCCTTCGGTTTTCTTTGCTCCTTTGTTTTGAACCCTTTCTTTTGACTTTGTATTGGTTTGTGTTGAACCTTTGACACCTGTAGAACATATAATCTAGAGCAAACTAGTTAGTCCAATTATTTGTGTTGGGCAATTCAACCACCAAAATTCATTTAGGAAAAGGTTTGACCCTATTTCCCTTTCAATACTTCTTGATCATCTTCCTTGTCTTGATCATTGTCATCTCCCCCTTGATCATTGTCCTCCTCTTGAGGTAGCTCATCCTCTTGATCTTCATTTCCATCACCTTGAGCTTGATCCTCATCTTGGGTTGGCAGAGATGCTTGCATGGAAGATGACAGTTGATCTTGTGCATTAGTGGGCTCTTCGGATTCCTTAGGACACACATCCCCAATGGACATGTTCCTTAGCGCGACGCATGGAGCCTCTTCATCATCTAGCTCATCAAGATCAACTTGCTCCACTTGGGAGCCATTAGTCTCATCAAACACAATGTCACAAGAAACCTCAACTAATCTAGTGGATTTGTTGAAGACTCTATATGCCCTTGTGTTTGAGTCATATCCTAGTAAAAAGCCTTCTACAACCTTAGGAGCAAATTTAGATTTTCTACCTCTTTTAACAAGAATAAAACATTTGCTACCAAAGACTCTAAAATATGAAACATTGGGCTTTTTACCAGTTAGGAGTTCATATGATGTCTTCTTGAGGATTTGGTGAAGGTAGAGCCGGTTGATGGAGTAGCAGGCGGTGTTAATCGCCTCAGCCCAAAACCGATCCAGAGTCTTGTACTCATCAAGCATGGTCCTCGCCATGTCCAATAGAGTTCTATTCTTACTATCCACTACACCATTTTGCTGAGGTGTGTAGGGAGAATAGAACTCATGCTTGATGCCCTCCTCCTTAAGAAAGCCTTCAATTTGAGAGTTCTTGAACTCCGTCCCATTGTCGCTTCTTATCTTTTTGATTCTCAATCCGAACTCATTTTGAGCCTGTCTCAAGAATCCCTTTAAAGTCTCTTGGGTTTGTGATTTTTCCTGCAAAAAGAACACCCAAGTGAAGCGAGAATAATCATCCACAATAACTAGACAGTACTTACTCCCGCCGATGCTTATGTAAGCTATCGGGTCGAATAGATCCATGTGGAGTAGCTCAAGTGGCCTATCGATCGTCATGATATTCTTGTGTGGATGATGGGCACCAACTTGCTTCCCTGCTTGACATGCGCTACAAACCCTGTCTTTCTCAAAATGAACGTTTGTTAGTCCCAAAATGTGTTTTCCCTTTAGAAGCTTGTGAAGATTCTTCATCCCGACATGGGCTAGTCGGCGATGCCAGAGCCAACCCATATTAGTCTTAGCAATTAAGTAAGTATCGAGTTCAGCTCTATTAAAATAAACTTAGTATAGCTGACCCTCTAATACTCTCTTAAATGCTACTGAATCATCACTTCTTCTAAAGACAGTAACACCTATATCTGTAAAAAGACAGTTGTAACCCATTTTGCATAATCGAGAAACTGAAAGCAAGTTATAATCTAAATAATCTACGAGAAAAACATTGGAAATGGAATGGTCAGGTGATATAGTGATTTTACCAAGTTCTTTGACCAAACCTTGATTTCCATCCCCGAATGTGATAGCTCTTTGGGGATCTTCGTTTTTCTCGTAGGAGGAGAACATTCTTTTCTCCCCTGTCATGTGGTTTGTGCATCCGCTATCAATAATCCAACTTGAGCCCCCGGATGCATAAACTTGCAAAACAATTTAGGCCTTGTTCTTAGGTACCCAAATGGTCTTGGGTCCTTTTACATTAGAAACAAGCACCTTGGGTACCCAAACACAAGTCTTGAAGCCTTTGTGTTTGCCCCCAACATATTTGACAACTACTTTGCCTGATTTGTTAGTTAAAACATAGGATGCATCAAAAGTTTTAAATGAAATATTAGGTTCATTTGATGCAATAGGAGATTTCTTTTTAGGCAATTTAACATGGTTTGATTGCCTAGAGCTAGATGCCTCATTCTTATACATAAAAGCAGGATGAGAAACAGAATGAGACTTCTTCGTATGAATTCTCCTAATTTTATGCTCAGGATAACCAGCAGGATATAAAATGTAACCCTCGTTATCCTGAGGCATGGGAGCCTTGCCCTTTACAAAGTTAGACAATCTTTTAGGGGCATTAAGCTTGACATTTTTTCCCTGTTGTAAGCCAATGCCATCCTTAATGCCAGGGCGTCTCCCATTATAGAGCATGCTTCTAGCAAATTTGAATTTTTCATTCTCTATCTCATGCTCATTAATTTTACTAGTCAGTTGTGCTATGTGATCATTTTGTTGTTTAATTAAAGCTAGGTGATCATGAATAGCATCAACATTAATACCTCTACATCTAGTACAAATAGAAACATGATCAATACTAGATGTAGAAGGTTTGCAAGAATTTAGTTCATCAATCTTAGCATGTAAAATGGTGTTCTCATTTCTAAGATTGGAAATAGAAATATTGCAAACATTTAAATCTTTAGCCTTAGAAATTAATTTGTCATTTTCAATTTTAAGGCTAGCAAGTGATTCGTTCAATTTATCAATCTTAGCAATTAAACTAGCATTATCATTTTTAAGATTGACAAGAGAATTATCACAAACATTTAACTTCTCAACCTTAGCAAGTAATTTGGCATTCTCAGTTCTAAGGTTAGAGATAGTGTCATGGCAAATGCTAAGCTCTTTAGACAAGTTTTCATTTTTCTCTACTTCCTGAGTATAAGCATTTTTAACTTTAACATGCTTTTTGTTTTCCTTAATAAGGAATTCCTCTTGGCTATCCAAGAGTTCATCCTTCTCATGAATGGCACCTATCAATTCATTCAATTTTTCTTTTTGTTGCATGTTTAAGTTGGCAAAAAGAGCAAGCAAATCATCTTCATCATCACTAGAGCTACCCTCATCACTAGATGTCGTATATTTAGTGGAGGCTCTAGATTTTACCTTCTTCTATTTGCCGTCCTTTGCCATGAGGCACTTGTGGCCGACGTTGGGGAAGAGGAGGCCTTTGTTGACGATGATGTTGGCGGCGTCCTCGTCAGAGGAGTCGGTGGAGCTCTCATCGGAGTCCCTTTCCCGGCAAACATGGGCATCGCCGCCCTTCTTTTTGTAGTATCTTTTCTTTTACTTCCTCTTTCCCTTCTTGTCGTTGCCCCTGTCACTATCACTAGACATAGGATATTTAGCAATGAAATGACTGGGCTTACCACACTTGTAGCACACTTTCTTGGAGCGGGGCTTGTAATCCTTCTCCCTCCTTTGCTTGAGGATTTGGCGGAAGCTCTTGATGATGAGCGCCATTTCCTCGTTGTTGAGCTTGGAGGCATCGATGGGGAGCCTACTTGATGTAGACTCTTCTTTCTTTTCCTCCATTGCCTTGAATGCGACGGGTTGCACCTCAAGTGTGGAGGTGCCGCCTTGCTCAACAATTTGTTTGGAGCCTTTGATCATCAACTCAAAGCTCACAAACTTTCCTATCACTTTCTCGGGAGACATTAGCTTATATCTAGGATCACCACGTATTAATTGAACTTGTGTAGGATTGCGAAAAACAAGTGATCTTAGAATAACCTTGACCATTTCATAGTCATCCCATTTTGTGCTCCCGAGGTTGCGCACTTGGTTGACCAAGGTCTTGAGCCGGTTGTACATTACTTGTGGCTCCTCTCCTTGGTTGATGATGAATCGACCGAGCTCCCTCTCGATCGTCTCCCGCTTGGTGATCTTAGTCACCTCATCCCCTTCGTGTGTGGTCTTAAGCACGTCCCAAATCTCCTTGGCGCTCTTCAACCCTTGCACCTTATTATACTCCTCTCGACATAGAGAGGCGAGGAGTATAGTGGTGGCTTGGGAGTTGAAGTGCTGGATTTGGGCGACTTCGTCCGAATTGTATCCTTCATCCCCCATGGATGGTACATGCGCTCCAAACTCAACAATGTCCCAAATGCTAGCGTGTAGTGAGGTTAGATGATGCCTCATTTTGTCACTCCACATACAATAATCTTCACCGTCAAAAATAGGTGGTTTGCCTAATGGGACGGAAAGTAAAGGAGTGCGTTTGGAAATGTGGGGATTATGTAGGGGGATCTTACTAAACTTCTTGCGCTCATGGCGCTTAGAAGTGACGGACGAAGCGTCGGAGCCAGAGGTGGATGGCGACGAAGAGTCAGTCTCGTAGTAGACCACTTTCTTCATTTTCTTCTTCTTGTCACCACTCTGGTGCGACTTGATGTGGGGAGGTGATTCCTCCCTACGTTTGTCACTGGACACTCTTGATGGAGCCTTCCTGTGGCTTGTGGCCGTTTCCATCTCCCTCTTGGCGGATCCTCCCGACATCACTTTGAGTGGTTAGACTCTAATGAAGTACCGGGCTCTGATACCAATTGAAAGTCGCCTAGAGGGGGTGAATAGGCGGAAACTGAAATTTACAAACTTTAAGCACAACTACAACCCGGGGTTAGCGTTAGAAATAAATTCGAGTCCAAAAGAGAGGGTGAAGACAAATCACAAGCAAATGAAGAGAGTGACATGGTGATTTGTTTTACCAAGGTTTGGTTCTTGCAAACCTAATCCCCGTTGAGGTGGTCACAAAGACCGGGTCTCTTTCAACCCTTTCCCTCTCTCAAACGGTCACCTAGACCAAGTGAGCTTTTCTCCTTAATCAAACCGGGTCACTTAGACCACTACAAGGACCACCACAACTTGGTGTCTCTTGCTTTGATTACAAATGTCTTGAGAACAAGAATGGGGAAGAAGAAAAGCGATCCAAGCGACAAGAACTCAAATGAACACGAAAATGTCTCTCTCACAAGTCACTAAGTGTTTGGAGTGGTTTTGGACTTTGGAGAGGATTTGATCTCTTGTTTGTGTCTTGGAGTAAAGTCTAGAGCTCTTGTATTGAATGCAATATGCTGGAAACTTGGATGCTTGAAGTGGTGGTGGTCGGGGGGTATTTATAGCCCCAACCACCAAACCAACTGTTGGGGATGCTGTCTGTCAATGGGCGCACCGGACAGTCCGGTGCGCCACCGGACACTATCCGGTGCACCAGCCATGTCACCCAACCGTTAGGGTTCTGATGGTTTCGACCGTTGGAGCTCTAACATCTTGCCACACCGGACAGGTACTATTCACTATCCGGTGCGCCTTCTAGCGCTGCTCTGACTCTGCGCGAACTGTCCGCGCACTGTTCACGCACTGTTCACGCTTTTGCAGACGACCATTGCGCTGATAGCCGTTGCTCCGCTTGGCGCACCGAACAATCCGGTGGCCCACCGGATAGTCCAGTGAATTATAGCGGAGTGGCTCTCCAGAAACCCGAAGGTGAAGAGTTGGAGTCGATCGCCCCTGGTGCACCAGACACTGTCCTGTGGTTCACCGGACACTGTCCCGTGGCACACCGGACAGTCCGGTGCGCCAGACCAGGGTTCTCCTCGGTTTCTTTTTGCTCCTTTCTTTTGAACCCTAACTTGGATCTTTTTATTGGTTTGTGTTGAACCTTTAGCACCTGTAGAATATATAATCTAGAGCAAACTAGTTAGTCCAATTATTTGTGTTGGGCATTTCAACCACCAAAATCAATTACGAAAATGTTTGACCCTATTTCCCTTTCAGATAGCAAGAACAAAGGCCCTGATGACAAGGGAGACAACTAGGGTGAAGAATCCCCGGATGTCCACAACTGCTTCATGATCTATGGTGGGCAAATGGTGAACCTCTCCGTGAGACATCGGAAGCAAGAATGGTAGGAGGTCTTCTCTATCGAAGCAGCGGTGCCGGTCTATCTGGACTAGTCCGATAGAGCCATCACCAAGACGACCACCCGGACTATGTCCTGGACCCAGGGTTGTACCTGCTTGTCGTCAACCCCGTCATCGGCAATACTAGGCTCTCCTAGGTTCTCATGGATGGAGGTAGCAACCTCAACATCATCTATGATGAGACCTTGGACCTCATGGGGATCAGCCGGTCCGAGGTCTGGGCTGGGGCCGCACCATTCCATGGCATCACCCCGGGCAGAAGAGTTCATCCCATTGGGTAGATCGATCTACCCATTTGTTTCGGGACCCCCATCAAACTTTAGGAGGGAGGTACTCACTTTTGAGGTGGTAGGGTTCAGAGGTACCTATCATGCTGTTCTGGGAAGGCCATGCAACACCAAGTTCATGGTCATCCCAAATTACACCTACCTCAAGCTGAAAATGCCAGGCCCGACGGGAGTCATCACCATCGGTCCCACATACCACCACGCCTACGAGTGCGACATTGAGTGTGTCGAGTACGTCGAGGCACTCGTTGAGCCCAAGGCACTTATCATCGATCTGGAGAACCTCATCAACGAGGTCCCCTTCCCCAAGCGGCATGCTAGCAACTTCATGTTGGCCAAGGTAACCAAGACCGTCCTCCTCGATCCCAATAGCTCCGGCGACAAGACGCTGCAGATCAGCTCTGAGCTCGACCCCAAATAGGAAGCGGTGCTCGTTGACTTCCTCCACGCAAATGCTGAGATATTCAAATGGAGTCCCTCAGACATGCCTGACATAACGAGGGAGGTCGCTGAGCACTCCTTAGACATCTGAGTCAGCTCTAGACCGGTGAAGCAGCATCTGCACTACTTTGACGAGGAGAAGCGCGGGGTCATCGAGGAGGAGGTCCACAAACTTTTGGCGACTGGATTTAACAAGGAAGTCTTTCATCCCGAGTGGTTAGCTAACCCCATGCTAGTCAGGAATAAGGGGGTACATGGAGGATGTGTATAGACCACCAATTTAAATAAAGCATGTCCAAAGGTTGCCTACCCTCTGCCTCGGATTGACCAAATCATTTATTCCACAACAGGATGTGAAACCTTGTCCTTCCTTGATGCCTACTTCGGCTATCACTGAATCAAGATGAAAGAGTCCGACCAGCTCGCTACTTCTTTCATCACCCTGTATGGCATGTATTGCTACACTACCATGCCCTTCGGTTTGAGGAATGCTGGCGCCACATACCAACAATGCATGAACCACGTGTTCGGTGATCACATCGGCAGAATGATCGAGGCCTAAGTCGATGACATCGTGGTCAAAACTAAGAAGATCCATAGCCTCATCCCCGACTTGGAAACAACCACAAAAAGTGTGTATTTGGTGTCCCCTAAGGCATGCTCCTAGGATTCATTGTGACGGAGCGAGGCATTGAAGCCAACCCGGATAAGATTGTGGCAATCAACAACATGGGCCCGATCAAAGATCTCAAAGGAGTCCAGAGGGTCATGGGGTGCCTTGCGACTCTGAGCTGGTTCATCTCATGCCTCGACAAAAAAGGCTTGCCCCTGTACCAACTGTTGAGGAAAATTGAACGCTTCACTTGGACCCTTGAGGCCAAAGAAGCTCTCGAGAATCTCAGGGCGCTCCTCACCAACACACTCGTTTTGGTGCCACCCACCAAAGGAGAAGCCCTTTTGCTCTATGTCGACGCAACCACTCAAGTGATCAGCGTCGCGATTGTAGTCGAAAGACGAGAAGAGGGACATGCCTTGCCTGTTCAAAGGTCGGTCTACTTCATTAGCGAGGTATTGTATGAAACAAAAAACCCGCAACCCACAAGTCCAGAAGTTGTTGTATGCAGTAGTCCTGGCTCGGCGCAAGCTGTGCCATTATTTCGAGTCTCACTCGGTAACGGTAGTATCGTCCTTCCCTCTAGGGGAAATCATTTAGAGTAGAGAAGCGTCGGGCAGGGTAGCCAAGTGGGCGGTGGAGCTTATGGGAGAGACACTCTCATTCGCCCACTGAAAGGCTATCAAGTATCAGATCTTGATAGACTTCCTGGCTGAATGGACTAACACTCAATTACCAATGGCTCCAATCTAGGCTGAGCTATAGACCATATACTTCGATGGGTCGCCAATGAAAACAGGAACTGGCACATGCCTGCTCTTCATCTCACCCCATGAGGTACACATACGTTATGTGATACGCCTCCACTTTTCCACGTCCATCAACATAGCTGAGTAGAAGCCTTGGTTAATGACCTGTACATTGCCATTGAACTAGGAGTTAGGCACCTCGACGTTCGAGGGGACTCCCAACTTGTCATTGACCAACTCATGAAGAACTCAAGCTGTCACGATGCAAGGATCGAGGCCTATTGTGAAGAGGTCTGACGTCTGGAAGACAAGTTCTATGGGCTAGAGCTCAACCACATTGCATGACAGTTCAACGAGGTCGCTGATGAACTGGCAAAGCTAGCTTCATTGTTGAAGTTGTGAAGCTCTAATGGAGCTCGATCCTTAGATACCCCTCGCAGATGTCGGCGAAGATGGTCGCCTGAGCGATGGAGTTGGGGTTGAAGTTGTGAAGCTCCACCCCATAGTAGTGCGGATGTGCTTCATGAAGCGGCTCGTAGGCACTTCGAACCCTCGCTCGTGGAAGGGGGTGAATCTCACCACATAGCTCGTAGGCAGGGCCGGCTCCTACTCGTTGCCTGGCACAATCCACTCAGGCTATGGCCCGTGGGAGCGGGGGCGGAGCAGCCCGGCGTCCACAAATGCATCTAGGTCGTTGTCGGTGATAGAGGAGATGGGTCGCGGGGAGGAAGGACACTTAGTTTCTTGGCCATCGACGCTGAGTAAGAAGATGAGAAGAGAGCATAGGAGCTTTTTTCGACTTAGCCAGAAGGCGGCTAGGGCAGGGAAGCAAGAGCAGAAGGTAAAGAACCGAAGATCCTATCTTGAGTAAATTTATAGGGGTGGACGGAGTCCCCAAGATGTGCGTCGAGCCACTCTGAGTCAAAGCTGGGAATGGGTTGAGTCGCTTTGAATTCCTTGCGCATGCGCACCACAACGGTCGACCTGCGAGCCGATGCATCCCGTCGCATTAAATTTTTGCCCTTCCTATCGAGATGACGTTAGACAACAAGCTTCGCTTCGCATTACGCATCAAAAGGTGTGCCACTCTCTCCCTCCTCTTTCCCATCCTTTCGCAGATAACAGGGAGAGGCGCCCCCACCTTAGACTTCCTTTCTCGAGAATGAAGAGGTGAGAAGTCACCTACTGTTCAGGGGTTCGAAGGTTGGACCCTAAGCAGGGTTTGAGAAACCACCCAGAACGATGCGGGCTCCAAACCGTTTACTGATCAGGGATTCGAAGGTTGGCCCCTCGGAAGGGATCCATAATTGCCTAGAGCATAGAGTCAGGAATGACTATGGGTACATTCGTACATGACCAAGGCTCGGACAACGATCCTGGGGTATCCCAAGGCATATCTGAGACCCCTGAGAGCGATTCGTGATGGTGTCCCATCATAGGGAGGCATCGAGCCCTTGGACCCCATCAAATGGGTTCGAGACCAGGTGAATCACGCGCAGGTACTTTTGGGGCGTGTCTCCAGACCACTAGCCGACTCCTATCGAATGGAGCTTGGACCCCTGCTCGGATCACCCGATAACAACTCATCAGAGACATCATGCTCATTGCCCATCGAGGGTAGCATGGCGCTTCCCCCTCTTCCTCCTTGTGGAGAGGCGAAGAAAAGGCGTATAACCAAAAAAGTCAAGGCATCCCTAGATCGTCCTCTCGCCTTGTGTAGAGGCTCGGGGACTGCCCTTGCACCTATGATGCGACAGACTTGTTGGAAACTCTAGCAATCCGATGTAGATTCTCGGGGGCTCCTTTTCACACCTAGGCTACGGCTAGGTGATGGATGAAGTCACCAAACCTATAGAGGAAAAACTAAGATCTCGAAGGAGTCAACCACCCCTTCGGGGCCTCGGGGGTTACATCTGACGGGTGCGCTCGTGTGCACCCATCGAAAACAAGAACCTTCCACTCTTTAGGGGAAGATAGCAAGAGCCTCCAAACAAGTGTCAAAAACACTTCTTTGGAAGGCTCGGGGCTACTGTCGAGTATGATAACTAGGGGTGAAAGTCACCTAGAGGGGGGTGAATAGGCAAAACCTGAAAATTATAAACTTTGAACACGCACTATACCCGGGGTTAGTGTTAGAAATAATCCGGAGTGCGGAAGATAGTTTCTCTTGCTATGAGTTTCTCAATCAATGCGGATAACTTTGGGAGCAAACTCAAAATGATGTGAGCAAAAGAACTTTAGAGAGAGAGGAGAGGGGAGAAACAAATCGAGTGATGAAGATCAACACAAATGAACACAATGATTTGTTTCCCGAGGTTTGGTTCCAAAGAACCTACTCCCCATTGAGGAGGCCACAAAGGCCGGGTCTATTCCAACCCTTTCCCTCTCTCAATCGGTCACTTAGACCGATCGAGTGCTTCTTCTTTATCACACGGGTCACTAAGACCCCACAAGGATCACCACACAATTTGGTGTCTATTGCTAGCTTTACAAAGCACTTAGAAAGATTAGAGTGAGAAGAAAAAAGCAATCCAATCAACAAGAGCAACAAAAGAAATACAAAATACCCTCTCTCAAGTCACTAAATAGTTGATTTGGTTTGGAGCTTGGAGAGGATTGAATGCTTTGATTGTGTCTTTGGAGTGTATTCTTTGCTCCTGTATTGAATTAGAAGTGTGAGAGGCTTGGATGGCTTGAATGGAGGTGATTGTGGGGTATTTATAGCTTCCAACCACTTCCTAGCCATTGGCTGACTTTCCTGTTGATGGGCACACTAGACATGGCACTGTTCACTGTCTAGTGCGTTCCACGTCAGCCGACTGTTGGGGTTTGGAGCTGTTGACCGTTGAAGTCCTTTGTCCTCTTGCGGCACCGAACAGTCCGGTGTGTTCTGACTTCGCAGTTCTGACTTCTGACTTCTGCTCTGTCCACTGTTCCTTCGTCAGCACAGTCAACCGTTGGGCGAAGTTGACCATTGCTCCATTGGCTCACCGGACAGTTCGATGAATTTTAGTGGATTGGCTCTGAGAAAAACCGGGAGCGGCTAGTTCGCGAGGTGCTCGGGCCTGGGCACCGGACAATGTCCGGTGCACCACTGGCTGCACGTATTCTTGTATGCTCCAAACTTTTGTAGAATTCCCTTAACTCTTTTTCTTTGTCTCTTTATGTTGAACTTTATGCACCTGAGAAAAATAGCAACTAGGCAAACTAGTTAGTCCATATGGTTTGTGATGGACGTCAAACACCAAAATCGATTATAGGAAATGTCGATGCCATTTCCCTTTCAAGGGGTACCCGGACTACACCCTAAAACGTGGTAAAAACTCTAAGGATACCATCAAGGTACGTCCCCCGAGGTCAAGGAATCAAGAAATCTGCCTCGCCCGAGGTCCCCCTTAGGGGTCTTCCCGAAACTCCACCTCGCCCAAGCCTGATCTCGGACAGGACGTGAGCTCGCGCAAATCTATGTCCCGACTGAGGCTCCCGCACCCCTGGGAAGCCATGTCTGCCTCGCCCGAGCCCATCTCGGGCGAGAGGGACAAGACTTGTGGCAAGCCTCACGAAGGCCACTGGGGACAGTCGCATTCAATGTGCGTACCTACCCCGCGCAGGGTTGTAGGTGTACAGTGGCAACAAGATCACGGTCTTGTCAAGATTTACTAACATGATTACGCATGCACCACTGTACACGCATGTTGTCTGCCAGCCCCTGACGAGACATGTAATACGATAGGGGAGCGAACTAGCCCTCGGGCGCAAACTCCATCTCGACTGAGGCAGAGCTCGCCCTCGGGCAAACTCCACCTCGCCCGAGCTCGGCCTCGGCAACATGCTCCCCCATGAATCCTGCGAAGGGCCACTCCTTCAAACTGTGGCGCACGTCAACGAATCTCGGGACGGGCTCAGTCGCGACCTTGGACGGACCTCCACCTCGTTCAAGCCCGATTCTACCCTCGATATATGTGACGGAGGAAGCCCCCAATGTCATCAGATACAGCGAAGCTGACGCACCCCTTAAGGAGTTTTTTACCTTACTAAGCACTGTGTCAACCACTACGGTATGGGCAACCTCTCCCCAGGGGGGCTCGGGTACGCGACCGATCCCTCAGCCTTGGCTCTCAACAGGAAACAAGCAGGCTCAAGTCAACAACGAAGTACAAAACCATACCGTCTACAGGATAAAAAAGACATCCCCTCACAGTGTGCAGCCGACTCCCGTCCTTTAGGAAGCGCCCCTTGAGACTATAAATAGGGTAGTCTAGGGCTTCTCAGGGAGCAGGTGAACACTTCACGAATCTTCTCCTCCACACGGTATTGGCACTTGCCTCAATCATCCCTGGGACTTGGGATTTCCCCCTCTCCCGCTCTGCTTGTAAACCCTACTGTAGGCACTTAGGTGCGAGTAATATAAGTATCATCCCCTCTGCTGGAAGTAGGACCTCTTATTGCTCGAACCAGGATAAATGACTAGTGTCAATCGCATCACCATCTAGTTCTGGGGCACACGACGTCATTTCACTAGTCGGTTATGTCCACGGATCCAAAACACTGACACCATGACTTAGACTAGTTGTATTGTCACCATATAGGTTTGTCTAATTCATAGAAATACCCTCAAAGATAGCCAAAAAAAGATTTGAAGAAAAGAGGGAAAAACTAGTCTGCTGCCTAGCACAACGGGGGCTCACTGGACTGTTCGGTGGCACATTGGACCATCCAATCAGAGGACTTAAGTTCAGCCAGAGATAGCCCGGTGCCTAGTGGCACACTGGATAGGTACTATTCACGGTCTGGTGGCAGATCGGACCGTCCAGTGTGAATTATAATGAACAGACCTGCTTCGATAAACTTGGAGTCCGGGCACCAGACAGTCTGGGCACCAGACAGTCTGGTGGCACACCATACCGTTTGAGAAGACGAGTGACCAACGACTACCTGCAAAATCAAAACGGTCATCTGTCATGCACTGTTCATCGTCCGGTGGTGCACTAGACATGCACTGTTCACAGTCCGTTGTACCACCAGCCTGTGCAGTTTTGCATCTTTTTCACCAACAACTATTTGTAGTACAAACAACTAGTTGTACAATCATGTTGTTCACACTATGAGACCCAGTTAAATTCAACGAAAAATGGCAATCTTGATCTATAATCGCACATTCACGAAAATGGCAGGTATCAAATCTATAGAACTCGCAGGCTGCCACTCTCACGAGGCCCCAAGGCACTTTTCCCCTTTCTTTTTGGGGGAAAAGTTAGAGATGAGGCCTCTAGCCTTACTAATCAGAGCCATTCACAAGGAGAGTTCCTCAAATAGAGATTATGAGCAATAAAAAACTATAAAAGTACGGTTGGAGACTTGTTCTCAAATGCTTGAATTAAGAACAAGGCAACACAAAAAAATGTTAAATGTTAAGGTCCTTCGTCATTCGAAACATTATTTCCCTTAAGATATAATGATCTTCGGACGAAGGTTATGAAGGACATACCTTCATAAATAAGACATATGTAATTAGAGGATGAAGGTTATGAAACATAAGTCAACATAAATAATTATGAAGTACCGAAATATGAATATTCATTGTCAAATAATCATGAATACATAAAAGTTAAATTAAATTACATTTGTACCTTGAGCTCGACTAAATACGAAGATACAGATGCGATGCGAAAGCGTGAACAGTACGGGGATACTGTTCACCTATTTATAGGCACAGGGCGCAGCCTGTGTGAATTTACATTCATGTCCTCTACAAATGATTACAATCATTACACAGTCTATCATGGGCTGATTGGTCATCTCATCTTTAAGTCGGTGCATTTTGAAATATACTACGAAGCTCCCTGACTGGTAGCTTCGGCATCGTTCCTGTTTTGGCCTTCCGAAGGTGTTTCTTCTCACAGGACCTTCGGCGACGAAGCAGACCCCCAACAGTAGCCCCTTCACAGTGCTAGATCGTTTTTCGTAACGAGCTCGACCCGTGAAAAATTATTTTATGCTTCGGAATGCCGAAGGTCCAAAAAACACCTTCCCTGAGCTCGCTGCCGAGAAACGATTTAAATATTCTGAGTGCAAGGCAGTCCCACCATAGGACGGGTTCACTCGATCTGGTGATTCGTCTCCTCGGGCAGTATGGTCCACCTTTCAGTGGGTGTGAGTGGCTGTTCAGCGGGTGCAATCGTCCTGTCGATTTACCTTCCCACCTGCAACACTATATATACAGACGGGTAGGTGTAAAATTACCACAGCATTTACTACTATTGTACTGTTGTGCTGCCGAAAAATTCGACCACAGCCGAAGCTTATTCACCGTATTCCAAACCAAAGCTTCATCATAAGAGGGAGCTTCGGCAAAGATAAAAATTATTCAACTTTGCCAAAATGCAAGAAATTCAATCATCAAATGGCTAGGGTCCGTTCAACAGCTAAGGTTACACGCGACGAAGAGGAGGCCGAAGCTGCTGGAACTGCCCCGATCTCCAAAGTGATGAGGCAGTCGGGACTGGTTATGCCAGAGGGTACTGCTGACAAAGGTACACCGGCTGCCAAAGCTGAGCAGACAAATATTGCAGAAAGTGAAGCTGACGAGGAAGATATAGATGATTATTCCGTCGTGCCATCTAAGCCTAGCCACTTGGATTTTGGAAAGTCGACTGTCTCCGAAGCTGATATGCCGATGATGACAAAACTAGGCTACTTCGGGGAAGCCGAGAAGAAGCTAGTTCGCTTTGGCGGGGAAGAGACAACCTTGAAGCCAGAAAACAATGCGGTGGTATTCTTCAGAAGCTTCTTTAAAGCAGGATTAAGGTTTCCTCTGCATGGGATGATTGCAGATGTTTTGGAAAATTTCAAAGTTTATCTTCATCAGCTGACTCCTAACGCTATCGTTAGGCTCAGCGTCTTTATCTGGGCTCTTCGAAGCCAAGGAGCGGAGCCGGTTGCCGAAGCCTTTTGCCGGGTACACGAACTTCACTATCAGACGAAGGCTAGAGAAGATGGATTGCACGAGAACTTCGGCTGCTATAATTTTGCTTATTGCAAAGACATGAAGACACCGGTGGTTAGCTACCACACCAAATGGCCGACCGGTTGGAAAACTGAAGGGTTTTATGTTAAGATTGATGAGAAAAAGGAGAAGTTAGTTCAGAACCCGCTAGAGCTAACCTTCGGGTTGACTAGACCTCAGTGCAATATGCGCCGGGGACAGCATGCCCAGATGCTGTGGGTGATTTTAGAGTTGTGTCTGAGCATATTGGTACTAGGGATCTAGTTCAGGAATATTTAGCCAATAGGGTATTCCCAACGTTAAAGGAATGAGATATGCCGAAGCTTAAAGGAGAGAAGAAAAAGAATGAACTCGTCCGGTTGCCTTATCATTTTAAGTTCAAGAAACACTTCAAAGAACCCTGCCAGGAATGGTTGGATACAATTGAAGTTATGTGCATGAAATCTTTGGTAATTATAAAAAAAGAAGATCAACTGATGACAGCAGCCTTCGGTACCCGGCCGAAACGAAGGCTATACCGAGTAATGGACGCTTTGAAATTTGAATACCCAGACTATGAAAGGTTAAGAAAAGGTGCCGAAGGGCCAAAACGAAGAAGGGTTGTTAGTATTATACAAAGACAAGCTACCAGGATGATAAAAGAGGATGAAAATTTGGCAAAAAAGAAAAAATCTAGTCCTGAGCCAAAGGTAGCTGTGTCGAAGAAAAGAAAGGCTCTAGCTTCGAAGCCGAAAGCTGATTTAGAAGAAGAAGCTCCCTCAACGCCTTCTGTCACTGATGCAGAAGAAATTTTAAAGGTAATGACTGAATCTCTACCTAATAAGCTAAGTCCACTGGGACCAGAACTGATGAAGCTTTTACAGAAGAAGAAGAAGCCTTCGGCTGCCGAGAAGCCTGCTGAACCAAAAAAGCAAAGAATTATTACTATCATTGAGACTATTGAAGAAACATCGCCACCGGCCTCAGCGCTGAAAACAACAGCAGCCGAAGCTGCTCCTCCCGAAGCTTCTACTTCTAAAGCTGCAGCAGCCGAAGCCACGAATTTAGAAAACACACTCGATGACATTGATGAAATGATTTTGAATATGGCTGAGGAAGAAACTACTGCAGCTGCTGAGGAAACCCCGGCCGCAGTGCCTGAAAAAGGGGAAAAATGCCTGAAAAAGAGAAGGAGCCTACCGAAGATACTTTGGAAGAGGAAAATTTCAACTTTCAAAACATAATTGGGCAATAATTGTCAAAAGCTGAAAAAGAAGAACTGAAGGACTATGCCATATCGTGCGGGTATCAGCCAGGGGCACTGCTCTTCGGCGGTGTTGCCGAAGAGAGTTTAGGATGCCTTCAGGACCGAATTAGGGCGAAGGTTGTCAGCACTTTATCGAAAAGTGTTGGTTTCCCGAAGCTCAAAGCTGATCTCAGCAGATACCGGTAACAGCATATCGCTGGTAGCCTATTTTATTCTAACTTTAAGGTAAAATTTTTCTTTAACTTTTTATTGTTTTGATATGAAGATGCTTTCTAATGAAGGTTATTTTGTCAGAGCTTACTGCTAAGCAAGGCCTTGAGGATGCAACAAGACCTCGAGGACAAGAAAAATGAAGTTATAATTGAGGGTTTAGAGAAGAAGATTAAAGATCACGAAGCTGCCCTAGAAAAGAAAGACTTCATGCTTCAAACAATGGAAGGTTCACTGGCAGAAGCTCAAGCTAAGATCGCTAGATTAAACGGTGAACTTTCCCTACAGTCAAAAAACTTTGAGCAAGAGAAGAAAGATTTCAAAACAAAACTCGAAGCCGAGGCTGAAAAAAGTTCAAATCTTCAGAAATCACTCAAAGATCTTCAGGAAAAATGCTTAGGCTTCGGCACCCGGTGCATTCAACAGCTGAAACAGGTCTTTAACTCAGTTGGGGCCAGCTCCAAAAAGTTTAAACCTTCGGTTGAAGACCTGCCGGGGACACTTGATCATATTGGAGTTGAAGTTGATGCTCTCGACGAAATTATAGCTGGACATGGTGACTTTTGTGCCCTGTTAGCTTCTCGAGGCATAGCTGTCGCTTTCATGAAGGCTGGCTGTACACATGGAAATATTGTAAATAGACCAAACTTCAGCCTGTCACCGGCAGACTTGAATGACATCCCTGGCCTGGCCCGAAGCATTGGAAACAGATTCGTTACTCAAATTTGGGCAAAGGGCGGGCGAGACTTGGCTGGTGACGAAGCTTGAAGTCACCTTAAACCGGTAATAAACTCATACCATGTTCTTACCTTTTTCCTTGAAACTTGAATTTACCTTATAATGCTTTGATATGTATAGGATGATGAAGCCGAGGAGCATTGAGCCGAAGCCTAGCAGACAATCCGAAGCTTAGCAGATGATGATGAAGCTGAAAACCGAGCTGTGAAAAAACTCTAGAAAAACTCTTGTATCATCCTTTGTAAAGAATATTATAATTTGAGAATCAGACTCTACTCTGTAAATTTATTCATACCTTGTAATATATTTTTACCTTTCCATCAATGTGTGAACTGCTTTGATGTGGACGAAACTTGTATTTTTTGGAGCCGAAGGCGAAAAACACCTTCCCTTCTTTTCGTACGAAACAAAGCATTGATCTGCTTCCAAAGCTGTATTCTTGGAGACAAAACAACTGTCTATCTGTATGATATGATGATGATGATCCTATGTATGCCTAAATGAATGTTTATGAATGCAATGTATGATGTAATGAATCGTGCAAGTGAATGCCCAGTCACACACATACGAAGCTTCATCCATAACCTTCATTCCCTTAGGAATGACTGAAATTTCTTTGCCGTTTATCTTTCGGCTGCACTGCTTATTTTTTGGTGTAAGTTCTGCATCCCCTTAGGAATGTCTTTTGAACTTCTTCGCCTTCTATTTCGGCGGTATTCGCGTTGACTTTTCGCGCTTCACCTTCTATTTCGGCGGTATTTGCGTTGACTTTTCGCGCTTTGCCTTATATTTCGGCGGTATTTGGCTCTGCATTCCCTTAGGAACGACTTTTGAGCAGAAAACTTACGCTACGCTCCCTTAGGAACGACTTTTTGTAGCTTCATCGTGCTCTGCATCCTCTTAGGGACGACTTTCGAGCTTCTTCCTGTTTTTTTTCTCTTTCTGCACTCGATGGTGCATGCTCAGATTTTACATTTACATATCTTGGGGGACTTTGCCCTCGTAGGGCTGAATTAAAAAGGAAAAATTATAGACTATGGCCCCATTAAAAACCTTTCTCCCCCTTTGGAAAGGAAAAGGGTGCCATAGAAAAAATAAAAAAGATTACATCAATTTATACATAATATCGCCGAAGCTCATCCGCATTCCAGGATCTAGGAATGTCGTTGCCGTCCATGTCCTTTAACCTATAAGAACCGGGTCTTGACGAAGATACTACCAAAAAGGGTCCTTCCCACTTTAGCTGAAGCTTGCCTACCGTGTCAGGGTTGGCTACTCTCCGAAGCACCAAGTGTCCTGTCTTAATGTTTTTCAATCGGACTTTTCTATCATTCCATTTTATTGTTTCAGCTTGATATTTGTTGATATTTTCCACAGCCTGAAGTCTGGTCCCTTCTATGGTATCTTTAGTCACAGAATAATTAGCTTCGTCTTCAGCCGAAGCTACTGTTCTTATTGACCCCACTTTAGCCTCTTCGGGGGTTATGGCTTCATCACCGAACAATAACTTAAATGGTGTAAAACGTGTTGACCTTGATATAGTTGTATTGTGGCTCCACACCACTTTAACCAACTCATCTGGCCACTTTCCTCTAGACTGATTGAAGATTAACTTCATTATTCTTGTCATTATAATACCATTTGCCCTTTCAACTAATCCGTTTGATTCCGGGTGCCTGACTGATGCAAAATGAATTTTTGTACCGATCTGATCACAGAATTCTTTGAAAATTTCAGCATCAAACTGCGTTCCATTGTCCATAGTTATAGCCTTCGGCACACCAAAGCGGCAAACTATATTCTGCCAGAAGAATTTTTGGACTGTAGCTGAAGTTATCGTAGCCAAAGGCTTCGCTTCGATCCATTTAGAAAAATATTCTACCGCCACCACAACATATCTCAAGTTTCCCTGTGCTGGTGGAAGTGGACCTAACAGATCTAGGCCCCATCTTTGCAACGGCCAGGTTGGTTGTATTAGTTGAGTCAAAGACGAAGGTTGTTTCTGATTTCTTGCACATTTTTGGCAATTTTCACACTTTTGAACCAAATCTGCTGTGTCCGAAGCTGCCTTCGGCCAATAGAATCCTTGTCGGAAAACCTTTCCTAGAAGAGGTCTGGGCCCAATATGAGATCCACACAATCCTACATGTATCTCCTTCATTAGTTCTATACCTTCAGTTCTGGATAAGCATTTGAGAAGTGGGGAACAAACTCCATATTTATATAATTCCCCTTCTATTATGACATATGGCCTTGTTCTTGCTTCCATTCTTTTGTTATAAACCTCATCATCTGAAAGATGATTACCTTGGAGGAAAGATATAATCTCAGTCCTCCAATCTTCACTATGGACAGGAGATATTGTGAGCACTGCTCTTTCAAGGAGTTCTACCGAAGGTGCTCTTATTGTCTCGAAAAATACTTCCGAAGGTAGAGGAAGCCCCTAGGCTGCTGACTTGGCTAGCAGATCAGCATGCTCATTTTCCCCTCTTGGAATATTCTTAACAGAAAATCCTTCGAAAGAAGCTTCAAGCCTTCGAACTATGTCCAAGTATCTCCCAAGCTTCGGATCTCTTGCCTTGCAACTCTTGTCAACATGTCCAGAAATAACTTGAGAGTCGGTTTTGAGGACTGCCCTTCTTATTCCCATTGCCTTTAACTTTCAAAGTCCCAAAAGTAATGCTTCATATTCAGCAATATTATTTGTGCAGCTGAAATCAAGCCTTGCTGCATAGCATGTTTTGACTATGGAAGGTGCAACTAAGACAGCAGCCGCACCTGCACCGAAGGTTCCCCATGAACCGTCGTAGAACACTGTCCAGGCTTCGACATCTTTATTTGCTTCTTCTTCCTGAGTCCCTGGCGTCCAATCAGTAATAAAGTCTGCTAACGCTTATGACTGAATTGAGGATCTATGGACATAATTAATAGTGAATTCGTTAAGCTCCGCAACCCATTTTCCAATCCTTCCAGTATCTTCTCTGTTCCTCATAATATCCTTCAGAGGTTGTGATGGAGGAACAATTATGTGGTATGCCTGAAAATAGTGCCGAAGTTTTCTGGAGGCCATTAACACAGCATACAACACCTTCTCCAACTCTGTATAGTTTTTCTTTGATAAACTTAGAACTTCGGAGACAAAGTATACTAGGGCTTGCTTTTTAATTTTTCCTTCAAGCTTCTCCTGTACAAGCACTGCACTCACTGTAGAGTGTGAAGCTGCCACATACAACAATAATGGAGCCCCTAGCGTAGGTGGAGTTAATGTTGTTAGATCAATCAAATACTACTTCAACTCTTCGAAGGCCTTCTGTTGAGCTGGGCCCCATTGGAAAACTTCGGCTGACTTTAGTATTTCGAAGAATGGCAAATTTCTTTCAGCTGATCTAGATATGAATCTATTTAATGATCCCAGTCTTCCTGTCAGCCGTTGAGCCCCCTTCTTTGTACTTGGTGGTTCCATTCGAATGATAGCTTCAATCTTGCTTGGATTAGCTTCAATCCCCTTTGTTGAAACTAGACAGCCAAGGAACTTACCCTTCTTCACTCCAAAGACAGATTTTTCTGGATTTAATTTCAGGCTAGCTTGCCTGAAATTAGCAAATGTTTCTTGCAGATCAGTAATGTGGTTTTCTTGCTTCATACTTTTGACTATGATGTCATCAACGTATGTTAACACATTTCTGCCTATCTGGGAATGAAGGACCTTGGCTGTCATTCTGCTGAAGCTTCCTCCAGCATTCTTAAGCTCCTCAGGCATCCGAAGATAGCAATAGATACCACTGGGAGTTATGAAGCTAGTCTTTGGCTCATCCTCCTTCTTCATCCATATTTGATGGTATCCTGAGTAGCAGTCCAACAGACTCATAAGCTCTGAAGAAGCTGCTGCATCTACAAGAGAGTCTATTCTTGGTAATGGAAATTCGTCCTTTGGACAGGCCTTGTTAAGATATGTGAAGTCAATACACATTCTCCATTTGTCGTTGGACTTCTTCACCATGACAGTATTGGCTAGCCACTCTAGATATTTTACTTCTCTGATGACCCCAGCACTGAGAAGCCTTTTTACTTCATTTCGAGCACCTTCAGCTTTATCATCAGACATTTTCCGAAGCCTTTGCTTTCTTGGCCTGAAGGATGGGTCGACATTGAGTGAATGTTCAATGACGTCTCTGTTGACACCGCAAAGGTCATTGGCTGACCAAGAAAAGACATCTTTGTTGTTGAATAGAAACCTTATGAAAGTTTTCTCCTACTCTTCAGATAGTTGAGACCCCAGCAGTACCTTCTGCTCTGCTATGTCTTCACATAGAAGCATGGGTTTCGGCTGATCAGCCGAAGCAGCCTTTTCTCTTCTATACTTGTACTGTTCACAAGCTTCGACTTCATCTATGTTGTGGATTGCTTTTGAATTTGTCCAATTTCCTTTGGCTTTTCTGGCAGCCTCTTGACTTCCATAAATAGCAATAGGCCCTTGTTCCGAAGGTATCTTCATGCATAGATATGCTGGGTGAAGTATTGCTTTGAAAGCATTAAGTGTCCCTCGACCAATGATTGCATTGTAGGGGTACTCCATGTCAACAATGTCAAAAATAACCTGTTCAGTCCTTGTATTGTGAACAAAGCCGAAGGTAACTGGCATTGTGATTTTGCCAAGTGCTACGATTTGCCTTCCTCCGAAGCCACACAGGGGATGTGTAGCATCGTGAATCTTATCTTCTAGCTCTTGCATTTGTCTGAAGGCCTTAGCAAATATGATATCCACAACATTGCCTGTATCAACCAGAACATTGTGGACCAGAAAACCCTTGATGACACAAGATATGACCATAGCATCATTGTGAGGACAGCCCTTGAGCTGAAGGTCCTCCTGGGAGAAGGTGATTGGGATGTGAGACCATTTTGACTTGATGAAGGGTCCCTGCACCCCAACATGCTGCACCCTTCTCTATGCTTCCTTCTTCTGCTTCTTGTTAGCCGGTTCTGAACTTGAACCACCTGTTATCGGGAGCACAAGCTTCAAAGCCGAAGGTGCTTCAGCTTGGTTGTTGAACGAAGCCATCAACTCAACAGTGGAAGTGAGTTCACTGGAGGTGGGCGCCAATGTTGGAGACTTGTTCTCAAATGCTTGAATTAAGAACAAGGCAACACAAAAATGTTAAATGTTAAGGTCCTTCGTCCTTCGAAACATTATTTCCCTTAGGATATAATGATCTTCGGATG
Organism: Zea luxurians; assembly: GCA_029449295.1. NCBI lineage: Eukaryota > Viridiplantae > Streptophyta > Magnoliopsida > Poales > Poaceae > Zea > Zea luxurians. Next base: position 106,025,646 of record JAOPSE010000006.1, on the reverse strand, counting down.
AAGGTTATGAAGGACATACCTTCATAAATATGACATATGTAATTAGAGGATGAAGGTTATGAAACATAAGTCAACATAAATAATTATGAAGTACCGAAATATGAATATTCATTGTCAAATAATCATGAATACATAAAAGTTAAATTAAATTACATTTGTACCTTGAGCTCGACTGAATACGAAGATACAGATGCGATGCGGAAGCGTGAACAGTACGGGGGTACTGTTCACCGATTTATAGGCACAGGGCGCAGCCTATGTGAATTTACATTCATGTCCTCTACAAATGATTACAATCATTACACAGTCTATCATGGGCCGATTGGTCATCTCATCTTTAAGTCGATGCATTTTGAAATATACTATGAAGCTCCCTGACTGGTAGCTTTGGCATCGTTCCTGTCCTGGCCTTCCGAAGGTGTTTCTTCTCACAGGACCTTCGGCGATGAAGCAGACCCCCAACAAGTACCACCTTGACTATACCTCACAAATCTCTAATAATCCTTATGTCTTTAGTGTAGGCGTCCACAGTTTTTTTTCTGCCATCGCGCGCTACGCTTCCCTCCCCGCGCCCGCAGTCCCCGCCGCCGCGCCCGCAGTCCCATAGTCTCCACCGCTGAGCGCAGCCACCGCACCCGTAGTCCCCGTGCCAGCTACGCCCGCAGAATCCGCCGCGCTAGCAACACCCACGATTCCCGCCTCCGCGCCCGCAGTCCCGCAGTCCTTCCACGCAGCATGCTGTGATCCACGCCGGCTGCGGCATTCTTGCCCCTCGCGCTGGAAGGAATCCTAGCCCCCTCGTGCTGGAAGGAAGGCTCATTCGTGCTCCCAAAATCCACGCGCATTCGATGGGATCCACAACTGTCGCCGCTGCCCTTCAATCCTCGGCGCACCCTTCCAACGACGACGCCCCACATCGATACCCGTGCATCGTCGGCGATCCACAAGTGGAGCACCTTCGTTGGTGATCCCCTTCCATGCTCGTCCCCCTTCTATCCCCTTCCATAGTCAGTGAACCACATGTGGAGCCCGCCTCCCTCGATCCCCTCCCGGTGCCTCCCCCCTCTTCGGCCCCCGCAAACCACATGGGAGATCGATTTGTTCTGTTCCTCAGTCTCCACCTCCGCTCCGACCATCGATCCCACCCGCCCCGATCCAGATCAGGTAACCCCACGCCGATGGTGGAGTGGGATTAGGAGCATTTAGTGATTCTAGATGAGGAGGACGGAAACATTGAGGACGTCCCACCATCGCCGCTACAAGGCAGGAATTTCGGTAGCGAGGATGAGGACGAGGCAGGCTCGTTGAACTCACAGTCCAAGTGATGGCCCTAGAGCTTCTGGTACGAATGGGAGCGGCTCCGCGGAGCCGAGGTGCGACCCCTCCAAACCGGCATTCAAGGACGACACCGCTCGCCAGTTGTATCTGGTCTGCCTCCTTCCCCTCCCCGTCCCCCCCTGATTTTTTAGTGATCTAGCCTGATCCGGGTCTAATGCTGCCCGCCCTTCCTGAATTTTCCTCTGCCGTGGTAGGTTGTGAAGAACGAGGGGTGGGAGCACCTGTATGGCAGGCTTATGCCCTCTCTCATCAGCACCGCTGCCTCCTAGGTTGGTTCATTCGCCAGCTTGTTCCCCACTTTGTGAAGGTTGAGACGCTTCAAAATCTTTGCTTGTTGTGTTACTATCAGGGTGTCTAACTGTCTACTACTACTTCTACCAAATATTCCAGAACAGGTTTGAGGCAAGGGCCCTTGAGCGATCCAGGAGAGGGCTTGGTGATGGGTCTGTTGGGATGCTCCAGTCTCTCACTGTCGCTGCCCTATCTGGGTAATTGGAATGTATCTCGACACTTTTCTTTTGACTACTAGGAAGCAGTGGATTGTCATTGTCTGTTCCTAGGGATAGTTGCTATCACTGTTGATCTTATCGATTTTATGTGATCTTGCTGCCTCATTTATCTCGCATTTTTTTGTAGCTGTGTCAATGTACTGCTCACAAACCCAATTTGGGTTGTTGTTACACGAATGCAAGTGAGCATATGTTTCTTCTCTGGTACCTAATTTTAGTGCAGAACTGGAGATTATCTGGCATAGCAATACATTGATACTTCATTCTATTTGCAGACTCATAAAAAGGCAAACAAACAGCAAATACCTCAGGGATTGACTTGTGCTCTTGATAAGCCCCTTGAAGCTGCTACAGTTGAAAATGCTCCATACAAAATAGGTGTTGGGGGTATGCTTCGTAGCCGAAGATCCTAAAGGAAGAAGATAGCTTCGGCAGAGACAGCGCCGAAGCTGTTGACCACAAAGCCTCGTCACTATGATGCATCTGAAGACGAAGGTTCCAACCGACTTAAAGATAGAATGACCTTTTAGTCCATAAGGGTCTGAGTCATCATTGTAAACTTTTATAAAGGGCATGAATGTAATTCTGCGTGGGCTGCGTCCCTTGCCTATAAATAGATGAACAGTACTCCCGTACTGTTCACGCTGACTTGGCATTTGCTCTTGTGTCACGCTTGTACTCTTGCCTTCCCTTAAACCGAAGGTACATTTGTAATTTGATATTGTTTCTATCTTTCCATGATAATAAAATAGTAATGATTTTATGATAATGTTTAAATGTTTATATTACATCTCATGCTTTGTATAAATTCTTCATCATTGCTTGTTGTGCATACGAAGGTATGTCCTTCACAACCTTCGTCCAAAATTCATTACATCCCAAAGGGAAATAATGTTTTGGAGGACGAAGGACTTTAACATTTAACACTTTTTGTGTTGCCTTGTTCTTAACTCTTAGCATTTGAGAACAAGTCCCCAACATTGGCGCCCACCTCCGGTGAACTCACTTCCACTTGCTTGAGCTGATGGCTTCGTTCAACAACCAAGCTGGAGCTGCTTCGGCTTTGAAGCTGGTGCTCCCCATAACAGGCGGTTCCTGCTCAGAGCCGGCCAACAAGAAGCAGAAGAAGGAGGCTCAAAGAAGGGTGCAGCATGTTGGAGTGCAGGGACCCTTCATCAAGTCAAAATGGTCCCACATTCCAATCACCTTCTCTCAGGAAGACCTTCAGCTTAAGGATTATCCTCACAATGATGCCATGGTTATTTCTTGTGTTATCAAGGGGTTTCTGGTCCACAATGTTCTGGTTGACACAGGCAGTGCAGCGGATATCATATTTGCCAAAGCTTTCAGACAGATGCAAGAGCCTGAAGACAAGATCCATGATGCTACACATCCTCTCTGTGGCTTCGGAGGAAGGCATATTGTGGCACTCGGCAAGATCACGATGCCAGTGACCTTCGGATTTGTTCATAACACAAGGACTGAGCAAATTGTGTTTGATATTGTTGACATGGAATATCCCTACAATGCAATCATTGGTCGTGGGACACTTAATGCTTTTGAAGCAATTCTTCATCCTGCTTATCTTTGCATGAAGATACCTTCGGACCAAGGACCTATTGCTATTCATGGAAGTCAGGAAGCCGCCAGAAGGGCCGAATGAAGCTGGACTGACTCAAAAGCAATCCATAACATAGATGGAGCTGAAGCTTGTGAGCAATACAAGTTCAGAAGGGAGAAAGCTGCTTCGGCAGATCAGCCGAAGTCCATGCTCTTATGTGAGGACATAGCAGAGCAGAAGGTGTTATTGGGCTCTCAACTGTCCGAAGAACAGGAGAAAGCCTTGATAAGGTTTCTGTTCAACAACAAAGATGTTTTTGCATGGTCAGCTAATGATCTTTGCGGAGTCAACAGGGATGTCATTGAACACTTGCTCAATGTCGATCCATCCTTCAGACCCAGAAAGCAGAGGCTTCGGAAAATGTCTGATGACAAAGCCGAAGGTGCTCGAAATGAAGTAAAAAGACTTCTTAGTGCTGGAGTCATCAGAGAAGTCAAATACCCAGAATGGTTAGCTAACACTGTTATGGTGAAGAAGGCCAATGGTAAATGGAGAATGTGCATCGATTTTACTGATCTTAATAAGGCATGCCCGAAGGATGAGTTTCCATTACCAAGGATAGATTCTCTAGTAGATGCAGCAGCTTCGTCAGAGCTCATGAGTCTACTAGATTGTTATTTAGGCTACCATCAAATCTGGATGAAGAAGGAAGATGAGCCAAAAACAAGCTTCATAACCCCCAGTGGTACATATTGTTATCTTCGGATGCCTGAGGGGCTCAAGAATGCTAGAGGAAGCTTCAGCAGAATGACAGCCAAAGTCCTTCATTCTCAGATAGGTAGAAATGTGCTAACTTATGTAGATGATATCATAGTAAAAAGCACGAAGCAAGAAAATCACATTACTGATTTGCAGGAGACATTCGCTAACTTTAGGCAAGCTGGCATGAAATTGAATCCAGAAAAGTGTGTCTTTGGAGTAAAGAAGGGGAAATTTCTTGGCTGTTTAGTTTCAACAAAAGGGATCGAAGCTAATCCAAATAAAATCGAAGCTATTCTTCGAATGGAGCCACCAAGCACAAAGAAGGGAGCCCAACGGCTGACAGGGAGGCTGGCATCTCTGAATCGATTCATATCTAGATCAGCAGAGAGAAATTTACCATTCTTTGAGGTGCTGAAGTCGGCCGAACTCTTTCGATGGGGACCAGTTCAGCAGAAAGCCTTCAAAGAGCTGAAGCAGTACCTGATAGACTTAACAACGTTAACTCCACCCACGCCAGGGGCTCCTCTGTTATTATATGTGGCAGCTTCGCATTCTGCAGTAAGTGCAACGCTTGTGCAGGAAAAGCTTGAAGGAAAAACCAAAAAGCAAGCCCCAGTATACTTCGTCTCCGAAGTCCTCATCTCATCAAAGAAAAATTATACAGAATTGGAGAAGGTGTTATATGCTGTTTTGATGGCCTCCAGGAAGCTTCGGCATTATTTTCAAGCATACAATATTGTTGTTCCTTCTTCGCAACCGTTGAAGGATATTATGAGAAATAGAGAAGCTACTGGATGGATTGGAAAATGGGCTGCAGAGCTCAATGAATTTTGCATTGATTACGTGCATAGATCTTCGATCCAGTCCCAAGCGTTGGCAGACTTCATTGCTGACTGGACACCAGGGGCTCAGGAGGAAGAAACGAATAAAGATGCCGAAGCATGGACAGTGTTTTGCGATGGGTCTTGGGGAACCTTTGGAGTAGGAGCAGCTGCTGTGTTGGTTTCACCTTCCAAAGTTAAAACTTGTTATGCGGCAAGACTTGATTTCAGTTGCACAAACAATATTGCTGAGTACGAAGCTCTGCTTTTGGGTCTTCGGAAGTTAAAGGCAATGGGAATCAGAAGGGCCATTCTTAAAACTGATTCCCAGGTTATTTCGGGTCATATCGACAAGAGTTGTAAGGCTAGAGACCCGAAGCTTGAGAAATATCTAGACACGGTCCGAAAGATTGAAGCTTCCTTCGAAGGATTTTCTGTCAAAAATATTCCTCGAGGAGAAAATGAGCATGCTGATTTGCTAGCCAAGTCAGCAGCACAGGGGCTGCCCCTACCTTCGGATGTATTTTTCGAAACAATAAAAGCACCTTCGGTGGAACTTCTTGAAAGAGCAGTCCTCAATATATCTCCTGTTTATAGTGAAGACTGGAGAACTGAGATCATCTCTTACCTTCAGGGTAACTTTCTTTCAAATGACAAAACTTATAACAGGAGGATAGAGGCAAGAGCTCGACCATATGTCATAATAGAAGGGGAGCTGTACAAGCATGGAGTCTGTGCTCCATTACTCAAGTGTTTATCCAGAGCCGAAGGCATAGAATTGATGAAGGAAATACATGCAGGCCTGTGTGGATCTCACATTGGATCTAGGCCGTTGCTTGGAAAAGTTTTTCGACAAGGGTTTTATTGGCCGAAGGCAGCTTCGGATGCAGCGGAATTAGTCCAAAAGTGCGAAGGTTGTCAGAAATGTGCAAGAGATCAAAAACAACCTTCGTCTCTGACTCAGCTAATACAACCCACTTGGCCATTGCAAAGGTGGGGCCTTGATTTGTTAGGTCCGTTACCACCAGCCCAAGGAAACTTAAGATATGTTGTAGTGACAGTGGAATATTTTTCTAAATGGATTGAGGCAAAGCCTTTAGCCACAATAACTTCGGCCACCATTCAAAAGTTTTTCTGGCAGAATATTGTTTGTCGTTTCGGAGTACCAAAGGCTATCACTGTAGATAATGGGACACAGTTCGACTCCGAAGCTTTCAGAGAATTTTGTGATCAAATTGGCACGAAGATCCATTTTGCATCAGTTAGACATCCGGAGTCAAATGGACTTGTTGAAAGAGCTAATGGCATCATAATGACAGGAATAATGAAGTTAATCTTCAATCAACCTAGGGGAAAGTGGCCAGATCAATTAATCAAAGTGGTGTGGAGCCACAACACAACAACATCAAGGTCAACAGGCTTTACCCCATTCAAATTATTGTTTGGTGACGAAGCAATAACTCCGGAAGAAGCCAAAACTTTATCAATAAGAGTAGTAGCTTCGGCAGAATCAGAATCTGAAGCTGATTACTCTATGGAAAAAGATGCTATAGAAGGGATCAGGCTTCAAGCTGTGGAAAACATCAATAAATATCAAGCCGAAACAATAAAATGGCGTGATAGAAAGGTTCGGCTAAAGAATATTGAGCCAGGACATTTGGTGCTTCGGAGAGTGGCTAACCCAGATACAGTGGGCAAATTGCAGCTGAAATGGGAGGGACCTTTTTTGGTAGTATCTTCGTCAAGACCCGGTTCATACAGATTGAAGGATATGGACGGCAACGACATTCCTAGATCTTGGAATGCGGATGAGCTTCGGCGATATTATGTATAGCTTGATGTAATTTTTTATATTTTATTTTATTTTTCTTTTATGGCACCCTTTTCCTTTCTGAAGGGGGAGAAAGGTTTTAACGGGGCCATAGCATATAATTTCTCTTTTACTTCAGCTCTATAAGAGCAAAATCCCCCAAAGATGTAAATGTAAAAAACTGAGAATGCACCGTCGAGTGCCAAAAAGGAAAAAGAAAATAGGGGAGAAGCTCAAAAGCCGTCCCTAAGTGGATGCAGAGCACGACGAAGCTGCCGAAAAGCCGTTCCTAAGGGAGCGCAGTGTAAGTTTTCTAGTCAAAAGTCGTTCCAAAGGGAATGCAGAGCTTACAGCGAAAAATAAATGCTGATTCCGCCTAAGTAAAAGGCGAAGCGCGAAAAGTCAACGCGAATACCACCGAAAGTAAAAGGCGAAGAAGCTCCTAAGGGAGGCTTACAGCGAAAAATAAACGCTGATACCGCCGAAAGTAAAAGGCGAAGAAGCTCCTAAGGGAGGCTTACAGCGAAAAGTCAACGGTGATATGTGTTTATTTTTAAGGAATAACGGCTGCGGTTGTGGCTTCGGATATGTGTTTGGCCATTCATTTGCACATCTCATTACATCATAACATTTGCATTCATAAACATTCATTCAGGCATATGTAGGATAACCATCATCATAGCATAAGAAGTTGCTTCGGCTTTAAAGATCAGGCTTCGGCAAAAAGAAGAAGCAGTTTTTTATGCTTCGTTGTGTATGAAAAGAAGGGAAGGTGTTTTTTCGCCTTCGGCTCAAAATGCTAATTTCGTCCACACCAAAGCACTCCATACATTGATGGAAGGGTAAGAATATATTACAAGGAATGAACAAAGTTTATCAAGAACAGTTTAGTTGTATTTACAAAAGTTATTACAAAAGTTTTTTGAGTCTTTCTACAGTCTACTTCTACCAATCTTCATTGGGCTTCAACTTCGGCGGCATATTCTTTAAGCATCGGCTTCAGCTTCGTCATCCTACATGAATTAAGGTATTGTGAGTAAAAATCAAGTTTGAAGGAAAAGGTAAGCACAAGGTATGATTTCTTACTGGTTCAAGATGACTCCGAGCTTCGTCTCCAGCTTTCTCTCGCCCACCTTTTGTCCATATCATCTTTACAAATCTATTTGAAATGCTTCGGGCAAGGTCAGGAATATCATCTAGAATTGTTGGTGACAGAGTGAAATTGGGCCTATTGACAATTTTTCCGTGGTCACAACCAGCCTTTAGGAATGCAGCAGCAGTGCCCCGAGAAGCTACCCAGGCATAGAAGTCACCATGGCCGGCAATAACTTCATCGAGTTCATCAATTTCACCTTCAATATGTTCGAAGGTTCCCGGTAGATCTTCAGTTGAAGGAGTGAATTTTCCACTACTAGCCCCGACTGAATGGAAGATCTTTTTTAGCCGTTGAACACAATTATTGCTGAACTCTAAGCATTTATTTTGAAGATTTGTTAACGATTTTTCCAATTTTAAACCCTTCTGAACCTCGACCTCCAATTTCGCGCTAAGTTTCTGTTTTTCTTGTTCAAAGCTTTCTGATTGAGAGAGAAGATTCGTATTTAGCTCTGCTATTTTAGCTTCAGCTTCCGCCAGTAAGCCTTCGGTTGCCTGAAGCTCGAAGTTTTTCTTTTCAAGAATAGCTAATTAGTCTTTTATTTTGCTCTCTAGATTTTCAATTATAACCTCATGCTTCTTGTCCTCCAAATCTTGTTGCATTTTTAAAGCTTTGCTCAGCAACATACTCTGCACATAAATAATTATCATTAGAAAACATCTTCGCCATATTAAAACAATTAAGATAGATAAAAAGATATTTACCTTGAAATTGGAATAAAATAAACTACCAACGATGTGTTGTCGTCGGTAGCGGCTAATGTCTGTTTCAAGCTTCGGAAACTCGATACTCTTTGATAGAGTACCGATAACCTTGGCTCCAGTTTGATCCTAGATAGTCCAGCTTTTCATCGTCAATACCCCCGAAGAGAAGTGCTCCTGGCCTATATCCACAAGTTTTTGCATATTCTTTTAGCTCTTCTTTTTCGGCTTTTGTTAGCTCTTGTCCAACTAAGTTTTGAAAATTGAAAGCTTCATCTTCCGAAGTATCGTCGGCTATTTCTTTCTTTTTCTCGAGCTTCGGGGTCAAAGTCTTTTCGGTGCTTGCTGCGGCTTCTTCTGTGGCCATATCTAGCAGTATCTTATCAATATGTTCAATTGTGGTTTCCATGTTAAAATCTTCGGTTGTGGCAGCTTCGGCAGCTACGACCTCCGAAGGTGCGACCTCGATACTTGTTATGTCCTCAGCGGCTGGCGTCTTCCGAGCTGAAGCTCTTGGTGGTGTCTTGTCAATGACTTCTGTCACGGTGATGATTCTTTGTCTTTTTGCTTTAGCTGTTTTCTTCGTTTTTGCGGGCTCCTTTTCCTTCTGAAAAAGCTTCGTCAGTTGAGGCCCTAATGGACTTAGCTTCACAGGCAAGGATTCAGTCATTACCTTCAAAATTTCCTCCACGTCGGTGGTAGAGGGTGATGCAGGAGTCTCTTCTTCTTCGTCAGTTATTTTTCGCTTCGGAGACGAAACTTTTCTCTTCTTTGGAATACTTGTTTTCGGGTCAATCCTCGGATTTTTCTCTTTTGGCTGTTCTTCGTCATCTTTATTCAAAGCTTCGGCTACTCTTTTCCTCTTCTGGCCCTCAGCACCCTTATCCAGCCGCTCATAGTCAGGATATTCAAAACTCAAGGCATCCATCACTCGATTCATTCTTCGCTTCGGACGGGTGCCGAAGGCCGCAGTCATTAACTGATCTTCTTTCTTAGAGTAATTGCCAAGGATCTCGTTACACATAACTTCAATTGTATCCAGCCACTCTTGACAAGGCGTTTTAAAATATTTCTTAAACTTGTAATAGTAAGGTAACCGGACAAGTTCCCCTTCTTTCTTCTCCCCCTTTAGCTTCGGCATTTCCCATTCTTTCAAAGTCGGGAATACTCTGAAAGCCAAGAACTCTTGCACCAGGTCCCTAGTGCTGATATGCTCCGAAATAATTCTAAATTCAGCCAAAGCAATTTGAGTTGGGCCTTTTGGTGTCATATTGCACGGGGGTCTAGTTTCTCCGAAGGTCAGCTCAAGCGGACTTTGGACCAGCTTCTCCTTGTCATCTTCAACTTTAACGTAAAACCATTCTGATTTCCATCCTGCCGGCCACTTGCTTCGGTAGCTAATCACAGGAAATTTTGTAGTTTTCCGATAAGCAAAGTTGTAACAACCAAAATTTTCATGCAATCCATCCTTTCTGGCTTTGATCTGGTAATGCAATTCGTGAACCCGACAGAAACCTTCGGAAAATGGCTCCACCCCCTGGCTTCGGAGGGCCCAGATATAAACGCTGAGCCTAACGATAGCGTTAGGAGTCAGCTGATGAAAGTAGATCGCAAACTTCTTCAATACATCTGCAATCATCCCATGGAGGGGAAGTCTTAATCCAGCTTTGAAGAAACTCTTAAAAACCACTATTTCATCTTTTTCTGGCTTCGGGGTGTTTTCTTCTCCACCGAAACGAATTGATTTCTTCTCCGCTTCACTAAGATATCCCGACTTTACCATTTTAGGGAAATCAGCTTTAGAGACGGTAGACTTGCCGAAATCCAGGTGGCTGGGCTTGCTCGGTACTGCGCTGCTGTAATCATCTTCGAAATCTGTCTCTTCATCAGTAGCCCGTTCTGTTTCAACAGCAGGGATGTCTTCGGCAGCTTGCGTGTCTTCCGGCGTTACTAATCCAGAGTGCCTCATTGCTTCTGAAATAGGAACAGTCTCAGTAGCTTCGGCCTTATCTCCTTCACGGTCGACCCGAGCAATAGAGCGAACTCTGACCATCCTGATTATGACTTGTTTCAGATTTTTGTTGTTGCCTTTTTTGTTTTTCTCTGAAGTTCTTTCTCTTGTGCCGAAGCAGTATTGCAACCGCTGTTTTGGGTGAGCACAACAAACAAGCTTTGACAGGGGTGAAATTTTTGGCAGTACAACAGTGCAATAGCAATGAATGCTGTGGTAACTTCACATCTACCCGTCTGTTTATATAGTGCCGCAGGTGAACAAGTGAACCGTCAAGGTCTTCTGCATCGAATAGACAACTATCCACACTCGCTGATCGGTGGGCCACAGGGTCAGGGAAGGTGAATCGCCAGGACACGTGCCACTGTTCCAGGATGGATCTACTGCGTGCGCGTGGACTATTGTAATCGTTTCTCGACAACGAGCTCAGGGAAGGTGTTTTTTCTCGACATCCCGAAGCTTAGAAGATTTTTTCACGGATCAAGCTCGTTACGAAAAACGATCTGACACCGCGAAGGGGCTACTGTTGGGGGTATGCTTCGTAGCCGAAGATCCTAAAGGAAGAAGATAGCTTCGGCAGAGACAGCGCCGAAGCTGTTGACCACAAAGCCTCGTCACTATGATGCATCTGAAGACGAAGGTTCCAACCGACTTAAAGATAGAATGACCTTTTAGTCCATAAGGGTCTGAGTCATCATTGTAAACTTTTATAAAGGGCATGAATGTAATTCTGCGTGGGCTGCGTCCCTTGCCTATAAATAGATGAACAGTACTCCCGTACTGTTCACGCTGACTTGGCATTTGCTCTTGTGTCACGCTTGTACTCTTGCCTTCCCTTAAGCCGAAGGTACATTTGTAATTTGATATTGTTTCTATCTTTCCATGATAATAAAATAGTAATGATTTTATGATAATGTTTAAATGTTTATATTACATCTCATGCTTTGTATAAATTCTTCATCATTGCTTGTTGTGCATACGAAGGTATGTCCTTCACAACCTTCGTCCAAAATTCATTACATCCCAAAGGGAAATAATGTTTCGGAGGACGAAGGACTTTAACATTTAACACTTTTTGTGTTGCCTTGTTCTTAACTCTTAGCATTTGAGAACAAGTCCCCAACAATAGGCAATGAAGAAAGAGTGTCTGATCATTGTGAAGAAAGAGGAGGTAGTAAAAAGCTGTACTTTGGAGATGCTTGGTCATATTTAAATCGGTGCAGAGTGTCTGATCATTCATGCATGATCATTAAGGTTAGCACAAACTACAAATAATAGTATTGGCTAGCCATGACTGATATCTATGTTGTGAATTTTAAGCTATTACCATTTTCTTTACTGCAGTAGGAAACTAAAGTTGACAGGAAGTGTATAGATGATTTAGGTTTGCCAGTGCTTCTCATCTAAGGTAAATATTGACCATTTTCCCTGATTCCATTTTTCTAATATTCCTACTCCCTCCATCCAAAATTGTAATCCGTTTTGCCTTTCTAGGTATGTATCTTTTGTTGTGCGCCTAAAGATATTTCTAGGTATGTAGCTTTTATCTGTCTTGACTATATTAGTATGTTTATTTCCTGGTTTGAGGTACTAAAAAACAATTTCGGGTTATAATTGATCTAATACTTTTTCCGGTGAAACAAACCTGCATTTCAACATCATTTGCTATGTTTCTAACAAGGTTACTCCTCTTTTTATGCTATGTTTGTAACATCATTTGCTCCGCTGAATTTTCATACAACTTAGGTCGCCCCTTAGATGGGCTCAAAATAAGGTGGTTTGAACACATTTGAATGTTGAAACTTTGAGTTGGGGGAACCCTCCCTTTCTCCATCGACACTCCTATCACCATTGGTTCTTCTGAAAGAGCTAGCTAACTGACTATCTCCTTCAAATTCATTCAAACCACCTTAATATGATGGTATACTTATTCAAACGCATGAGCACCCTGCCAAGGAGAATTAAATGGGGCTCCTCTTGTTCAAACTGTAAAGTGATACTACACGTAGCGCTTTGCAAAAAATTGACCATTGAGACAATGCAGTTTGATATTTAAACCATTAATCAAGTTGTGTTTTTGCTTTGTTAGGTCGATATCGCCGTGCACGTCGCCTACGCCCATCAGGTATTCGACAGAGTGCCATCTGTCTGTCTTGCAGGCTGGTACGAGCATCGCTGACATAGCCTCAATCACTTCCTTGTTTAGATAGTTTGTTTTGTATCATTTTGTCAAGTATTTAGAATTAACTCCAATGAAATGTAAAGACTGATTAACTCTTGCTCTATCAAACCCAACGCCAATAAATGAGCATAGGAACTGAGGATTTATTAGGAGTTCGGTAGACGATTATACTCAACTAGGAGTTCCCTGTATCTAACAAATCCTGCATCTATATTGGGTTATTAGCAAATGGTTTCTCTTAAAAAGACTTGGAACATTTTTTTGTTAGGTTTGCTTGGAAATGCTGAGCTTTGCTAATTACTTTGGAGACGCTGATAGCAAAATTGTTCGAGAAGTTTGGGATAGACTCCTTGATCAGGCACTTACTAAAGGGGGTGCTGCAGAAGCTTGTTCTGTTGTAAAAAGAGTAGGCTCGAAACTTGATCCTGCAGATGGAGCTTGTTTACCTTTAGATATCATATGCCTTCACCTTGAGAAGGCTGCAGTGGTAATTTGTATTTTCTGTACTTTTCGTACATGCATACTTGAGACTACCTGTGAGAGCATTCCACTGTGGTACTCATTATCCTGCTCTTATCTACAGGATAGATTAAGTTCAGGAGAAGAATTAGTTGGTGATGATGATGTTGCAAGAGCTCTTCTTGGTGCCTGTAAAGGTCTTCCTGGACATGTACTTGCTGTGTATGATCAACTGTTATCGAACGGTGCAATCATACCCTCACTAAATCTGAAGTTGCGCCTGCTGCGATCAGTTCTAACTATCCTCCGTGAGTGGGGGATATCTGTCATTGCACACAGGCTAGGCACCACAAGTGCTGGCGCTTCATTCTTTCTTGATGGAACATTCTCATTGAACTAAATAGGGACTACGAATCAAGGTGCTCAACAATAGAGCGATTGTCAATTATGCTGAAAAATTTTTCATCGGACAGATTTCCAGCTACTTTGTTATGTGCTCTGACTCTAGATTCTTTTCTTTGCAGATTGAGGAAACTGATGAAGCAAGGAAAAAATTCTCTAATGCTAAGGCAATTTCGTCATCTCAGTTTTTTGGTACTCAAAACAGAGAAGAGAAAGAGGCTCAGCTATCCCTTCATAAATTCACGGTGGGTTACTGTGTTTACTCTTTAATCACCATGTCATTGATATTCAAATTGAATCTATTGTTGAAATTTTGCCAAAAAACCCGGCGGTAATCGAAGGGCATCCACTACTTGAATAATCCATTTTCTGAAGTTTGCTTCCTTCTTATATTTCATCTATTTTGAACAAGGTTCTTCATCCATTTCAAGCTCTGATCTTTTTGGCCGTACCAATGTGGATGATTCTAACCTGGACCTAAGCGCTGCAGATCTCATCAACAGAATATCTTTCCAGGTAACTTGTTGGCATAACCTGTTGTTTCTTGGAATTTTAGCGTGTAGCACCATAGTTTGCATACGTTTTAAGCCACAATTGAACTATGAGTTAGCGAAAATGTGCTAAGGAAAAACCAATACCATGCAGAGACGTCGTGTGAAAGTTGCATAAAGTCAACAGTCTCATTTCCTGTCATGGTTTTGTAGGTGTCACAGGATCTGTCTTCACTCAAGGACATAACTGGAGAGATTGGAAAGAAGCTGACATCTTTCGCCTCCAATTTCATCAGCGACCTAGACAAAATCCTTTGAGCAGGCGAGGCCATGCCAGCAAAGCATTTTTCCTACCTTGCACCAGAATTTCCCTTCTAGCTTGGATTGGGTCGCGGACTCGCGGGTGCATCACCGACAGTTGAAAGTAGTTCTTGCACAGCTACAACTCTGTAGAGGATTCCTATTACACGTTTGTATTTTGATCTTTGTTGTGAGAATTGAAGGTATTTTTATTCGTGAATACTTCACAATGGTGAAGCGTACACTACAGTTTACATACGTTGAGGTTGCTTGTATCTTGGAAGGAAGGTTCATACTATGTCCTGTGCGTGTGGTAAATGAAAGATGCTCTTGTCAAGGTTGACTATCATGATAATGGAATTTGTATCTGGTTGTTTTTGTGCCGGCGTGTCTAAAGATTCAGCCAACAACATGAGAAAGCTGCCCAGATGTTTGCGGCTGTCCTTGAATTGCTTGTTTTCTCGTGAGCCACTAGAACTGGGTGATGACCAGTTGAAGATTCCGGGCAGATTTCTGGCCAGGCTGCAAGAAGCAAGGCTTATGGCCAATAGAAATTCCGTGGTGATTTTATCATTATTATCAGTAGGCTTTGGAATTTTATCATCAGACCAATAAATCATAGACACAAGTGGACTCATAAATCATAAAAATATTATAATACCAAGGAGATAATGGACCCATAAATCATAGATAGATTGCATAATAGCATGGAGACAACAAAAACTCCATCTCCAGAAATTTTGGTGGAGTTGATGGAGCAGATTATAAGGTATCTTTAGAAAACATTTAAATAAGTCATTTTACTTATTATTTAGATTAAAAATATTTTTAAAACTATTAAAGTTGATACTAGGTGTGTGCCCGTGCGTTGCAACGGAAACATATAACTGTGGACACCCATGGCAGGTACTGGTCGCACGTGGTGCAGTGCAGGAGCTGCAACGCGGCGCTCAAGGCCATGAAGGCGCTCGAGGCTGCCCTGCAGGTGGCCTCGGTCGCCGTCGTTAGGTTCCTTGCCGTCGCCAAAGGAACGGTCCTCATGTCGACTATTCAGAGGGTCGCGGTTGTGTCGACGGCCGTGCTGTGCTTCGCTGCCTCCCGCTGGCTTGCCAACTTCATCCAGAACTTCTACTTCCAAGACTACATCCACGCCTACAAGTGACGCGCTTAGGAATACATCTATTTTTTAAGGTTTTTGTTGCTAGGAGATTGTTGTATTTACTGTGAATGCATATTATTAGGAGAATTGGGTGGGTAGAAAGCAGTATCTATGCTGCATTAACTTGTATATAATAATGCATATAATCGATGATGAAACGGAATACACGCGGCTTCAATTGTGTTCACTGGAACTGCAAATTAGCTGAGTTGGTTAGATGATCTGAGTAATACTTCGCCGATACTCCCCCAAATACCCACCCTCCTTGCCGGGCAGCACCACTGGGGGCATGGCGGCCCCGCAGCCAATGGTACGTTGTACGGCGTGGTAGACGGGCTGCTCTCCTAAGAGCGCAGCAGCCTGCTGCCCCACCTAAATCGATAAATAAGTTACCAATGATATTATATGTTCCCGTTGCAACACTCCCAGATCCCCAAGGAAGAAAAAGATCCGATCAAATATGCGTCGATGCTCATCCCCAGCTTACATAAGTTATCAATGGTATTATATGTTTCCGTTGCAACGCACGGGCACACACCTATAGTATGAATAAGTCTTCTTCAGTTATTGCTCCAAGTTCCATTCATCTTTAATTGTTGTTCTTGCACCCTTGTAGAAAAGATCATACACTAATAGAATCACGTTCTTTGCCGAGTGTCTAAAACACTACCCACTCGGCAAAGGCCAATTTACACTCGGCAAAGAATACTTGGCAAACATTTTATCGGCAAAGGGTTCTTTGCTGAGTACTTTTTTCAGACACTCGGTAAAGACTTTTCTCTCGCGCATACCCTCCTCTACCACTACATGACTACACTACTACATCAATTATATCTATATTACGTTTTCATTCCTCATGTACTATAACAAAACGATAGTAATTTGATTATTTAAGGCACTAAATAAATTCATTTGAAAATGTGACCGACTACAAAGTTGCATAACTTTTCGAGATCTACAAGTACTATTTTCATAGTTTCTACATCCAAGACCGTTTACAAAATTTGAATTTTAAATTTGAAGACTTCACACGAATTTTTCAATGATAAGATGATTTCAAATCAAAAAATTGTCAATTACAAAGTTCGTTACATTTCAAGACCTACAACTTTTATTTTGGTGGTTTTTCCATCCAAGGTAGTTTGAAAAATTCAAATTTTAAAATTCAAACATAGTTTTGCATGGAAAGATGATTTCAAACAAAAACATTGTCAACTACAAAGTTTCATAACTCTTCAATACATACAACTATCATGTTGGTGGTTTTTTATTTCAAGGTCATTTTCAAATTCAAATTTTAAAATTTTAAAATTTAGACGTAGTTTTCGTTGACAAGATTACTTCAAATGAAAAAGATGCCAACTACAAAATTCTATAACTTCTCAAGATCTACAAAGTTTATTTTGGTTGTTTGGTCATTTATTCATCTCACATGATAGTTCTAATAATATACACAAATCTTATTCATCTCTCTCATAGTTTCATAAACTACGAGAGAGATTTATGTTTTATGAACAAATTTAGTTTTATTTTGTCATATGAAGAAATGTTCAAAATATAAATTGTACATCATGATGAGTTATACAAATTTATATTTGAAAACCTTTTCATTTGAATTAATTTACTGCTTTAAAATGTGATATTTAAATTGTCTTTGCCTATTGTTGAAAAAAGCACTCGACAAAGAAGTTCTTTGCCGAGTGTTATATTTTTGACACTCGGCAAAGAAGCTCTTTGCCAAATGTTATATTTTTGACACTCGGCAAAGAAGGTCTTTGCCGAGTGTCAAAAATAAAACACTCGGCAAAGAAATTCATCGAGTGTTTTCGTTTACCGAGGGTTTTTTGCTTGGCACTCGACAAAGAGCTTCTTTGCCGAGTGCTAAAAAAACACTCGGCAAAACATTTGGCACTCGGGAATGAGCCAAATTCAGGTAGTGATAATTGTTTTTTAGAAAAAAATGCCTCCCATCTTTAAGTATGTTTTCCATAATGTGAATAAAATTTATGGTGGCAATATAAGGAAATCATAGTAGTAACACAGGAAAATAAATGAAAAAATGTATTCTTTGTACTGAACATCAACCATAGGTACCACACTGCTGACATGAATCTTATCATCTCATCAATCATTGGGTACCACACTGCACATCTCTATCTCTACTAACTATTATGACCACAATGTAGACTGCCCCTGCCATCCACCTTCGCACGCCGAAAACCCCGCCTGTACGCTCCGCACGCCCGCGGGCGATTCGCGAAAACCCCAGCCGCCATCCTGCCGCCATCCCGCAAGGCATGACCACCACGAACCCCGCCTACACGCCGCGCATGCCAGTGTGCCCCGATAGCCGCCATCCCGCAAGGCGCGACACCACCCGCCAGCCCTACGCCAACCGCAAGGCGCGGCCGCTGCTATCCGCCTGACTCGTACGCGCGAACCCCACCATTTGCCGCGAACCCCACCCACCATCATGAACCCCGCACGCCCTCCGCGATACGCTAGCCGCGAACGCCGCCGCGAACCGCCTAAAACCCCGCCCACACTCCAACAGCCATGTCGCGACAGCTCTGCGAAATCCACCTTCGCCGCAAACGCCTGCACGCCCCACATGCCTGCGCGCGATTCGCCACGACCTCCATACCCAGCGCGCAGCCCCGAGCAGTCCACAAACAACCGTCACGATCTTGGCGGCATGATCTCCGTACAACCCAAAAAACTGCCCCTGCTCAATCCCAGATCAATCCCCTGCTCAATCCCACCCACCATCATTTGCCCGCCACGCCCCCTTCATTTCCAAGCCCCGCCCCCTTCATTCCCACGCTAGTGTGCCGCTAGAGAGGAAGGTCGAAGGAGAAGGATCTTGCCCCGACACCGGAGAGGAAGGTTGCTCAATCGCGCAAGCCTCCACCAAGGTAAGCCATTAGGCTCGACCCTCCAATGAAGTTGATATGCTTATTTGTCAGTTGTTAGTGCTGATTTGTTTAGGGTTTATCAAGGCAGTTGTCAGTGCTTCTTTGTAATTCAAAGTTACTTCCCTTGCAAAACCATGCCGTAGATATGCTTTAACATTCTGTCCCACACCAGTGTGCCGCTAGAGAGGAAGGTCGAAGGAGAAGGATCTTGCCCCGACACCGGAGAGGAAGGTTGCTCAACCACGCAGGCCTCGACCAAGGTAAGCCATTAGGCTCGACCCTCCAATGAAGTTGATATGTTTATTTGTCAGTTGTCAGTGCTGATTTGTTTAGGGTTTATCAAGGCAGTTGTTAGTGCTTCTTTGTAATTCAAAGTTACTTCCCTTGCAAAACCACGCCGTAGATATGCTTTAACATTATGTCCACGCCAGTGTGCCGCTAGAGAGGAAGGTCGAAGGAGAAGGATCTTGCCCCGACATCGGAGAGGAAGGTTGCTCAACCGCGCAGGCCTCGACCAAGGTAAGCCATTAGGCTCGACCCTCCAATGAAGTTGATATGCTTATTTGTCAGTTGTCAGTGCTGATTTTTTTCGGGTTTATCAAGGCAGTTGTCAGTGCTTCTTTGTAATTCAAAGTTACTTCCCTTGCAAAACCACGCCGTAGATATGCTTTAACATTCTGTCCACACTAGTGTGCCGCTAGAGAGGAAGGTCGAAGGAGAAGGATCTTGCCCCGACACCGGAGAGGAAGGTTGCTCAACCGCGCAGGCCTCGACCAAGGTAAGCCATTAGGCTCGACCCTCCAATGAAGCTGATATGCTTATTTGTCAGTTGTCAGTGCTGATTTGTTTAGGGTTTATCAAGGCAGTTGTCACTCAAACTGATGGCTTCTGAGTAAAACTCAATTGCTTTGATCCACTGTCTTCTTTTGAAGGCGCTATTTCCCTGTCACGGGAACACACACTGGTTTAGTTTAAAATGAACAACATGAGCTGAAGAAATGAACTCGGTTGCTTTAAATTAGTGCCATTATATGCGTTCCCTTTCAAGTCTCCATATCCCACTTCTTTTAATCCAGAAGTAGACATAGGAGATGAAACTAGAAAAAGGAACTACATAGTAATGAAATTCTAACTAACAGATTAACCTTGGTTATTCATTGCGCTCTGGATGACAAGGTTACATGGATTTTCTTCGAGAGGCAATTGGTGATTGACTACTAGGTAACTCAATAAAATTTAGAAACAAACCTAAATTTGAAATTTATCGGCCAAACATATCAATGTAAACAAATTATCTCAAATCTATTACCTTTCATGGTGTTCACCTCAGCTTACCACTGCAGTTCCACCTTGAGCAAGCAGCTCAGCAAAATATTATCAGTAGTGTTAATTTGTAAAGAAAACAAACAAATACCATTATAGTACCCGGTACATCCTGTACAATCAATAAAGTTAATTCCATATTTGACATGCATATAATCTTAAATAGTTAATAAGTATACCTATTAATCTTAACTACATAGTTAATAAATAAGACAACAAAATATGATATAATAAATCCTACCTGTGAAGTGTAACCACTGAATTCTTGGCCAAGAGTCAATGGGGTGGCATCTTGGGTATGTGTACGTCCAATTTTAGTTTTAATTATGTCTTTAAACTCAACAGTATGCACAGTCAGGTTAGCAAATCCTGCACATTAGCATTAGCATGTACAAATTGTTATGAAGTGGTCACCAAGGTATGGGCCTAATTAATACAAACTTCAATCAGGAAAATAATTAAGTGACTCACAGGAAAAGAATTAAGACGACACTAATGGACTGCTGCTGAACTTGTACAGAGTTAGGGGCCACGCTATGTAGTTCTTGTACAATCAATGCCAAAATATTAAGATCTTTGATGATAGACAATATAGCACAGCTGGCATAAACATGCTAGGTTCACAATAAAATACACATGAACATTATCTTACAGGAAAACTAAATAATTTTTTGCATAGAGATTAGAGAATTAGAGATAATCAGTAGAGTGGAGCACAAATGGATGTTGGTTTAGTTTACCATGTGTTTGGACACTGAAGCTTACCTTTTCAAACAAACAAGTGGGAAGTGATCATCCAACTTTCCCTTTGCGACCTCCTCAGCAACCTGTATTATGGCCTTCCCTATTGTTGGATCAAGGCCATAGTCCATATTCACCTTCAAAAGAACAATGAACTAAATTACATATGTCCATATTTCAGATATATATCAAGTTGTACACAAACAATATCACTGAAACTAAATTACATATGTCACATCATTTTTATTCCCTATATATTGTGCAAGTAATCCAACAAAGACATTCCCAAAAACATAATTAATGGGAACTGCAGTATTGCAATGGTACACTATACCAACATGAAATGCAATTCCTTTCTGAGGCAGCAGTGTACACACAACAATTCTTGTATTCTCTCATATGGTAAGCTGCCAAATACATCACTTGTAGCACTGGTTTACACTGAAACCTTCCATTTTGCTGTCACACAAAGTGCAAAAAGCCAATGGCACTTGATTAAGGATGAAATTATGCATAGAACAGACATTTCAATTGTAATGAAATAAGATTCAGTAAAAGCCGAAGGTTGTGTGAAGATACACATTCAGCTAAAACCTCCAACACATGCATGAGCATAAGCTTTGGCACACCTTACCTCATCAGCCATGTTAAAGAAAAACGATGCCACAAAAAGATTTCTCTGTCCAGCACCACCGCCACCATTTCAAATGCCACCAAAAGAACATTTCAGGTGGGTACATGCTTCATCCACTTTAAGAGATTTCACAACATCATTCTTGCATTTTGAATAACTTACACCAGAAGGTGAAGCTGAGGCTTCAAATGTTTTAGAGCCATATTTATATTGCCCTACACCCACAAACCCAATACAAGTATGTGCTCTCAGTAAAAGATCAATAGATGAGTTATGTCACAAAGCAGGCCCACAAAGCATGGCATGTAGAAAGTTCAATTGTAAATCCAACCGGGCTCATAATATGTAGTGTTACATCTGCATTTCAGTTAACCATGTTCTTTGCCTCATCAGCACGAGCTGAAGTCTTATTATTTAGCAGATCGAACCCGGGCCCCCTGTCATCGCTAACCTCATGTAACCCAGAAATTTTATTTTATAGGAACATCATTTTATTTTTGCTATATTTTTATTTATATAAATAATATCCTGAACATCAGAATATACGGTAATTAACAGGCACAGCACGGAGAAATGAACTGCTGGATTAGCATTAGCACTGCTATTTCGATTTTGAACCAAGAAAAATAAAAGTTGCATGCGAATCTCTGGTAAGCTTCGGCATGTAAAAAAAGAAAGAGTAAGGTGAGTGCGTGAGGCAAATCAACTGGATGGGGAGTAAGGATTAAATTAACTCTAAATCCGATGAATATTTTATTCTATCACAATAGAATGTACGAGAACAGATCAGCGGATGCTGAGTGCGTTCACGTCAAAAGGTCTATAAAATAGGTGTAAGAGCTATGCAATCAAGTCCAATTTTAAGCGCAGTTCACAACAGTGATTCTGCAATCTCTTGCCAAAAAAAACTAAACTTCTGAAATCAACTCAGAACGGGGCGAAGGGCTTACAACGGAGGGTGCAGAACTTGGCGGTGGGGGAGGGGTCACGGCAGAAAGAGCCCAGCCGGAGGTCGTACCACCCACGAGCTGTTCACCTCAAATTAAGAGAGAGCTGTTTGATGTAAAAAAACATTGTTGGCCGATTCATGGAGTGTTCAGCAAACAAAGAGCTATCCCGCGAGGTGCAGAGCGAGAGGCCAGGCAGGGAACCGTCATCTGTTGCCTTGTGAATGCATTTCATGTTTTTTGTTCTTGTTTTGCGGTTCGCATTTCTATAAAGATGCCATCTATATCAAATGAATTCCATGTTTTTGTTCTTGTTTTGCAGTTCACATTGATCTTTGGTCCAACACTCATTTTACCCCAAAAGAGTCAACATATATTTTCTACTCGTTGAGGTTTGTTGCTACTTCTTTTCCTTTTAAAATATGCTTCTTTCCCTCCCAAATATATCAACTTCTATTGATTCAGTCATTTTTTAAGTTTTGCTTGGTGATATAATATTGGTGATGCTTTAATAAATGGTCAAATGTGTTTGTTTTTTAGTAGCGGCAATATTTAGAAACACTTGATTGGTCGAGTACTAATTGACACAACAATTAGTAATTAGTATAAAATTCCAAACTTGTGTGTATTTCGGGTATTTATTGGGGTAGTGTAAAGTTTATATGCATGCTTCCTGTATATAGAGGTTGATGCTATTTATTTAATGATAGTGGGAAGGCTTAGCTAATAGTATGATTTGTGTACGGTGAGTTGCATCCGTTCATAATTCTCTTTCTCACATGCTTCTCTTTCTTCTTTTTTGGATCTGCCATTAAATACAAGAACAAACACCATTTACTGCTCAAATAGAAAACACCATCTAACTAACAAATTTCTGCATAATATACAGCAGAAGATATATTAGACCTTTTCAAATATAGCACAGATAAATGAGAGATGCAAAAGGGAAAATTCATATGTCAGCATGCTTACCAATACGGCCTATCTTCATGCCAGATCGAGCGAGAGCTCTAAGAGCAGACTTAAAAGGCTTCCTAACATTTGGGCTGACTAGGGCACTTCAGCCTTAATAAGAGCAATATCAAGCATCCGTTCACAATTCTCTTTCTCACATGCTTCTCTTCCTTCTATTTTTGATTTGCCATAACAGAAAACACCATCTAACTACCAAATTTCTGCATCAATAACATTCACCTACAATACATCGTATATGTGTTCATAGGACTGATGATCCAGAAGTCATCATGAAGTTAGAAAATTGCCAATCTATCTTGTTTGGTTTATTTGGAATGGCTGAAAACTCACCACTATATTAGGTCTGTTCTTTTCAACTGCCAATGAGGTTTTAGGCATTGTGTCATCAAATGTATTTAGTATGAGCTGCTAACGTCGTACTTGAGCACCAACTGGGCAATACAAATCCATCAGACGCAATCATGTATGCCATCCACCTCTGCATGAGCTGCAGACTCGTGAACTACAAGCCTTAATCACAGTCACACCTACAGTCCAAAATAAGTGCTGAACCAACCAACCCACACTGCTCCTACGTCGTGCTATATCAATGCAGTGGACCATTTTACAATTTATTTTTAAATATTTTCAAATGAAAAAAGGTTTTGATGGAGCCAGCCGTATTGAACCGTGAAAGAGTTGCATTGGACAAGAAAAAAAAGGATGCCTATGTAAGTTTTATTATAAACAATAGTTAACACAAGATTTCGCTATCAAATTTATGAACGTTATTTAGTCGCATATTTAATATAGCTTCAGGTTGTTCGATGACTATAGCGATGAAGATTTTTATGGGCTACAACGGAAGTATAGTATTGTCGCTCGAGTTGAAGTTAAATTCCCAATGGAACCACGTTATCGTGACAGGCAACATTACATTTTGTCTGACATCAATGTAAGACAACATCTCTTTAAGTTTCATTTATATAACTATATATAATATTCGTACCACACTCTCATTTGTGCCGAAATCAAATTAGGGAGTCAAGATCGAGGCCATTGCAACTCGGCATGAGATAGTCAAAGAGTTCAACAATTTGCTCCATGAAAAGCATGTCTACAAGATGCACAACGTAGTGTTTGGTCTTAATCCGGTTGCATTTAATTTTTGACATCTAAATGGTACCATGGAGTTGTATTTCACCCAACAAACTGTCGTAGAGCCATACACTGTCCCAGTTCAAATGCCGTCATTTCCAAAACATATATTCTTGAACCTTGATGATATTGCCGAGTTGCCAAACATGACTTTAGTTGGTAAGAATATATTGATATACTAACCCTATTAAAAATTCCTTTACACATAATTCATCATTAATCCATATTTCATTGTGATTTTGTAGACATTATGGCTATTATAGTCCACTTGGATACAATCCATCGCACAATGTGGGGTATATTCAGTAAGATTGTTATAATAGATGCTAGGTATATTCCATTAATATTACTGGTATGATGTTAAATCTATTAGTACTAATCTATTCTTCACAGAATCAATGTCATAAGGTGGTCTTTACATACCATTAAAGTTTGGGGCGACTTACTAAACAAAAATGCATTCCGCTGGGCATTGGCAAATGAGAATTATAGCATCATAATTGGGACCATGTTTCGGCGGTTTAGAAAACAAGGTACAACATATGTTTACACCTTGCAAACACATTATTCACTAATTTTTAATTTATAATGATTCGTAATGAATATTTAAATATGCTATTCTAGAGTGTCTCGAATCAACTGACCATACAGCAATACACTTCAAACTGTTCCATCACAACACCCATTATTTTGAACGTAAGTATTTTATAAGATTACCTACATCAACATTATGTACTTGTTTTCATTATATTGTTAACTGAGTATACATGTGATTAAATGTTGCACCCATTGCAGCAATTCAAAAGGCTTTGGTGGCGCGGAACGATCGTTAGTTTGCCGTTAGATATCTTGACGACCAAAGGCGTAGATAGAGTCTATAACTTTTGCAACTCTGAATTTTATGATGGAATACATGTACTGTTATTGATGCAACTTACATGTGTCAAGATTTGTAAAACATTTTGTTTTACTTGGAAATATCAATGAATAAGTGGATTGGATCATCAAATCGTTTACCCATACATTTTCCATTTAGAACACTATTGGTTTAATGTTGTGTCATGTTTGACATTAAAATCGTAACTTTGCTCGTGAAATTACGTCAAATATTGTCAGGTACCGTAATTAGGGGTACCCCCAATACTCCTAAAGCATAGCTGAAAAACATCTTCAAAACAGACCGTAAAGGCTGGTAAGCACAGCGCAAAGTTAAATCCTCATCTGCCAAGGGACGCGATCTTGTCTCGCCCGAGCCCGGCCTCGGGCAAGAACAGTGGTCCCGGACAGATTCACGCCTCGCCCGAGGGCCTCCTTAGGCAGCAGGCGCACCCCCAGCTCGCCCGAGGCTAAGCTCGGGCAAACTTTGTCATATAGCAACCTCGGCCAAATCGCCTTACCACCGACCGTATCGCATGCGCATTTAATGCAGGGATCACCTGACACCTTATCCTGACACGCGCGCCTCAGTTGGCAAGGTCAAAATGACCGCGGTCACTTCGCCCCTTTACTGATCGTTCTGACCGGGAAACAACACTATTCACCTCGTTCCGACTACTATGCCAACCACCAGGGTAAGACTAACAACGGTGAGTCACGGCCTCTCCCGAGTTCAGCCTTGGGCACAACAGGGAGCTCCGCCTCGCCCGACCCTAGGCCTCGGCCTCAGCCTCGGCCTTGGGAGAAGGTCTCCGCCTCGCCCGACCCTGACCTTGGCGTCAGCCTCGGCCTCGGAAGAAGTCACCGCCTCGCCCGACCTCAGCCTCGGACCGACTACGCTACAGGGGACACATAATTACCCTACCTCTAGCTAGCCACCTCAGGCTATGAAGGAACAAGACCGGTGTCACATCTAGATTACTCCGGCAACAGGTAATGATGGTTCCCTGCATGTGCCCATGACGTCGATTGTTCTCAAGCTCTCTACGAAGGCAAAGAAACATCAGCAGGACCCAGGGCCGCACCGCCAGCTACGCTTCATACAGGGCTCAAGCACTTCTCCGCTGGCCACGTTAGCACATAGCTACACCCCCATATGTACAGCTGGACCATCCCCTTGTATCTATAAAAGGGGATGCCCAGGGCCATCTAAGGGGAAGAGGGAGGCAGACACGGCGAGAACGACGGAGACGGACTCACTCAAACAACGAACTCCACTCCGCAACACTAGGCCTCTCAAGAGACCTGGGACCCGTTCCCTCCCTCGCGAAGCTTGTAACCCCTACTACAAGCACCCCGGTGCAAGATAATATAAGCCTCATCCCTCCTCTTGTGTTCCATCTTGCATCAACCCATCTGGGCAGGGACACGCGGCACAAAATTCACTAGTCGGTTCGGTTGAGGGTCCCCCGGGTCCGAAACACCGATAGTTGGCGCGCCAGGTAGGGGACGCTGCGTGTTGACAATACTTTCCCGTTGAGTTCCAGATGGACAATCTTCAACAGCCTCTTTAGCCCGGGACGGTGCTCTGCTTTGAGAGTCTCGAGTTCATGTCCCCCGACGGCAGCTACAACATGGTGCTCCTCCCCCCGCGGCACAACAACAACGATGGTCATTGGCTCGCCCGACGGAGGCGGACTCGACGACGACATCTCCCCGTGGCGAAAGAGGAACACCAGAGTCAACCCCGCCACCCTCCTCGCCGGAGGAGACGGAGACGGGGCAACCATGGCCAAGCAGGAGGCGGCACCTCGTTGGCTGTCGAACCAGAGCGAGTCGACGACGCCGACACCCCTGCGGGGGACATGTCGGGTGTTATCCTCACACCTGAGACAACGACGGGTGTCGCTTCACAGCAAAACACCAGCCCTGGACAGACTGATGACGTCAGCACCCTTGCGAGGGACTTGTCGGGCATTAGTCTCACACCGAAGATAACGACACATTCCATCTCCGATGCAACTTCACCGCTGCCCACCAACCAGGAGGTACCATCAGTTTTCCATCCTGTTCCCTTTAGATTTAGCTTCGACCCACCAAGCGACCCCGCTTCGGTAAGCGCTTTCGTAAGGGCATATCCTGACCTTCTGGGGTACCATATGTGGTCAACGTGGGACCGACTGACGACCGTCTCAACCTCCGGACCCGCTGGTTCCGAGGATGAGGAAGACCCCGACATCAGTTGGGATTTCTCCGGACTCCGTGATCCTGGTGCCATGCGAGACTTCATATCCGCATGTGACCGGTGCCTCTCCGGCTGCTCTGACGATGGACACAGCCTTGACGACGAGGGTTATGACCCAACTTGCGAGTGCTTCCACATCAATCAGGAAGATCATGACGGAGACAACCACCTCGGCATGCCAAGAAATGACGGCGCCCTTGCACCTGCGTCTCGCGTTGAGATCCCACGGGAGCTAGCTGTGGCCTAGGTCCCTGCGGGGGGTCAGGGCGCACAGCTCGAGCAACTCCACGAGATGCAGGCCAAGCTCGACGAAGAAACGAGGCGACTTGTGCAGCTCCGACAAAACCTCGAGCAAGAGTGTGCAGGCCGAGCGCTCGCCGGAGGAGCGCGTCATCGGGTCCGGGACGTCCAGCGCCATATTATTGACGATGCCAGGGCAGGGCTGCCCCTGGCCTTCAACGGGGTCGACCAGAACCTAGCTGCAGCGGCGATGTTACTTCGAACAATGCCGAAGCCATCTACCACCGAGGGGCGGCGTATCCAGGGTGAACTCAAGGACCTCCTGGAAAATGCCGCAGCCCGATGAGCCGAGAGCTCTGCCTCCCGAAGGCGAGGATGACCCTCGGAGCATCACGTAGCGTCCTCCCGACACATGTGTGGGGCCTCGGTCCACACCAAGCTTACAGGAGACGAGACACCTGCATCCCGGGATCGCCTCGGCGACGATCAACACCGCCGCGACCGTCGAGCCCGCCTCAAGGAAAAGGTGCACCGAGGCTACCACCCCAGACGCGGGGGATGCTACGATAGTGAGGAGGATCGGAGCCCCTCGCCCTAACCACCAGGTCTACGGGTCTTCAGCCGGGCCATACAACGGGCGCCGTTCCTAGTCCGGTTCCGAGCCCCGACTACCATTACCAAGTACTCAGGGGAGACAAGGTCAAAGTTGTGGCTCGTGGATTACCGGCTGGCGTGCCAGTTGGGAGGGACGGACGGCGACAACCTCATCATCCGCAACCTCCCCCTTTTCCTCTCCGACGCTGCCCGAGCCTGGCTGGAGCATCTGCCTCCTGCCCAGATCTTCGACTGGGACGACCTAGTCAAGGCCTTCGCTGGAAATTTCCAAGGTACGTATGTGCGCCCTGGGAACTCATGGGATCTCCGGAACTTCCGCCAGCAACTAGGGGAATCCCTGCGAGAGTACATCCGGCGATTTTCAAAGCAGTGCACCGAGTTGCCCAACATCACCAACTCGGACGTCATTGGAGCATTCCTCACTGGCACCACTTGCCGGGACCTGGTAAGCAAACTGAGACGCAAGACACCCACCAAGGCGAGCGAATTGATGGACATAGCCACCAAGTTCGCCTCGGGTCAGGAGGTGGTCGAAGCCATCTTCCGGAAGGACAAGCAGCCTCTAGGAAGGCAGAAGGAAGACAACCCCGAGGCACCCGTCCAGCGTGGCACAAAGAAGAAGACCAGGAAGAAGGTGCAAGCAAAATGCAACGTCGTTGACGTGGATCTCATCGCTGCTGCCGAGCACAGGAATCCTCGAAAGCCTCCCAGAGGGGCCAACGTGTTCGACAAGATGCTCAAGGAGTCGTGCCCCTATCACAGGGGTCCTGTCAAGCACACCCTTAAAGAGTGCGACATGCTCCGGTGTTACTTCAATAAGGCTAGACCCTCGGCGGAGGGTGGCAAGGACCAAGACAACAACAAGAAAGGACACGGCAGGGAAGAAGAGTTCCCAGAGGTCCACAACTGCTTCATGATCTATGGTGGGCAAGTGGCGAATGCCTCGGCTCGACACCGCAAGCAGGAACACCGGGAGGTCTGCTCGGTGAAGGTAGCGACGCCAGTCTATCTAGACTGGTCTGACAAGCCCATCACCTTCGACCAAGGCGACCACCCCGACTACGTACCAAACCCAGGAAGGTACCCGCTTGTCATCGACCCTATCATCGGCAACGTT
The DNA here is from genome assembly GCA_029449295.1 of Zea luxurians. Taxonomy (NCBI): domain Eukaryota; kingdom Viridiplantae; phylum Streptophyta; class Magnoliopsida; order Poales; family Poaceae; genus Zea; species Zea luxurians. The sequence continues at coordinate 105,996,219 of JAOPSE010000006.1, read as the reverse complement.
AGGCTCTCCAAGGTCCTCATGGACGGAGGCAGCAGCCTCAACATCATCTACGCCGAGACCTTAGAGCTCTTGGGGGTTGATCGATCCGAGATCCGGGTCGGTGCAGCACCTTTTCACGGGATTGCACCTGGAAAGCATATCCTGCCCCTCAGACAGATTGACTTGCCCGTCTGCTTCAGAACTCCCTCCAACTTCCGAAAGGAAACCCTCACTTTCGAGGTAGTCGGGTTCCAAGGGACCTATCACGCGGTGCTGGGAAGACCATGCTACGCCAAGTTCATGGCCGTCCCCAACTACACTTATCTCAAGCTCAAGATGCCTGGCCCCAAGGGAGTCATCACCGTCAGACCCACGTACCGCCACACTTACAAGTGCGACGTGGAATGCGTGGAGTATGCTGAAGCCCTCGCCGAGTCCGAAGCCCTCATCGCCGACCTGGATTGCCTCTCCAAAGAGGCGCCCGACGTGAAGCGGCACGCTGGCAACTTCGAGCCAGCTAAGGCAGTCAAGTCTATCTCTCTCGACCCCAGCAACGACGCCAGTAAGAAAGTCAGGATCGGCTCTGAGCTTAACCCCAAATAGGAAGCAGTGCTTGTCGACTTTCTCCACGCAAACGCTGAAATTTTTGCGTGGAGTCCCTCGGACATGCCGGGCATACCGAGGGATGTCGCCGAGCACTCACTAGACATTCGAGCCGGTGCCCAGCCCATGAAATAGCACCTACGCCGTTTTGATGAAGAAAAGCGCAGAGCCATAGGCGAGGAGGTCCACAAGCTAATGGCTGCAGGGTTCATCAAAGAGGTATTCCATCCAGAATGGTTAGCTAACCCTGTACTTGTAAAGAAAAAAGGTGGGAGGTGGAGGATGTGTGTAGACTACACTGGGTTAAATAAAGCATGTCCCAAGGTTCCCTACCCTCTGCCTCGCATCGATCAAATTGTGGACTCCACCGCTGGGTGCGAAACCCTGTCTTTCCTCGATGCCTATTCAGGCTATCACCAAATCAAGATGAAAGAATCCGACCAGCTCGCGACTTCTTTTATCACACCTTTTGGCATGTATTGTTATACTACTATGCCATTTGGTTTAAGGAATACAGGTGCAACATACCAGAGGTGCATGAACCATGTGTTCGGAGAGCACATCGGCAGAACGGTCGAGGCTTACGTTGATGACATAGTTGTCAAAACAAAGAAAGCCTCAGACCTCCTCTCTGACCTTGAGGTGACATTCAGGTGCCTAAAAGCGAAGAGCGTAAAACTCAATCCCAAGAAGTGTGTCTTTGGAGTCCCTCGAGGCATGCTCCTAGGGTTCATCGTCTCCGATCGAGTCATCGAGGCCAACCCGGAGAAAATCGCGGCCATCACCAACATGGGACCCATCAAAGATTTAAAAGGAGTACAAAGGGTCATGGGATGCCTTGCGGCTCTGAGCCGCTTCATCTCGCGCCTTGGCAAGAAAGGATTGCCCTTGTACCGCCTCTTAAGGAAGGCCGAGCGCTTCACTTGGACTTCCGAGGCCGAAGAAGCCCTTGGAAACTTAAAGGCACTCCTTACAAATGCGCCCATCTTGGTGCCCCCCGCAGCGGGAGAAGCCCTCTTGATTTACGTAGCCACAACCACTCAGGTGGTCAGCGCTGCGGTCGTGGTTGAGAGACGAGAAGAAGGGCATGTACTGCTCATCTAGAGGCCAGTCTACTTCATCAGCGAGGTACTATCCAAGACCAAAATCAGCTACCCGCAAATCCAGAAACTACTATATGCAGTGATTCTGACACGGCGGAAGCTGCGACACTACTTCGAGTCTCATCCGGTTACTGTGGTGTCATCTTTCCCCTATGAGAGATCATCCAGTGCCGAGAGGCCTCGGGTAGGATAGCGAAATGGGTAGTGGAACTCATGGGGAAACACTTTCATTTGCCCCTCGGAAGGCCATAAAATCCCAAGTCTTGGCCGACTTCCTGGCTGAATGGACCGACACCTAGCTACCAATGGCCCCAATCCAGGCCGAACTTTGGACCATGTACTTCGATGGGTCATTAATGAAAACTGGAGCAGGCGCGGGCTTGCTCTTCATCTCACCCCTCGGAGAACATGTGTGCTACGTGCTACGCCTCCATTTTCCGGCGTCAAACAACGTGGTCGAATACGAGGCCTTGGTTAATGGGTTGTGCATCGCCGTCAAGGTAGGGGATCGGCGCCTCGACGTCTGTGGCGACTCGCACCTCGTTATTTACCAAGTCATGAAGAACTCTCACTGCCGCGATCAAAAAATGGAGGCCTACTGTGACAAAGTTCGGCGCTTGGAAGATAAGTTCTATGGGCTAGAACTCAACCATGTTGCTCGACAGTACAACAAGACTGCAGATGAACTGGCTAAGATAGCCTCGGGATGAACAACGGTTCCCCTGAATGTCTTCTCTAGAGACATATATCAACCATCCGTCAAACTCAACGACGCACCCGGACTCGAGGAGACCTCGGCCCAGCCCGAGGTACCCTCGGCCGCCGAGGGTGAGGCCATGCGTGTCGAGATAGAGCAGAATGGGGTCACACCAAATCTAAACTGGCACACTCTATACCTGGAATATCTCCTCCGAGGAGAGCTGCCCCTCGACAAGGCCGAAGCTCGGCGACTGGCTCAGCGCGCCAAGTCGTTCGTTTTACTGGGTGATGAAAAAGAGTTGTACCACCGCAGCCCTTCGGGCATTCTCCAACGATGCATATCCGTTGCCCAAGGACAAGAGCTGTTACAAGAAATACACTCGGGGGCTTGCGGTCACCATGCAGCACCTCAGACCCTCGTAGGAAACGCTTTCCGACAAGGTTTCTACTGGCCGACCGCAGTGGCCGACGCCACTAGGATTCTACGCTCCTGTCGGAGGTGTCAATTCTACGCGAGACAAACACACCTGTCTGCTCAGGCTCTATAGACAATACCTATCACTTGGCCATTTGTTGTGTGGGGTCTGGACCTCGTCGGTCCCTTGTAGAAGGCACCCAGGGGCTTCACGCACCTGCTGGTCGCTATCGATAAATTCTCCAAGTGGATCGAAGTCCGACCCTTAACCAGCATCAGGTCTGAGCAGGCGGTGGCGTTCTTTACAAATATCATCCACCGCTTCGGGATCCTGAACTCTATCATCACCGACAACGGCACGCAGTTCACTGGGAAAAAGTTCCTAGACTTCTGCGAAGGCCACCACATCCGTGTGGACTGGGCCATCGTAGCTCACCCAATGACAAATGGGCAGGTGGAGCGCGCCAATGGCATGATTTTGCAGGGGCTAAAACCAAGGATCTACAACGACCTCAACAAGTTTGGCAAGCGGTGGATAAAAGAGCTACCCTCGGTGGTTTGGAGTCTGAGGACGACGCCGAGCCGAGCCACGGGCTTCTCGCCGTTTTTTCTAGTCTATGGGGCCGAGGCCATCCTGCCCACAGACTTAGAATATGGTTCCCCGAGGGCAAAGGCGTACGATGAACGAAACAACCAAACCAGCCGAGAGGATTCGTTGGACCAGCTAGAAGAGGCTCGGGACGTAGCCTTACTACACTCGGCGCGGTATCAACAGTCTCTGTGATGCTACCATGCCCGAAGGATTTGGCCCCGAGGCTTCTAGGTGGGAGATTTGGTACTTCGGCTACGACAAGACACCCGAGGGCGCCACAAGCTTACTCCTCCCAGGGAAGGGCCGTTCATCATTGCCAAAATTTTGAAGCCTGGGACATACAAGCTGGCCAACGATCAAGGCGAGGTCTACAACAACGCTTGGAACATCGAACAACTACGTCGCTTTTACCTTTAAAATGTTTCAAGTCGTTCATGTATCTCGGTCCCTTTACATATACAAATAAAAAGTCTAGCTGTCAAGGGAGGATCGGCCTTGCCTCAGCAAAAACCGACCCTCCCTTGGGGGCTAGAAGGGGGGGACCCCCTCTGCGTCCAATTTTCCTCGGAAAAGTTTTCTACCAAAATGACTTTCATGCCTTTCGACTATATCGATAGCGGAATCCTAAAAACGACACGAGAGACCTTGAACGGCAAGGCCGACTGAGCCGAGGGACTCCTACGCCTCTGGGATACGGTTACCTCACTCATCACCTTCCGCGAAAGGTAGCTCATGCTCGGATAAGTGATTCTGCTATCGAACAAGTCCTAACGCTCGGGTAGAAAACGACTTTCGTGCCTTTCGACTATATCGATACCAGGATCCTAAAAACGAGCGAGAGAGACCTTGAACGACAAGGCCGACCGAGCCGAGGGACTCCTACGCCTCTGGGATACGGATACCTCACTCATCACCTTTCGCGAAAGGTAGCTCGCGCTCGGATAAGTGATTCTGCTACCGACGAACAAGTCCTAACGCTCAAAACGAGAGGAAAGAAAATGCAGCTTTATACTCTAACACTAAAAATGTTTAGGCCTCAACAGCCGCAAGAAACATACACATACTTAGAACAAACTATTCCCCATAGGCTCAGGTGTCGACAGGGGGAGGAGCAGCACCCTTGGCGTCGTTCCTACCCACGGCGGAATCTGGCCCAACCTCGGACGGTGACACAGGCGGAAGGATCTCCACCTCAAAAAAGGAAGCCAACGCTGCGCCTGGGCCCTCGGCAGCCACATCAAGCCTTTGGACCTCCACTAGGGCGGCTTCCTCTTCATCGGGTAAGCAGTAGCCTTCGCTGACCCGCTCCAAATCCACGTCGTAGTGGGAAGCAAGGACGACGAAGGCCCACCTAACGCCGTGGTGCAGCGCCCCGCGGAGTCTACTACGCACGTGGCCGCCCAAGGCCCGCAGGCGACTCTAGGGGGAGCTGCTCGAGGGGACGTCGTCAAGGCCAAAGGTCTGGTAGAAGGCCGAGATGGCCTCAGACATGGCCATGCAGTCGACCTCTTTCTGCTCAGCCGCCTGGGCAAGCGCCTTGCAGTTCTTGACGGACTCATCGAGAGCCGCCTCGAACCCTGAAGACAGCCGGACGATATTCTTCAGACACGAGGAAAAGGACGAAGCTAAAACAAAGTCGCAGAGCAGGCAAAACTTACCTTCGGCCCGGGCGCGCTGCTGTGATGCCATGGCTTGGGCAGATCGGGCAGACCCGACGGCCACGGCCAGGTCCTCCGCAAGGGTCCCGGCCCGAGCGGTCGCCTCAGGGTTTAGAAGGGGGGACCCCCTCTGCGTCAAAATTTTCCTCGGAAAGATTTTTCTACCAAAATGACTTTCGTGCCTTTTCAACTGTATCGATGACGGAATCCTAAAAACGACAAGAGAGACCTTGAACGGCAAGGCCAACCGAGCCGAGGGACTCCTACGCCTCCAGGATACGGATACTCACTCATCACCTTCCGCGAAAGGTAGCTCACGATCGGATAAGTGATTCTGCTACGGACGAACAAGTCTTAATGCTCAAAATAAGAGGAAAGAAACACAACTTTATACTCAAATACCCGAATGTTCAGTCCTCAGCAGCCACAGAAACAAAACACACATACTTGGGATAACTATGCTACATAGACTTAGCCGTCAGCAGCACCCTTGGCGGTTTTCCCGACCTACGACAGATGTCCAGCTCCATTCCCACAGGAATGAACTACCTCCATGCTGGAGGGGGCTACAAGATAACAAACTCCAAGCGGCTCACCGGCGACCACTGCACCAGCAGCGACAACGACCTCCGCCTCGGGCGGCTAGACAGCAGCAGCGATTGCCCCAGGGCAAACGCTACTGTGAAAAGGCCCTCGCCCCCGTCCCCACACGGGGGGCGAGAACAAGCCATTAAAGCCAAAGAGCCAGAGGTCTGGCCACAGGTGGCACTAACGGTCTCGTTGGCAGAGGCAACCACCTCTGCGGTGGAAAGTCTCACCTATGGCGGCCACCACCTCAGCACCGACGATAGCGGCCACCTGCGCACCAACGTCGCACCGGCGAATGGAGGCCGCCCCAGCACACACAAGGAGGTCCTCGCTCCCGTCCTCGCTATGGGAGTGAGGACGGGACTGTCAAGGGACACGGACACCGCCCCTGTGGCGTATGACGTATTGTACGACCCCCGGTGTGGCCGGCGGCGCGGGACGGGCCGTGGACGTGGCCGACCTGCGCACGGCGCGACCGTCGCCCGTGTGGTGGACGGACAGCCACACCCCGACCAGGCAACAGGTGGCAGTTCGCCTCCTCAAGGCTGGTGAACGCCCTTCTCCCCCGAGTGCTAGAGGAAGAAGCGGGTCGCCAGCCCATGCGGAAGGCAGGACCCCAACTCGGCTTGCCCTCGCCCCCAGCACGGATGATGAACTTCCTTGAAGCTGAGGGCAGGAGGGAGGCCACAGCCCGACTTGCTCTTCTCCGCCACAAGGCTGATGGTCATCATCCTGGATGACCACTGGCGGGGAACTGCAGCCGGGCTGCATGATGAAAATCCTTGAAGCCGAGCGATGACTGAAGAGCGCCAACCCCCACGAGGTCGTGCTCCTCCAACAGCAGCAAGAAGAAGGCAACACCGGTGCACCCCATCTAGAGGCCCGGAAGATGGAAAGACGTGATGAATGCGGGAAGAGCAAAGGCATGGCTACTGCCTGGGAGGTCGATCCCTTTTTAAAGGCAGACCTCCCCACTCGCGCCCCCAAGGCATTACGAGCAAAGTCTCCCCCGACGTGCTCCAGGGTTCCTGCCCTACGACATGGGGGCTAGGTCCCACATGTCATACGAACTGACCCGAAACACGAAGATGGCGAACCGCCACACACGAAGCACGCAACCACCCCGTGGTTAAGCGCTCTCTCATCCTCGCCGAAACCAGCGGTCGAAAAGGTGGGCTACCACACGAGAAGCATGCAACCGCACCACGGTTGTACACCCTTTCGGCTTCGTTGCAACTGGCGGTCCAGCATGGAGGCCCGGGCCCACATGTCATGTAACCGGTGCACCGGTTACCGCGTTGTAAAGCCCAAAATTGGTATAAAAAAATAATAAAATGATTAGATAAATAAATAAGTGGGTGTTTTTAGGGATTCCTTGATTTCCTTTTTATTTTCTCTATATACTCAACTAACGGCATTAAATTATGCAAATAACAAACAAATAAAGAAAAAAAAATGTGCACCTCATGCTGATGTTATTTATGTGATGCATCTTATTTGAATCAAGGAATCATAATTTAAATTGACCTCAAATGAAAATATAAAATATAGGGGAGAAAGGAAATTTTGATAAAGTTATTCTTTTCTTCCATATTTACACAATATAGAGAATAATAAATAAATAATTTCAGTGCAGGCAATAGAATAATTGGAATTTGATTTGATGTTGAAATCTGGAAATTAAAAACCATAATTTGAATTTAGTTTGAGTTTTTGATTTGGAAATAAAACAGAAAATAAAAAGAAAAAGAGAAGAAACTTACCTGGGCCTCGGATCCCTTTTCGGCCCACCTAGCCATTCCTCTCACCGCGTGGCCCATGAAGATAAATGTGCCGACATGTGGGCCTGAGCCGTCGGTGGCTCAGCCGCGCCTACGTACTCCCCCTCTCTCGCTGACGTTGCGGGGCCCACTGCCCAATCCCGCTCAGCCACCATTCCATTGTGTCCCTATGTCCATGTCACCTGGGCCCGGATCGTCAGCTCTCGGTGACTCGTCTCGCGCGCTGAATCGCGGATGTACCACTGCCGCGTGGGGCCCAACTGTCGGGTCGTCTCCGTCTTCCTCCCGAACTCCACGCGCGCTGTGCGAGTCTGTTGCCGCAACGAACGCCGTCGCCATCGCGCGAATCTCGCCCCTCGCCCTCTCTGGCCGGACTCCGCGGCGGTACTATAAAGGCGCAGGGCCGCACCCTCCCTTGGCCATTGGAGTTGGGATTCCCCGTTCGGGTGTGCGAAGCGTGGGTGGCGGGTGGAAGAAGGCGCGCTGCGCCGTGGCCAAGACTTTTGGCTGCGCAGGGTCACCAGCAGAGTGTTGCGGGGGATCCTCCGAAGCACGCGTGACGGTCTCGGGACTCGCCGGGGAAGGCCGTTGGCCAGGCCACGGGGAATTCCTCGCCGGACTTCGACCTGGGCTGTGAATCTACTGTCCGCCGTGGGCACTCGTCGTTGGGTCACCTCCCGCGCTGGTAAGTCCATTATTGGGTTCGTGGAGTCCGTAGCATCGTGTAGCTAGCTTGAGTTATGATGGCGTGGTGCCCAGGCAGTGAGTCGTGAAGTACCAGCCATGGCGCGCCGCCGCGGGCCTCTGCTCATCCGTGGCCGGCCGTCGTTGGTGGGGGGGGAAACACCTGGGCCGTTGGATCCCTGCTGGGCGCTCGGGATTAGATCTTGGGCGTAATGGCTCGTCGTCCAGTCTGGACCGTTGATCCCCGTACGGACGGTTGTGATCAAACGCAGGTAATACCCGCTCGCGCATTCGATCGCAGCCATCGGTCCGAGATCTGACGGTCAATGCTAGATACCGGTTCAGGCGTATAAATGATTTAATCGTGGCAGCCAGATCTTCATCGGACGGCTCTAGTTCACCGATACCCCTTCGCGGGGCATTTTTCTAAAGAGACCCCTGTGAATTCCAGAAATCAACCCACCGTCCGTTAGTCACTATACGCTGTGTCTCGGTAAACTTGCGCAGAGACCCCCGCGCTTTCCAGAAATTGGCGCCCAGTCCAGAGCACGTTTAAAGCGTATAAATGAATTAGTAAAGGTATTTTTAATACAAAAATAATTACTAGAACTTGATAAATTCATAGAAAATTCATACCTGCTCCAAATTAATCCATTCCACTTTCTAAAATTTTGTAATTTTATTCTCTACCACCTAGAACCTCTGTTTTGTCATGAAAACAGTTAGAAATTTAATCTCTCACTTAATCTATTTAAAACACATAAAACCTTTGAAAATTCATAACTAAAAATCTATAACTCCAAAATTAATGATTCCTGTTCCTATGATCTTATTTTAATATGTATATTTTGTTCTTATGTTTGGTGTAATGTTAATCTTGCCTATACCATGTTTGTTTGTATTGCTACGACTAGCAGTGAGGTCACGAATCACCTGAAGATCATCCTGGTACCTGGAATCTCAAGTCCCAGGCAAGTTGTGCCCTTGATCACTTCTTTTTACCCACTCATGTTCTAATTAATCATAATGATCTGCATAGGTTAATTTTGATGGGACCCAATAGGTTACCCTAGTTTGTCTATCTTTATACCTTGTTTACCACTGAACTTTCTGGGTAGTACTTGCTAGTGCTATATGTGGTTTTGGGTATAAAGATTACACTATTCATGATTATACTTTTGTTATCAGTTGTTATTTATGGTTCATGATAAGATCATTATGTTAATTGGAACATGGAGCGACCACCCGGGAAAACAGTGCTACCACAAGGGAGGAATGGGACCCCTTGGCTGATTAATTAGGAAAGCTAGTGGAAGACTACCTTACCCGAAAGGGGCAAGGGCAGTAGGGGAGTGGTCAGTGTAGGGAGGCCCTCGGGAGGATTTTGCTACGATGGCGGTCCTGCAAGGGATTCCTGCATTGGAACTTCCTATAAACTGTAGCGGGTTTTCGGAAGCTAGTGGAACTTTGTAAAGGCCTCGTAGTGGATCCCTAGCCATTCACCTCGGAAGTGTCTAAGGGCCTTGCAAACCCTGGCGACATGGGATACACGACTTGTGGGTAAAGATGCGCAACCTCTACAGAGTGTAAAACTAGTATACTAGCCGTGCTCACGGTCAAGAGCAGCTCGGACCCTCACATGATTAACTTATGGAACTAAATTCAATATGTCATATGCATTGCATCGCAGGTGATGATGTTACTTTTGTTCTACTATTTAACTGGGTTGGTATTTACTTATACTTAGTAACTGCTAATAAAATTTTGACCAACTTTAAAAGCAATGCTCAGCTCTAACCATCTCCTTTGGTAAGCCTTACACTTCACGTGAGCTCCCACCTTTGGCGAGTTCATGCACATTATTCCCCACAACTTGTTGAGCGATGAACGTATGTGAGCTCACTCTTGCTGTCTCACACACCCCACAGGTCAAGAACAGGTACCACAGGATGAGGCGCTTGGAGGATGCTGCGATGAGTTCGTGAGAGGTCTAGGTCGTCGTCTCCCAGTCAACTTTGGGTTGCTGGACCGTTGTCTCCTTATAATGTAATTATTTATTTTAGAACTCCTGTTATATATAAAGATGTGACATTCGATCCTGTGCCATGATTCATCATATGTGTGAGACTTGGTCCCAGCACACCTGGTGATTATGTTTACGCCCGGGTTTTGGACCCCTAAAATCCGGGTGTTACAGAAGTGGTATCAGAGGAATGTTGACTGTAGGACGAAACCTAGATAGAACTGGACAACCAATACTTACTTATCTTTGCTACTCTGATTCTTTTCTAAACTTTTCCTAATCTTTTCTCATCTATTTCCGCTTTACTCTGATTACTCTTACCTTTTCATTCTAAAGACAAATGTGGATTTCACACTTTGAAATCATGTACTTAAAATGACTTTTAGGAATAGGAGACCTACTTCTAGGAACAAAAACAAAACTAATTTTTTTTATATAGTTATCTATGCACTTGAATGTTTGTTCTTATGATACTTGTCTGATTTGGATCTTTGATTGAGTGCGATGAGTTGTGGAGTAATGTCCACAATTACATCTGTATATACACATAGGAAAAAAATGCTTATAAAAAAATAACTAGATAAACTAAATTATCCCTCATTAAAGTATCTAGCCTAACAATATCCATCTCATCTTGAAAGATTCTATCCTACATCCATCTTATCTTAAAAAAAATACTCATCTTATCTTGAAAAGATCTTATGTCACCTTAGTAGATCTAACTGACCTCAAAAGATTCTACCTTATCCATATGGATTCATTTTGCCCTAATTAGTATACTCATCTCACTCTAGAATAACAACCATGAGCTAATTCCAAATTTTATTTAGATCTTATCTGGTCTCGACTAGTCATACCAATCTAATCTAGATCACATCTAATCTAATATGATCGAATCTAATGTGGCCTACTTAAAACATATTAGTGATGCTGGTAGAATAGGTTAGACCCTACTAAGCCATGTGTTAACTTAAACTAGTACATTAAACCAACTCAACCATGAGCAGAAGATCTAACCCAACTAATAGAGTCATGATGGATTGCATAATCCGTCTATCCTCACCTAACATCAAACAAACTTTTGATTCATCTTGTAGTCTATCTCACCCATATCTATCTTAACCATATTCCTCCAACTCCGATGATATACACTAAACCAGAAGCAATGAGACCAAGACCGGAGAAGAAAAGATCAACCTCGTCAAAGAAGGAGGGAAGTAAAACTCAATCTTCAGATGCATTACCACCCAACAAGGAGTCCTTTCTCACCATAAACTTTCTTACCCCAGGCTATGCTTTCCCTAACTTATCCATCTCTTAGATCCTACATAATAAGTAGCTGGATACCCATGCTCTCCTAATCACTCACTAATGAAAAAAAAGAACTCTTGATTTTTGAACTAATTAGAAACTAAAAGCTAAAATTGCAAAGCACTCTTCCTATACCCTTTTTCTTACAAATCTCGAGGACGAGATTTTTGTTAAGGGGGGTAGGATTTGTAAAGCCCAAAATTGGTATAAAAAAAATAATAAAATGATTAGATAAATAAATAAGTGGGTGTTTTTAGGGATTCCTTGATTTCCTTTTTATTTTCTCTACATACTCAACTAACGGCATTAAATTATGCAAATAACAAACAAATAAAGAAAAAAAATGTGCACCTCATGCTGATGTTATTTATGTGATGCATCTTATTTGAATCAAGGAATCATAATTTAAATTGACCTCAAATGAAAATATAAAATATAGGGGAGAAAGGAAATTTTGATAAAGTTATTCTTTTCTTCCATATTTACACAATATAGAGAATAATAAATAAATAATTTCAGTGCAGGCAATAGAATAATTAGAATTTGATTTGATGTTGAAATCTGGAAATTAAAAACCATAATTTGAATTTAGTTTGAGTTTTTGATTTGGAAATAAAACAGAAAATAAAAAGAAAAAGAGAAGAAACTTACCTGGGCCTCGGATCCCTTTTCGGCCCACCTAGCCATTCCTCTCACCGCGTGGCCCATGAAGATAAATGTGCCGACATGTGGGCCTGAGCCGTCGGTGGCTCAGCCGCGCCTACGTACTCCCCCTCTCTCGCTGACGTTGCGGGGCCCACTGCCCAATCCCGCTCAGCCACCATTCCATTGTGTCCCTGTGTCCATGTCACCTGGGCCCGGATCGTCAGCTCTCGGTGACTCGTCTCGCGCGCTGAATCGTGGATGTACCACTGCCGCGTGGGGCCCAACTGTCTGGTCGTCTCCGTCTTCCTCCCGAACTCCACGCGCGCTGTGCGAGTCTGTTGCCGCAACGAACGCCGTCGCCATCGCGCGAATCTCGCCCCTCGCCCTCTCTGGCCGGACTCCGCGGCGGTACTATAAAGGCGCAGGGCCGCACCCTCCCTTGGCCATTGGAGTTGGGATTCCCCGTCCGGGTGTGCGAAGCGTGGGTGGCGGGTGGAAGAAGGCGCGCCGCGCCGTGGCCAAGACTTTTGGCTGCGCAGGGTCACCAGCAGAGTGTTGCGGGGGATCCTCCGAAGCACGCGTGACGGTCTCGGGACTCGCCGGGGAAGGCCGTTGGCCAGGCCACGGGGAATTCCTCGCCGGACTTCGACCTGGGCTGTGAATCTACTGTCCGCCGTGGGCACTCGTCGTTGGGTCACCTCCCGCGCTGGTAAGTCCATTATTGGGTTCGTGGAGTCCGTAGCATCGTGTAGCTAGCTTGAGTTAGGATGGCGTGGTGCCCAGGCAGTGAGTCGTGAAGTACCAGCCATGGCGCGCCGCCGCGGGCCTCTGCTCATCCGTGGCCGGCCGTCGTTGGTGGGGGGGAAACACCTGGGCCGTTGGATCCCTGTTGGGCGCTCGGGATTAGATCTTGGGCGTAATGGCTCGTCGTCCAGTCTGGACCGTTGATCCCCGTACGGACGGTTGTGATCAAACGCAGGTAATACCCGCTCGCGCATTCGATCGCAGCCATCGGTCCGAGATCTGACGGTCAATGCTAGATACCGGTTCAGGCGTATAAATGATTTAATCGTGGCAGCCAGATCTTCATCGGACGGCTCTAGTTCACCGATACCCCTTCGCGGGGCATTTTTCTAAAGAGACCCCTGTGAATTCCAGAAATCAACCCGCCGTCCGTTAGTCACTATACGCTGTGTCTCGGTAAACTTGCGCAGAGACCCCCGCGCTTTCCAGAAATTGGCGCCCAGTCCAGAGCACGTTTAAAGCGTATAAATGAATTAGTAAAGGTATTTTTAATACAAAAATAATTACTAGAACTTGATAAATTCATAGAAAATTCATACCTGCTCCAAATTAATCCATTCCACTTTCTAAAATTTTGTAATTTTATTCTCTACCACCTAGAACCTCTGTTTTGTCATGAAAACAGTTAGAAATTTAATCTCTCACTTAATCTATTTAAAACACATAAAACCTTTGAAAATTCATAACTAAAAATCTATAACTCCGAAATTAATGATTCCTGTTCCTATGATCTTATTTTAATATGTATATTTTGTTCTTATGTTTGGTGTAATGTTAATCTTGCCTATACCATGTTTGTTTGTATTGCTACGACTAGCAGTGAGGTCACGAATCACCTGAAGATCATCCTGGTACCTGGAATCTCAAGTCCCAGGCAAGTTGTGCCCTTGATCACTTCTTTTTACCCACTCATGTTCTAATTAATCATAATGATCTGCATAGGTTAATTTTGATGGGACCCAATAGGTTACCCTAGTTTGTCTATCTTTATACCTTGTTTACCACTGAACTTTCTGGGTAGTACTTGCTAGTGCTATATGTGGTTTTGGGTATAAAGATTACACTATTCATGATTATACTTTTGTTATCAGTTGTTATTTATGGTTCATGATAAGATCATTATGTTAATTGGAACATGGAGCGACCACCCGGGAAAACAGTGCTACCACAAGGGAGGAATGGGACCCCTTGGCTGATTAATTAGGAAAGCTAGTGGAAGACTACCTTACCCGAAAGGGGCAAGGGCAGTAGGGGAGTGGTCAGTGTAGGGAGGCCCTCGGGAGGATTTTGCTGCGATTGCGGTCCTGCAAGGGATTCCTGCATTGGAACTTCCTATAAACTGTAGCGGGTTTTCGGAAGCTAGTGGAACTTTGTAAAGGCCTCGTAGTGGATCCCTAGCCATTCACCTCGGAAGTGTCTAAGGGCCTTGCAAACCCTGGCGACATGGGATACACGACTTGTGGGTAAAGATGCGCAACCTCTGCAGAGTGTAAAACTAGTATACTAGCCGTGCTCACGGTCAAGAGCAGCTCGGACCCTCACATGATTAACTTATGGAACTAAATTCAATATGTCATATGCATTGCATCGCAGGTGATGATGTTACTTTTGTTCTACTATTTAACTGGGTTGGTATTTACTTATACTTAGTAACTGCTAATAAAATTTTGACCAACTTTAAAAGCAATGCTCAGCTCTAACCATCTCCTTTGGTAAGCCTTACACTTCACGTGAGCTCCCACCTTTGGCGAGTTCATGCACATTATTCCCCACAACTTGTTGAGCGATGAACGTATGTGAGCTCACTCTTGCTGTCTCACACACCCCACAGGTCAAGAATAGGTACCACAGGATGAGGCGCTTGGAGGATGCTGCGATGAGTTCGTGAGAGGTCTAGGTCGTCGTCTCCCAGTCAACTTTGGGTTGCTGGACCGTTGTCTCCTTATAATGTAATTATTTATTTTAGAACTCCTGTTATATATAAAGATGTGACATTCGATCATGTGCCATGATTCATCATATGTGTGAGACTTGGTCCCAGCACACCTGGTGATTATGTTTACGCCCGGGTTTTGGACCCCTAAAATCCGGGTGTTACACGCGTGCAAAGAAATCGCACCTCCATTTGCGCCAATGCCACGTCTTCTCGGGACTACAGAACCAGTGCAGCGACTCGAGGCAGCCCCGCGCATGACCCAACAGTGCCAATTAAGTGCGAAGGTCACGGGTACCACCTACAGGCTCTCATCCTCCCCTGATGCGGCAGGGGAGCCCTCTCCTACGACATAAATACGACGCACCCGTGTTCCATTTCTCAAACGACTCACGCACGCGCAACAGATACCCCGTGAGTCGCTCGTCCCATCGCATTAACTCCCTGGCAGGACACACGTTCCTCTGGCAGGCGGGTGGGCGCCGTTTCACCTCCGTCATGATGGCTGCCTCAAAAAAGGTGCGCCACACTGTTTCGAAATATCTCCTTTCTTCCTTTCCTCTCTCTTTCTCTCTCTCCGCAGGGATCCGGAAAAAGGGACATTTCGAAGGAGTCCTTCGCAGCGAAGGAAACAGGCCTCGAGCCCTCCTACTGATCAGGGGTTCAAAGGTTGCGCCCCGCGGGGTTCGGCGACCACCCCAGAGCACTCGGGCTCCGAGCCCTTTACTGATCAGGGGTTCGAAGGCTGGCCCCTTGAAGGGATTCGACAGCTGCCCCAGAACAAGCAGAGTCAGGGATGACCCTGGGTACGTCCGTTACATGACCAAGGCTCAGGCTACGCTCCCGAGGTACCCTAGGACATTTCCGAGACCAGCAGGAACGATTTTGTAATGGAATCCCACCGGAGGGAGGCATTGAGCCCTCCGACCCTTTCAAATGGGCCCGGGTCCAGTAAATCACCTGCAGGTACTTTTGGAGCGCGCCTCTAGGCCACTAGCTGACCCTTATCGAACGGAGCTCGGGCGTCCACTCGGATTACCCGTTAGCAACTCAATGGAAACACCGTGTTCGGTGCCCACCGAGGGTAACACGGCGCGTTCCCCCTTCCTCCTTGCGGAAATGCGATGAAGGGGCGTACTATGAAAAGCCGAGACGATCCTCGATCATCCTCTCGCTCCGTGCAGAGGCTCGGGGGCTGCTCTCGCACCAGGGTACGGCCAAATTGTTGACCACGTCAACCAACCAGCTTAAAAACTTGGGGCCTGACCATGCACCCAAGCTGCGGTCAGGCCGCATGAGGGAACGACAAGGCCGACCGAGGAATCACAAGAAGAATTAAGACCTCAGAGGAGTCAAATCACTCCTCCGAGGCCTCGGGGGCTACACCCGACGGGTGCGCTCGCGCGCACCCATCGGAACAAAATATGACCGAGAAAGGCTAGTACCCTTGCAAAAAATCCGGTAGAACCTCCAAGCGAGTGCCTACACTCCCTTTGAGGCTCAGGGGCTACTGCCAGGTACTGTAATTAGGGGTACCCCAATACTCTTAAAGCATAGCTGAAAAACATCTTCAAAATAGACCGTAAAGGTTGGTAAGCACAGCGCAAAGTTAAAGCCTCATCTGCCAAGGGACGCGATCTCGTCTCACCCGAGCCCGGCCTCGGGCAAGAACAGTGGTCCTGGACGGATTCAAGCCTCGCCCGAGGGCCTCCTCAAGCAGCAGGCGCATCCCCGGCTCGCCCGAGGCTAAGCTCGAGCAAACTTTGTCGTATAGCATCCTCGGCCAAATCGCCTTACCACCGACCGTATCGCATGCGCATTTAATGCAGGGATCACCTGACACCTTATCCTGATACGCGCGCCTCAGTTGGCAAGGTCGAAATGACCGCGGTCACTTAGCCCCTTTACTGATCGTTCTAACAGGGAAACAACACTATTCACCCCGTTCCGACTACTGTGCTAACCTCCAGGGTAAGACTAACAACAGTGAGTCACGGCCTCTCCTGAGTTTAGCCTCGGGCGCAACAGGGAGCTTCGCCTCGCCCGACGGGGACAGACTCACTCAAACAACGAACTCCACTCCGCAACACTAGGCCTCTCAAGAGACCTGGGACCCATTGTTGGAACTTGCGTTCCCGGGCAGGTTGATTCCAACGGGGGAGTGAGCGAGATGTGAACACGGTTTAACTTGAGGCGGCGGTTGCTCTGTTAATCCAGCCCCTCAAGGGCACTGTACAGGGGTATTTATAGGTGCTTGAGTGCCTAGCGTCTCAATGTAAGAATGCATGTGCCCTCAGGCACCCGACCTATCCCCAGAATATTCCTATAAAGGAGGGTTACAGACTGTCATTACAGAAAAGCTGTTACAAATCGGGCCCATAGCACATTTATCCGAGCGGGGCCTGTTACAATGGGCCGAATCCCACGTGGGCCTCAAGGCGGAGTGAGGATGTGGGACGGGGCGACATCGCCGTAGGCCTTCGTCCTGTATCATAGAAGATGAAGGGTGGACCTCGCCGGTCTTTCTGCTTCTTGCCGGCGCAGCGAGGTAGACGAAGGCTGGAGCGGAGGGTAGCGTCTTCGCCTTCGCCCCAACATTTGCCCTCCGAGGGACCAGTTCAACTAAGTCATCTGGTGCCAAAGACTTTGTCAGATGGTGGATATGCTGCCCTCGCTCGAAGTGGTTCCGCGGGGGTTTTTGATGTGACCGTTGGACGCCGTACTGTTGGAGTGCGGGTTTCCCGAAGCGCCGCGTCCTGTGTATAAAAAGCGGGCCGGCGTGGGTCAAGTACTCTTTTTGCACGCTGCCAAACCCTAGCCTCCTTTTGAAATCATTTGTCCACTCGCCTGCTCTCCCTGCTTCTGCTCATCGGAGATCTGGCCCGCGTCAAGCAAACCGCCCACCGCCGCCGACGGTACGTAGCTATGTCGTCCCCTTCTTCATCTGCTACCAATACGCCGCCGGCTAGCACGTCATCCGAGGACACTTTGAGCAATGTGGTGGTGGAGGAGTTACATCCTGGGGATACCGTGGAGTTTGGCGTGTCGCGGATTTCCTCGGTCCGCGTTCAGGATATGCAGCAGCTTGGATATTTTGGCAGCGGAGTGGGGCGTGTCCCGGGGGCGGAGGAGGTCCCTGAGCCAGAAGGCGAGTTGGTCGTTTTTGAGGCTTTTTTCGCCGCTGGTCTTCGTTTGCCTGAGCATCGATTCGTGGTGGAGGTCCTGTGAAGATTCGAGATCCAGGTCCACCAGCTGACGCCGAATGCCGTGGTGGCCCTGGCGAAGTATGTTTGGGCGACGACTTCGTATGGCGGTCGGCCCTCTGTGGACATCTTTCCAAAACATTACTGTCTGCACTAGCAAAAGAGGAAAATTGGAGATGAGATTGCACAATTTGGGTCGTGCACATTTACGCCGAAGACCGGCAAGACTTCGATGGAAGTGGTGGAGTTGGTTCCTTGTGCCCGCAATAAGTGGGGCAACTGGTGGGATTTCTGGTTTTACGTTTCCGAGGGCACAGTCGAAGACCACCCAGGACTCCCCGTGGCCGTCATGAGTTCCCACTATTACATAGCCTATCCGCAGTTTGAGGTGGTGGAGGATGATGAAGACGAAGGGGCCCTTCGGTGCGCTGCCTACATGAGTAGTGGGCATGATTTAGTTGAGGAATTTATCGGGTATAGGGTATGGCCCCTGGCGCATGGTTGGGCGCTGGGTGAGGTGTGCCCTCGCGAGATGCCCTCCCGGGGCGGGCAGCGGGTGCGAAGTCCTGCCTTCGCGTTGGATCTGCGTGGCCGGGATCCTGCCGCATTCGTGCGTGAGGCGGAAGACGGTGCGGCGAGGATCGTGGGGCGCTACGTGTCGAAGACGGAGGGTCTACGGAGCTAGGATATCCGAGGGTCCAACGACAGATTGAATCGGGTCTTCGAACTGAACCGCTTGCCATACAGTGTTTATCCCGGGGAAGATGCCGCCGACCGCCGTGGGAGAAAACCGATGGGTGTGATCGAGGAAGGGCCTTCGCAGGAGGCTACCCCGGCCACTAAGAAGAGAAAGTTAGGTACTATAGTGGGGCAAGTGGGGGTGTCTGATGGTTTTGCTGTGGAGTTGATGGGGACATGTGCGGCCCCCGGGGGAAGGATGTCTTCGCCCGAGCTCCGAGAGTCTTCGGCACGAATGCTGGAGGTGACCGAGGGTCGATGGCCAAAGAATGTTCCAATCCCCTAAGCAGAGGGCGGAGACATGTCTACGTCTCGTATGGCTCGTGGCTTGAGGATTTTTCCTTACGGACAGAATATTGTTGCTGTTGTGTCGGCAGTGATGAACAAAGACCGTCAAGACGCTGCGCAGAAGCGCCGGGCGGTCGTCAGGATTGCAGATCCTAGGCGTGAAGCGAAGAGGGCACGGGGAGCATGAAGGCTGGTGCCCCCGGCAGTAGCCAGCTGATGCCGGCTGCTAAGCCGGTCGCGCCCGGATCCAGCATGGTGTCGGCGAGTGCGAAGACTGCTGCCTCTGGCGGAACCAAGCCTCCCCCGGGTGGATCCGCGAAGGGATGGGAGCTACCTTCTCCGGGGAGGCGTGTTGGCGACTTCGGCACGGACATCAGTGTCGAGGATTATCTTGTTGGTAAGTTTTTTTTGACCGGTGATTTGTCGCAGGGTCAGGTGAAGAGCAGTTGGTTGGTGTCCCGCCTTCGGCGGCAACTGCGCTGCCAGCGTTGGTGGCTGGGGGGAAGGGTGTCGCGCAAGACCAGTGGGCCGCATTCTGCGCAAGGGCGAGATTCCATCAGCCGCTGCCGCCAAGGACATGGCGGGCTCCATGTCCCGGCGGCTGAGGGAGGCGTCGCAGGAGCTGAAGCAGGTAAGTTGTGCTGGGCTTCGAAGTTTGTTGTTTGCATGAGGTTTTGGGGCTCATGTGCTTTTGTTAGGCGGCCGACTTCACCGACCGTGTGGCGTCGGGTGTCCTGACTGCGGACGTGGCTGCCAAAGTCGAGAGACTTCGGGCGCAGCACGCGGATGCCGTTCGGGAGAAGTCGGCGGCGGAGAGCAAGAACCGCAGGTTGGCGGAGAAAGTGGCCGCCTTGGAGGCCGAGAAGACGGACCTCCGACGTGAGATGGTGGAGGAGAGGAGGGAGGCGAACCAGGCCATCGCCGAGGCGCAGGCTGCGCAAGCGGAGGCCAAAGTGGCGCGGGCGGAGAGTAGTCTCGCCAGTCAGCGCGCCAAAGAGCTGGAGGCGAGGTTCAACGCCTTGCGCGGCCGTGTGGACAAGGCCGAGGCCTGTACGCGCTCGGAAGTTGAGCGGACGCACGCACCATTCGTGGGAGCGTACCGTGAGCTGGGTGCGCGGACCGCTGACTTCAAAGTGCACGACCGGGAAGCAGGCCTTCGCTTCCTCGAATGGATGCAGGAGGAGCTGCTGGTGCTCCCGACCATTGTGGAGGGTTTCATGTCCTTCGCCTCCCTTGTTACTTGCGAGGGGGCCATGAATGCGTTGTCCCGTGAGGGCTGCAGGCACTACGAGGTCTTCGACCAATCGGACGAGAACTTTGAACGCGAGATTTTCAAGGTCGACGACCCTGTGGTGAAGCAGTCAGGGGGGCACTTTTCGATAGGATGTGGGGTCCACATGGTCGGGAGGGGGTCAGGGAGCGATCCGACCGGGTGAGGGAGCAGGTGAGGGTCATTTGTTGTGTGGTAGTGTGTGTGGGTATGCTTGGTTTTTGCTGAGTGACTGGTGTTGCTGCAGATGGAGCGTGCTGAGGACGTCGAGGACTTTGGAGCTCTGGCCGGTGCGCCGCCTGAGGCTGCGGAGGTCAAACCAGTGCTGCCCTCGGATGCAGGTGAAGGCCCGTCGGCAGTGACTGTGCCTACTGTGGTTGAGGAAGACCCTGTGTCGGCCCCTGCGCCGTCGGTCGAAGGTGCCTCGGAGATGGTGGCTGAGCCGGCAGTAGAAGACCCCACGGCTACGGCCACATCTTTGTAGGTGGCTAAATAGGTGGGGGGGAGTTTGTAAATCTTGTCTGAGTGTTACTGAACTTCGGTTGCTGCGCAGGTTCAGGGTTTTGGGCCTGCGCACGCAACCGCTACTGACAATACTAATTTTGTGGCTTCGACCAAGGTTGCTGGAGACAATTCTGATGATTCTAGGTCAAAGTTTTTTGGATCTGATGATTCTGGGAGTTCGATTGTGTGGACAGAGGGGTCTTCGGATGAGGACTTAGACTATTTTGCAGCATTGGATGTGGCTGCAGCGGAGACTTCTCTGCGTGTGACGGTTGAGGATATTCCTTGTGCGAATGCTAGACGTAGGCGTCGAAGGGCGGTGGCGAAGCGGAGGGTGAGCGAGTTGTCACGAAGTGATAGGCGTCATGGTGAGGTGGAGGGTGGTTGTCTTCGAGTGGACGGGACTGCCAAGCGGGAATTGTTGTCTTCGTCGGCTGGGGCGAGTGTAAGTGAGGGGGAGTTGCGAAGTCTTTTTGAGGGTGAGGAATTGAAGATGATGTTGTTCAACTATAGGGAGATGGGTATCATCCCGAAGGTTGAGCCGTTGTAATGTGTGATGCCCTTGCTGTGTGTGTAACTATGATTTGTATGATGAGACAGCGTGCCTTCGTTGATCCGGCCGTGCCCGTAGGCGTATTTTGCGCACACTTATTGTGCTATTCTGGCTGCACCCGTAGGCGACTTTTGCGCGGATAGTCTTTTGGAGAAGACTTCGATTTTTCGCACTTATTGTGCTATTCCGGCTGCACCCGTAGGCGACTTTTGCGTGGAGTCTTTTGGAAAAGACTTCAATTTTTCGCACTTATTGTGCTACTCCGGCTGCACCCGTAGGCGACTTTTGCGCGGATAGTCTTTTGGAAAAACTTTAATTTTTCGCACTTATTGTGCTACTCCGGCTGCACCCGTAGGCGACTTTTGCGTGGATAGTCTTTTTGGAAAAGACTTCAATTTTTTGCACTTATTGTGCTACTCCGGCTGCACCCGTAGCCGACTTTTGCGCGGATGGTCTTTTTGGAAAAGACTTATGTTGAGGACTTGTTCTCAAATGCTAAGAGTTAAGAACAAGGCAACATAAAAAGTGTTAAATGTTAAAGTCCTTCGTCCTTCGAAGCATTATCTCCCTTTGGGATATAATGAGTTTCAGACGAAGGTTATAAAGGACATACCTTCGTAAGCATAACAAATAATGAAGAAGGATTCATATAGAGTATGAAACATAATATAAACATTTAAACATTATTATTAACTCATTTCTATTTTATTATCATGGAAAAATAGAAATAATAATAAATTACAAATGTACCTTCGGCTTGAGAGAAGGTAAGAGTATAAGCGTGACGCAAAAGCCAATGCCCAGTCAGCGTGAACAGTACGGGAGTACTGTTCATCTATTTATAGGCAAGGGACGCAACCCATGTAGAATTACATTCATGCCCTTTACTTTTGCTAATAACTCTATAGTAATTCTTCGAGGTCTGATTTGCATTTTCATCTTTAAGTCGGTTCCCCTTTTCCGCTGTCGTGCCGAAGCTCTCCTGCGCACAGCTTCATGATCACCTTGTCCTTCGTTATAATCACCTTTCATCTTCGCCCAAGCTTTGTCCTGACCATGCTCTTGTGTGCTCATAACCTAATTCCGAAGATACCTGTTCACTTGGAAAACATTGTCAAATCATGTTTTTGAGGACCTTCAGAAGCCGAAGGCCCCCAATAGTAGCCCCTCACAATATTAATTTGCTGGAATAATAAATTCATATTGCGATATGGACGAAGGCTTTAAGTCGAAGGTCCGAAAAAACACCTTCCCTTTGCTAGAATAGCAACAGTCATTGACAAGCAGGACCCTCCAGTTTTCAACGCACTAGATGTATAAATAAGAACTCGCCGCGAGTTTATTTCACACGCTTTTTTGCCATCTGCTCTTGCTCACCCGACTTTTAGCCTGTGCGCAACAAAACTTGCTTGGCTTTTTAAATTTTTAAGCTTCGGTTTCGAGAGCACTTTCTCAGCGTTTGCGAAGATGTCTGAAGACAAGAAAGTTGTTGCTGATTCGAAGCTAAGCCTTTCTGAGGAGATGCATCTCGGCTTTCTTCAATCAATAGCAAAGACCAACACAGAGAAGATCACTAGGGAGATTTTGGAGGGTTTATCTGAAGACACTGGTGACAGTGATAGCTATGATGTAGAAAGTGGGGGTGAAGACTCCGAAGATCGACCATGGCAACCAAGCCATGCAGTCTTCAGAAAATCGAGCATTAAACAGAGTCATCTTGATAATATGAGGGGAAGATATTTTCGAGACATGTCTACTGTGAGGGCAGATGACAGGGAGAAGACTTGTCCGATTCCCGAGGAGAATGAAGTCGTGATATTCCGAAGCTTCTTGAAGGCTGGGCTGCGGTTTCCCTTGAGCAGTTTTGTCGTGGAAGTACTGAAGATTTTTGAAATCTACCTTCATCAACTTACTCCCGAAGCAATTATAAGGATGGGCATCTTCGTCTGGGCCGCGAGGAGCCAAGGTTTAGAACCAAATGCAAAAAGTTTCTGCAATATACATGAGCTGTTGTATGAGACAAAACCCTGGGGTAAAGAGCAGTATCACAACAATTTTGGCTGCTACAGCTTCGGCGCCCAGTCTGGGTCAAGCTGCCCCGTGCCAACCTTTCGAAAGAGGTGGCCCGGCGACCGGATGACAGAATGGTTTTATGTGAAGAATGACTTGAAAACACAGGAAGATATTAAAGGTATCATTATGTGCCCTATCTGGCAGCGCTTCGGCCTCCGGAGGCCGAAGATAGAAATGAATGAAGCAGCCGAAGAATGCCAGAGAGCCTTCGGCGTGGTTTGCTCTTTTATTGGGACAAGGGATTTGGTCCAAGAACACATTGCTTTCAGAACATGGCCACTTGTAGAAAAGTGGGAAATGCCGAAGGAGACTGTTAGAGAAACTGACGAAGGAGGATTAGTTAGGTTAAAATACACATTCCAATATGGAGATAAATTCGTCGAGCCAGATGATGACTGGCTAAAAAGTATTGAGGCCGTAAGTGATGAATTGCTTGGATTATACTCAAAGGCCAAAGACACTGCATTATCAGCGGCCTTCGGAGGCCGAAAGAAGAAGAGACTCAACCGAGTATTTGATGCAATTGGGTTTGTCTACCCCGACTACCGCTATCCAACGCGGGGTCAAAAAAGAAAGAATACATCTTCTACAAAGGAAGTTGCTTCAGCCGCTCCTAGCGAGCCGGAGCCAAAGAGGAAAAGGGTAAAGATTCTCACACACCGGCCACGTTATATTGAAGTGGCCATAGTGCCTGATTTTATCGGTGAGACCTCTTCGGCCACCGAAGCTAAAGAACCACCTCTCCTGCCGACTATTGAAGGGTCGGCCGAAGTGCCGGCGACAGAAAAAATAGAGGAACTGAGGACTGAAGAACCAAAAACATCGGAAATTCTAAGTCCTTCAGCAAAAATTGAGGCAGCAACAAGCCAAAAGGGGCCAACAGTTACCCCCAAAAGAAAAAGGATGGTTAATGTACTGGATGTTTTGGAGACAATAAAGTCTTCTAGCACTATTCCGAAGAAAATTGTTGAAACTTCCGATGTGCAAATTGGAGCCTTTGATGCCGAGGCTTCGAAGCACCAATCTGAGACTGAAGCTGGGCCTTCAGAGCCCACCAAGGCCGAAGAAACAGAAACAACACAACAAATTTTGGCTGAAGAAACTGGCACTGCCGCCCCCGAAGCATTTTTCGAAGCTTTCGATTATATTTTACGACATGCTTCGGGGGAAAAGTTAAGTGAAAAAGAAAAGCAAGAGGCCCAGTCTTACGCCCAAAAACTGAAATACCCAAAGGGGGCGTTGATTTTCAACGGCAGCGGAGAAGAGGACTTCTTGTATTGTCTCCCTGACAGCAAAGAAATTTCTGTCTGTCGGGAGATGAGCAAGAGCTTCAGATTCCCAACACTAGAAGACGGGCTCTCGGTGTTATCGAAAAACGAGCTGGCCGACAGCTTGGCGTACAATAGCTTAAAGGTGGAAAAATGAGATCTTTGTATTATTTTTTGAAACCAACATTTTTCGTTTGCTTAAATTTATTGACGCACACACATTTTTTTTGTTTTGGAGGGCCTTATACTTAGCAATGCCCTCAGGGCGCAAAAAGATGTTGAAGACGAAGGATGTGTTATTGCTTTGAGCAACCTTCGTTCCGAAGTAATTGAACTAAGGAACGAAGGTCTCGAAAAAGATAAAATATTACACTCATTGGTAAATCGAATAAAAGAAGATGAAGCCACTTCTAAAGCTCAAGCTGAGGCTCAGAAGCATGAAATTGAAGATCTTCGGAAGCAACTAGCCAGAGCTAAAGAAGAACGCACACTTGAAGAAACAAAACGAGAAATTAGCGAACAATGGGCAAATCATTTGGAAGAAAGCGTTGAAGAGCTTCGTGCATCCAAGAAAAGGTGCTATGAAAAATCCATAGAATGTGTTAAGAAAATAAGAACCAGCTTCGCCAGCGTTGGCGCATTTTCAAGTGAGGAGAACTTCGTAAGGGGTGAGCCCGAAGGCCCAATTGAATGGATCAGCCACGAAGCTGAAGCTTTTGAAGAAATTTTAAATAGTCGTGGAGACATATGCGCCTTTTCGGGTGCCAAGGGGATTGCTACTATTTTGGAGAGGAAAGGCTGTGGCCATGTGAAATTTTTGGCACAATCCGAAGCCGCCTTATCCTCCGAAGATGTAAAAGACCCCTCGGCCGAAGCTAGCCTGGTCGGTGGAAAATTTTTCACCGACATCTGGGACAACGGTGGCCGAGAAATGGCCCAGAAAATTATTCGAAAAAGCGAAAAAGGCATCCATGACGCTAGAGAAGTAGCAGAGGCCGCTGAGAAAATTGCAGAGCCCGAAAGCCAAATAGGTACTGACTAGTGGTTTTTGGCTCTGTTGTAATTTTTTGATTTCGAACTTGTTTATGGTTTGTAATAGTAATATAGCCGTATCTTCTCCTCCCTCAGAACCTGCTGAACCATCTGCGGGCCCCCACGCGAAGGGGGATGACAAAATTAAGAAAATAGCCAAAGCCATCATGGATAAAGTTGTTGAACAACTTCTAAATGAAGCTGCAGAAGTAGTTCTAAGGGAAGATTAGATGCTGCTGCAAAGACATTTAAAAGGTAAAGTTTGTTGAGAAACATGTGTAATATTTTGTAACTTTGAATGTAATATATTAGCTGTTTATAGTTCTATTCTTTACGATGCAAGAAACATCATATACATACCGTTTTTTTTGAGCCTTCGGCGAAAAAACACCTTCCCTTCTTTTCATGCTTCGTAAATAATATCCGTGTTCTCATAAGATCAGTAACCAATCCTCAATAATCAATAGATCTTTCCATTTCAGAGTTTGACGAAGCTATTTTTTGCGCCTTGTCACTGTTTCTTCGAAACAATTTTCGAATGTCAATACTGAGACCCCCTTCTTGCGTTGTTGATGCAATATGATGTATGATGTTATGCTATGCAAATGATGTAATGATGTGATGTTATGCAAAGTGATATTTGCTAAAGGTTGACATTTTTTCACTGCAAGCCTCCCTTAGGAGCTTCTTCGCCTTTTACTTCAGCGGAATCAGCATTTATTTTTCGCTGTAAGCCTCCCTTAGGAGCTTCTTCGCCTTTTACTTTCAGCGGAATCAGCGTTTATTTTTCGCTGTAAGACTCCCTTAGGAGCTTCTTCACCATTTACTTTCAGTGGAATCAGCGTTTATTTTTCGCTGTAAGCTCTGCATTCCCTTCGGAACGACTTTTGAGTAGAAAACTTACACTGCGCTCCCTTAGGAACGGCTTTCTGTAGCTTCGGCAAACTTACGCTGCGTTCCTTAGAACGACTTTTTGAGTAGACAACTTACGCTGCGCTCCCTTAGGAACGACTTTTGCTATTTGGAAGATTCACCCCACAACCATAAGTTCTTATGCTTCGGCAATTTTTTGGACTCCATTATTCTGTGGAGAAGGTATACTTGTACTATAGCAAAGTCGAAGCTATTACAAGAAATTGAAAACGACAAAAAACACTTAGACTTTCAATAATTGTTCCTTATGAAAAAGAAAATGAAACTGAATGCGAAAACTGCTGCCGAGGTAGGATATTTTGTCAATAAATGTGCTTCGATTCTGGCACAGTACTATTGACTGTGCGAGCTTCGGACTCTTCTCTGAAGTCCCGTTGGTGTTGAGTATGCTGACTCCCTTTTGGCTGCTGGCCTCGTTGCACCGGTGGTGGGGGTGGAAGCTGTTGCCAAGATGCCTGAGATTGACTTGCCGAAGCAACAGAAACTGCAGGGTGGTTACCCACATACTCTGGGATATAAGGCGAGTGGTACGAAGCAGTATGCATGACTTGCTTCGGCTGAGTCTGTTGGGCCGCAGCTTCTGCTATTTCTTTTTGTTTCTGGATGGTGACATGGCACATCCTGGTGGTGTGGCCCTTGTCCTCTCCACAGAATAGACAATAAATTTTCCTTGGCTGATCCCCGAATCTTCCTCCAAAGCCCCTGGCGCCTCTACCCCTTGGAGCTGGCGGCCGGAAAGAGCTTTGCTGTTGCCCCGAAGCCTGCTGTTGTTGTCCCGAAGCCTGCGAGGAGTACTGTGGCCTTTGCTGTTGACTCCCTCTATCATCACTCTGAGTAGAGGTGTGAATTGACCTGACATGCCTCGGATGGAATCTTCCTCCGAAGCCCCTGGTCATTTCAGAGAACCTGTATGCTTCCTCCCTTCTTTGGCGGAAGTCATTATCAGCTCGAATATACTCGTCCATCTTCTGGAACAGCTTCTCCAAAGTTTGAGGAGGCTTCTTGGCAAAGTACTGAGCTGAAGGTCCCGGCCGAAGCCCCTTAATCATGGCCTCAATGACAATTTCATTGGGCACTGTTGGCGCCTGTGCCCTCAGACGCAGGACCCTTCGGACATACGCCTGAAGGTATTCTTCATGGTCCTGGGTGCACTGGAATAAAGCTTGAGCAGTGACCGGCTTCGTTTGAAACCCTTGGAAGCTGGTTATCAACATGTCCTTCAGCTTTTGCCATGAGGTGATTGTTCCTGGCCGAAGAGAGGAGTACCAGGTTTGGGCAACACTCCTGACAGCCATGACGAAAGACTTTGCCATGACTGCAGTATTGCCACCATACGAAGATATTGTTGCTTCGTAGCTCATCAGAAACTACTTCGGATCTGAATGGCCATCGTACATGGGGAGTTGAGGTAGCTTGTAGGATGGAGGTCAGGGTGTAGCCTGCAGCTCAGCAGACAGAGGAGAAGCATCGTCAAAAGCAAAATTTCCATGATGGAAATTCTCATACCAGTCGTCTTCGTTGAAGAAGCCCTCCTGATGAAGCTCTCTGTGCTGGGGCCTTCGGTGCTGCTCATCTTGAGTAAGATGGCGAACTTCTTCAGAGGCTTCGTCTATTTGCCTTTGCAGTTCAGCTAGCCTAGCTATCTTTTCCTTCTTCCTTTGCACCTGTTGATGAAGCATCTCCATATCTCTGATTTCTTGATCTAGTTCGTCCTCCTGAGGCGTTGGACTGGTAACCTTCCTCTTCTGGCTTCAGGCCTCCCGAAGAGAGAGAGTCTCCTGATTGGGGTCCAGCGGTTGCAGAGCTACAGCCCCTGTTGCTGAAGCTTTCTTCGGCGCCATAACGAAGGTCTATGCTTGCCGAAGATGTTCGAAACTCAAAAAGTGGAAGTGAGTTCACCGGAGGTGGGCGCCAATGTTGGGGACTTGTTCTCAAATGCTAAGAGTTAAGAACAAGGCAACATAAAAAGTGTTAAATGTTAAAGTCCTTCGTCCTTCGAAGCATTATCTCCCTTTGGGATATAATGAGTTTCGGACGAAGGTTATAAAGGACATACCTTCGTAAGCATAACAAATAATGAAGAAGGATTCATATAGAGTATGAAACGTAATATAAACATTTAAACATTATTATTAACTCATTTCTATTTTATTATCATGGAAAAATAGAAATAATAATAAATTACAAATGTACCTTCGGCTTGAGAGAAGGTAAGAGTATAAGCGTGACGCAAAAGCCAATGCCCAGTCAGCGTGAACAGTACGGGAGTACTGTTCATCTATTTATAGGCAAGGGACACATCCCATGTAGAATTACATTCATGCCCTTTACTTTTGCTAATAACTCTATAGTAATTCTTCGAGGTCTGATTTGCCTTTTCATCTTTAAGTCGGTTCCCCTTTTCCGCTGTCGTGCCGAAGCTCTCCTGCGCACAGCTTCGTGATCACCTTGTCCTTCGTTATAATCACCTTTCGTCTTCGCCCAAGCTTCGTCCTGACCATGCTCTTGTGTGCTCATAACCTAATTCCGAAGATACCTGTTCACTTGGAAAACATTGTCAAATCATGTTTTTGAGGACCTTCGGACGCCGAAGGCCCCCAACAACTTCAATTTTTCGCACTTATTGTGCTACTCCGGCTGCACCCATAGGCGACTTTTGCGCGGAGTGTCACACGCGAGGGTAGTAAGCGCTGCCCCTCGTGGTGACTTTGGTGTGGTCGAATGCCGAAGACCGTCGATGCGGTCTTTTTCGACGTGTCTTAATTTTTGTGGGTATATTGTATGGCTCTGCCTCATTAAAATCCTCACCCCCCGGGAGGAAAAGAGTACGGGCCAGAATGATAATGTTTGGTTAATTACAAGGGTGTGATGGCCCTGAGGAATCAAACAAAAAATTTGCGGAGATTGTCTATGTTCCAGGAATGCTCCAGGTCTTCGCCAGATTGCGTTGTTAGCTTGTAGGGACGACTTCGTCTTGACGATGAATGGTCCTTCCCACTTCGGCTCCAGCTTACCTCGTGACTCAGTCCGGGTTGTTCGGATGAGTACGAGGTCTCCATCGTTGAATTCCCTTGGGACGACTGTGTGGTCGCGCCAGGTCTTCGTTTGGGCTTGATATTTGTTGAGGGCCTACAGGGCGAAGACACGATCTGCATCGATGAGATCTTTGGAGGTTAGCTCGTCTACATTGGGTGAGGCCGAAGCGCTTGTTCTTGGGGACCCATGCTTGATTTCTTGTGGGGTCATGGCCTCCGAACCGTATAGCAGGCGAAAGGGAGTAAACCCGGTCGCCCAACACTCGGTCGTGTTCAGCGCCCAGACTGCTTCAGGTAGCAGGTCAGTCCATTTACCCTTCTTGTCGTCGAGGAGCATTTTCTTGATCGTCGTGAAAATCTTGTCGTTGGCGCGCTCCACGATGCCGTTGGATTGTGGGTGATATACTGAGGCGAAGGCAAGTTTGGTGCCAATGGAGAAGCAGAAGTCCCTGAAGTCTTGGCTGTCAAATTGCTTGCCATTATCAACTGTGAGCTCGGACGGGACTCCGAATCGGCAAACAATGTTTTGCCAGAAGAATTTCTGGGCAGTCTTCGATGTTATCGTTGATACTGCTCTTGCCTCGATCCACTTGGTGAAATACTCGACGGCGACGAAGGTGAACTTGAGGTTCCCTTGGGCCGTGGGTAGTGGCCCGACAATGTCCAGGCCCCAGCGCTGAAGGGGACACGTGTGGGCGATTAGCTTTGTGAACTGCGAAGGGCTTCCCGAGCGTGGAGAAAACTTTTGGTAGGCTTCGCACGACCTTGTGACCCAATTCACGGCGCAGATCACAGCAGGCCAGTAGAAGCCTTGACGGATCACCTTGGCAGCTAGTGTAACACCCCTGGTGTTACTGCAACTAAAACTTGAGCATGGCATCATAAACATTGGCATTGCATATGTTTGACACACCTAGAGTGCATTCACTAGGTAAAAAATTTCAAACAAGTTGTATTGTTGTAACATTTTGCAAATAGAACCCTGGATAGGGAGCTTAACCCTAAATAGGGATTAAAGAGGTAAAACCTAACCCAAGTTGAGAAAACCTAAAAGCTTTAGGGAAATAGCCATAAAATGTTCCCAAAAGTGAACTTGAATGCCATTTATACCCCTGAGATATCCAAAAACCCCATTTGAACCCTAGAAAGCCCTAAGTCCAAACCCTAGGGGCTTATGTGCAAAAACAGTGCACATTTGGACTAAAGTGTCAAAAGTACTATGTTAAAGCATATAAAGTCACATGGTTCACATTTGGGGAGATTTACAAGCCAAACCCTAAGTTTTGGATTCATTTACAAAAAGGACCCCAATTGAGAATTTACCTTAAGTCTGAAAAACAGTGTTATGGGCTCAACTTTGGAGCCTTGTAACTTTTAAATCAGAGGGTTTTTACCCTAGGTCACCACATCAATATTGTAGCTCAATCATAGGAGAACAACTTTGCTTAAGATTGTGAGCTCAGTTGTTAAGAAAAATCCAGAGATAATTAAGCTCAAAGCTTGGCTGTCAGGCTGGTTCATTCTGAAATTCAGATATTCAATGTAACAGAGTCAGCTTTGAGTGTAAATTCAACCATGATCTAGTGATCAAATGAGCTCAGTCACTATAGTCGAAATATAGGTGGTATATAACTCTACAACTTTACTGCAGATCACTGGATGAGTTGCCATTTGAAATCAAGAGAAAATGTGACCTAAACTTGCTCTGTCAGTTCATCTGAAGAAGCTTTCCCATGGTAAAGTACCTGAACCGGATCAGACCGCCAGCGCGACAGACTCACCGCCGGTGACCGATTTCTGCCGCAATTCGTGTCGCCGCTGGTCCAACTCGTGCTCGGGGTGAGTGGATAACACCTGGTGTACATCGCCGGGGATAAGCTCCGGCCGATAAACAATTCCGGCCGCCGTACCATTTTCACCACGGTGGAATCTGATAGCTTCGCCGGTGACCGCTGACTCCCAGCCTTGCGCCGCGTGGCTCTGCCTTTACACCTCATCGCCGTGACTTTCTGGGGCAGTCCCATCGCCGCCGGTGAGCTCGCCACAACTGAGGACACGCACCCACGTGCGCCAGTGCCTTCTTCTACCTCCGACCGCCGCGTGTCCTCCTTCAAATTCTCGGCCACCGTCGATGCCCTCTATAAATTGATGGCTCAGGAAACTGCGCTAAGTCATCTCGAAGCCATAGCCACCACTCCCGTCTCTGATTAGCCCCCATAGCCGGAGAATTGCTCACTTCCCCCAAATCAAGTCTCCGCCACCACGAAGAATACCTTGCTGCGGCCAGCGCAAATCAGGTCCAATCCTGTTATCGTTAGTGTTGTTCTTACATGCTCATGTGTCCGCGATGCTCACTGACCCACTCAATTGAATTATACCGCCACCAATCTTTGGGAACACGTTGCTCTTCGGATCAACCGCACTGCCACCGTGGCCAGTGCGTTGTAGTGTCCCATTGGTAAAATTAACTTAGGGGATATGCTCGGTGGGGGTCTAATTCGGTGTCTACAGCTCGTGAGCACCATTACTTGCGTAATCCGACCGGTCTAACCTCGCCGGTGATCGGAACTCCGTCGTGAGTCATCGGGGATCATTCGGGGGAAAAGAATAGAACTTCAGGGACCTCTACGCAAATCGTCACTGACTCATAAGAATAGTAACTGAACCCAACTCTAGTTAGTCAAAACCCCGAGGGCTCTTCTGCAAAGTCCCCCTCGTGGGCGCGCGCGCGTTTCTGCGTGTTACTGGGCCGCCTGGGCTGAAACCGGCCCAGTACTGTTTAGTCTTTTCCTTTTTCTTTTTCAGTAAAGCTTTAGGAAATTGTAGAAAATTATAGAAAAATGATAAAATTGTGAAACCAATTTTCCTAGACTTCTTATTTTCCATAATATTTAATAAAAATAGTTTCATGATTTTTAGGTTAAATAAGGAATTTTAAGGCATTTAAAGTAGTTTAAAGTATTAGTTCTGGATTTTTAGAAAACATATAGTAATTCCAAAAATGTCCAAACTTTTTATATGAGTTCTATGCATTATTTAGAAGCCTTGGGTAGAATTTGGGTTGATTTGGACCTTGTTTGATAACTAGAACCCAAAACCCCCACCCCTGCTCTATGAACTCCTTTACTAACTCCAGAAACCCTAAGTTCTCAGAGTTCCGTGAAGGAAAGTTGTATTCAAGACCTTAGGTGATAAATTCTTATTATCTTTGCACTCTCATGAACATTACATGGCATTCATCCTTATATGCATATCTGTGGTTATGTTTAGAAAACGAAGAAGAAATTGAAGTGACCGTGGAGAAGACACCACCTTTGGGATCTCAGGCAGAATCTTGTCTCTACTTTGACATCTGCGGGCCTGAGCCTGACTCACCTACTAACGAAGGCAAGCCCCGGTGCATTTGCCACCTCCCTTGATGTTTTTAAAATCTTTCTCACTTGATTGATGCATTAGGTGATAGGAGTTGATTGCTAAAACAATTCCTGCATTACCTTCCTTGAAATTGATTACCTTCCTTGATCACCTGTTTACAAAAGATTTTTGATGCTTATTGCTTTAGAAAAACAAAATGTTTTGTTTTTACAAAAGTTGATTTGGCAAAAGTGGATGGGATGTTTTTGAAAATAAAACTAGATGGTGGACTCATCAGGGCCTTGATGGGTTCAACATCGGAAAAGATGTACCTCTGCCAGGTACCAAGCTTTGGGTTTGAAATAATTAAGCTGAGACCGAGCGGGTGACTTGCATGAGAAGAGAGTCTCGGTGTAGTGTCTCCGTCTGAGTCGATTAAGGACCGTCTCGATGTAGGCTTGATGACCGAGGACCCTTTAACTGGTCACATGCCTCGTCATGGGTAAGCCTTGCCTCGGACAGACTAAGGCCAGAATAAGATAACACGAAATGGGCGTGGAGTGGTGGCGAGAGTAGCGTGTACCCTCTGTGGCAAGAGGCTGGACGGTGGTGTATCTGTGCTCTCGGTTTGCGTGAACCTGATCTGGTCTTAAGAACCCCGGTGGCGAGTTGACATATGCAAGGGTTAAGTGCTACATATGTCGTGTGATTGGAGATCCTCAGCTGAGTATAATCGATTCGGATCGCCGTACCTTCGCGGTTATGAAGACTTGGTCACTGACTTACACGTAGCAATCCACTAAAGATGATAGTTTGTTAAGAATTTGGCTAGTGCAGGACAAGTGATTGAACTAGGGTAGAAAGAACTCTAGTTGCAGGTAATTTTACTTAACCTGAAAATAAAATTGGACTTTTAAGGATCCACTCTTAGTAAGCATTTACGCAAAACAGAGTCTTTGATCTTGATATACCTTACCTTGACTCCCTTATAACCAGCATACCCTTGAGAGTCTTTTCTTTAGTCGGGTAAGACTTGCTGAGTAATTCCATACTCAGGGTTTATTCCCTCGTTGTTTTTAGGTGAGGGAGCAGCAGATTTCTGTTGCTTCTGTACCAAGGTGGTTCCACATGAAGAAAAACAAGAGTGAAGATGCGGGAGGACATAGTCCTCCATAAGAAACTTTTATGTAAAGACTTTTCGGGAAGAGTTTTTGCCTCCCTAGTAATGTAATAATACTACTCAGCACTCGTTTTATAGCTCTAGACTGTAATAAGTAACTTGATCTTACTTTTTAAATAAATGTAAGTTTATGTAACCCCTTCCGCATTTCGATATCTCCGATGTTCTGTAATATCTGCAAGACGGGTGAAACGTTCCTGGAAAGATAAGAAAAGATACCAAATTATCAAGTGATTCAGGAACATCTACGGGGTTGTCTGATGTCTGTTGGACAAGGACAACCGTAGGTGGGCCTAATGACTTGGGAGGTTCCGTCACAGCTGGTATCGGAGCGAAGCCCTTCTTTGCAGATATTATGAGGCATATTTAAAAGGATTTTCTAAGAAACTTACCTAGAAAGATTTCTTCTCTTCTTATCCCCCATATTTGAAGAATTTATATGAAAGACCAGATAGGAGGAGTGCAATGTATAGAAGGTATGAATCAACTAAGGTTGGTTCTATAATTACACATGCATCATGTTAAGAATTATATTAATAAAGTTTTCCCCTAGAGAAATGTCACCGCGCACGAGGAAGACCGCGCGTAAGTCAACTGGCCCAATTGGAGTACCTCATCATCAACTTGCCCCTCGAGATGAGGATAGTAGTAGCGGAAGCAATGATCCAATTGGGGATCTCGAAGCCCGCGTGAATCAGCTTCAAACGGAACTGCAACGCAGGACCAGCATATGGGTCGCGGATGGCGACAGAATAAACGAATTAAGAGGTTACATCCGTCGTCTGCAGGATCAGCTTGCTGATCAGGATTTAGCGCTTGATTGGGCGGTACAGTCCCGTTCAGTGGCTTGGGCTAAGGAAGCAAAGGCTCAAGCTCGAGTCGAAGAACTTAGCGCTGCCATTGACAATCTGCAGGCGTATTGCAATTCCCTACATGAGGAAGTCCATGTACTGTATTCGCAACTACATCCCAGTGCACCAACGGATCCTGTCGGGTCGGAAGCTGGACCCTCGCACGTTGCGGGAGAAGCACTTGGTGGTGAGCTAGACCTTTTTAAGCCCCTCCTTCTATGAGGCTGGTCGATGAATGGTCTCCCACACCTGACGACGAGGCTTCCAGGAGCAACCAAAAGCAGGAATAGTGGTGTAGTAATAGAAGTAGTGTATTGTAGGTTGTACTATTGGTAGTGCTATTGTATACTGGGTAATGTATCCTGTTGTAAAAAAATCGAGTCTGTACATTACTCTTTTGGTAATGTAAATTGGATGGTTTTGTCTTTGGCATATTATATTTGTTTCCAAATGATTGTTGCCACAGATGTCGTCCAAGACCCGATCGCAGGATGCGGCTGGAACTTCCAGTGGGAGGGAGACTACCCCAAATCCACCTCCTGTTCCTCCCACACTGGCTGAGGCGATTGCCGCCTTAGTAAATGCGACCGCTGATAATACCCGTTTTCTAAGAGAGATGGCGGGTCAACAGTTTCAGCAGCATGGTGGGCGGGGTTATCAACAGGGCCCCGCGAAACTTCTTATTTGGACTTCTCGGAGACACGTCCACCCCTGTTTGTTAAAGCTGAAGACCCGTTAGAAGCCGACGAATGGATACGAGTTATTGAGCAAAAATTCGAACTTCTGCGCTGTTCAGAGACCCAGAAGCCTTTATTTGCAGCCCAGCAACTGCGCGGCCCTGCCAGCACTTGGTGGGGAAATTTCGTGGCCGTTCAACCGGCCAATCATCAAATAACCTGGGAAGAATTCAAAGTGGCCTTCCGCGAGCATTATGTACCCGAAGGTGTTCTTCATATGAAGCAAGAAGAATTCATGAAGCTAAAACAAGGAGGGGATACTGTTAATCAGTATCTCAATAAGTTCAACCATCTGTCGCAATATGCAATCGATCAGGTAAACACTGACCTGAAAAAGAAGAATTGTTTTATGAGAGGTCTAAATGATCGACTGCAAAGAAAAATGGCAACCTGCATAGATCTTACTTATGGAAGAACTGTCAGTACAGCATTGGCAGTAGAAGCGAAGTATGTAGGTGTTGGAAAATCTAAGGGATTTGGAGGAGACTGGCCTAGTCAGGGCCCGGTAAAAAGGCAACGGTTTGTTCTTCGGCCTTCCAACCAGAATCGCTCTCGTGCACCCTCCTTCCCTTTTAAGCAGCCAATAATTATTCGTCCCAATAATGCCCCCACTGCCCCAAGTCAGCCGGGTGCCCTAGGCACTCGATTCCCTGCTCTGCCCAGCTCGTCGACTGGATGTTTCAATTGTGGCAAATCTGGACATTTCATCAAGGATTGCCCTTATCCAAAGCAGAACCAGTCAAATAATCAGCAAGGATCTGGGAATTCATCTCAAGTAAAGGGAAATACTTCGGGCAAAAACACCAAGAATACGGGACGCATCTATTACACACAAGTGGCCACTACACCAGACGGAGAGCCGGTAATGATGGGTACGTTCCTCGTGGCCAATCATCCTGCGGTCATTCTCTTTGATTCTGGTGCTTCGCATACATTCATTAGCAAGAAATTTGTGGAGCAACATCACATTTCATGCCATGAATCAAAAGAAGGATTTAAAATTCACTCACCTGGGGGACAAATCTTTAATAGAGAAGTGGCCTATCAAGTGCCCGTAACCTTGGCCTGACGGGACTTTCTTACTAATATGATCGTTCTGAAAGGCCAAGACATAGATGTTATTTTGGGTATGAATTGGTTGGCCAAGTATAAAGCAACCCTCAACACTGATCAAAGAATTATCAAGTTGAGTCATAATCAAGAAGAAATTCTTTTGCCTATCCCCATTTCAACCAAAGCTACTGGCAGAGTGTATGAAGCCATCGTACCGGAAATCAAGGATATTCCGGTAGTATGCGAGTTTTCCGATGTCTTTCCAGAAGATTTACCTGGATTGCCACCTGAAAGGGATGTAGAGTTTGTAATTGAGCTGAAGCCCGGTACGGCTCCCATTTCTCGAAGATCGTACCGTATGCCTCTAAATGAGTTGGCAGAACTGAAAATTCAATTACAAGATCTCTTAGAGAAAGGATTCATCCGGCCAAGCTCGTCGCCATGGGGTTGTCCAGCCATATTCGTCAAGAAGAAGGATCAAACTTTACGGATGTGTGAGGATTATCGACCCCTGAATGAGGTCACTATCAAGAACAAGTACCCTCTTCCGAGGATTGACATTCTATTTGATCAACTGACCGGGGCGAGGGTATTCTCCAAAATTGATCTCAGATCGGGCTATCACCAGATCCGTATTCAGCCCGAGGATATACCAAAGACCGTGTTTACTACGCGGTATGGGTTATTTGAATACCTCGTAATGTCTTTCGGATTGACAAATGCTCCTGCCCACTTCACGTATTTGATGAATTCGGTATTCATGCCCGAGTTGGACAAGTTTGTGGTGGTCTTCATTGACGATATTCTAATATATTCCAAAAATGAAGAAGAGCATGCTCAACATTTATGGATCGTGTTAACGCGCCTGAGAGAACATCAGTTGTATGCTAAGTTCAGCAAATGCGCGTTTTGGCTGGAGGAAATTCAGTTTCTAGGACATGTTCTATCTGCCAGGGGGATTGCGGTAGATCCCAGCAAAGTCAAGGACATTTTGGAGTGGAAACCCCCAACCACTGTTCATCAAGTCCGAAGTTTCCTTGGACTGGCGGGATATTACCGCAGATTTATACCAGATTTTTCTAAGCTTGTGAAGCCAATCACAAGTTCATTGAAGAATGATATTAAATTCAATTGGTCTTCTAACTGTAATGAAGCTTTTGAACAATTGAAGACATTATTAACCACTGCTCCGGTATTGGCTCAACTGGACATCACCAAGCCCTTCGATGTATATTGTGATGCATCAGGCAGTGGACTTGGCTGTGTGTTAATGCAAGGAGGCCGAGTAATTGCATATGCTTCAAGGCAGTTGCGCCGACATGAGGAGCATTATCCAACTCATGATCTGGAGCTAGCTGCTGTGGTTCATGCCCTAAAGATCTGGCGTCATTATCTACTGGGTAATATCTGTCACATTTATACAGATCATAAAAGCTTGAAGTATATCTTCACCCAGTCAGAATTGAATATGAGACAAAGGCGATGGCTTGAGCTTATTAAGGATTATGAACTAGAAATTCATTATCACCCAGGCAAGGCCAATGTGGTGGCAGATGCACTTAGCCGTAAGGTTTCCTGTCACTGTCTTATGGTGAAGACTTCTGACAATACATTATGTCAGGAGATGGAGAAGCTAAACCTGGGAATGGTCCAACAAGGAACCCTAAGTCAGCTAAAGCTTGAGTCAGTCATCTTGCAAAGGATAATTGATGCTCAAAGGGATAATGAGGGTATGAAACACATTCGTGAGAAGATAAGGGCTGGAAAAGCCAAATGTTTTAAAGAAGATGGTCAAGGCAATGTATGGTTTAATAACCGCATAGTGGTACCAAAAAATGAAGAGGTCCGCCAGCAAATTCTTGATGAAGCACATCTTAGTCGCTATTCTATTCATCCCGGAAGCACTAAGATGTACCAAGACTTGAAACAACATTATTGGTGGACGAAAATGAAGATCGAGGTTGCACGCTATGTGGCTAGATGTGACACCTGCAGACGTGTCAAGGCCATACATTTGAAAGCTGCCGGTCCATTACAGTCTTTACCAATACCGACGTGGAAATGGGAAGACATAAGTATGGACTTTACTGTGAGATTACCCAGGAGCGCAAAGGGGTATGACTCTATCTGGGTTATTGTTGATCGGCTCACAAAGATTGCTCACTTTCTGCCAGTCAAGACATATTATCCGGTTCTTACCTATGTGGAATTATACATTGCTCGCATTCTCAGTTTGCATGGTATTCCAAAGACTATAGTGTCGGATCGAGGACCACAATTTGTATCCAAATTCTGGGAAGAACTTCATAGATCCCTAGGTACTAAATTACTCCACAGTTCGGCCTATCATCCTCAAACAAGTGGACAGACTGAGAGGGTTAATCAAATACTCGAAGATATGCTGCGGGCATGTGTTCTGGATTTCTCACAGAAATGGGATGAATGTTTGCCCTTAGCGAAGTTTTCATATAATAATAGCTATCAAGAGAGTATCAAAATGGCACCTTTTGAAGCTTTATATGGACGACGATGTCATACTCCGCTAAATTGGTCTGAACTAGGTGAAAGGTACTTCTTTAGGCCTGATCTGGTAAAAGAAACTGAAGAGAAAATTCAGAAAATAATTCATAATATGAAGAAAGCCCAAGCTCGTCAGAAGAGTTATGCAGACAAACGACGAATGCCCTTGTATTTTCTTGAAGGGGACTATGTCTACTTGAAGGTTTCACCGATGAAGGGGGTATCACGTTTCGGGGTTAAAGGGAAGCTTGCACCCAGGTACATTGGTCCATTCCTGATACTTGAAAGATATGGGCCAGTAGTGTACCGACTTCAACTACCTGAAACCTTGTCTGCTATACATAATGTGTTCCATGTGTCACAATTGAAGAAGTGTCTTCGGGTTCCTGATCGAACCATTGAAGTAACAGATGTTGTCCTTGAACCAGACTTGACATATTCTGAGCACCCTATTCGAGTTTTGGATCAAAGGGACAGGGTTACCCGGAGAAAAACTCTCAAGTTCTATAAGATACAGTGGAACCAACACTCTGAAGAAGAGGCTACATGGGAAACTCAAGACTTTTTAGCTAAGAATTTCCTAGGCTTTTTAGCCTCATGTAATTTGTAAAGTGTGTATAGTTGTTGTAATAAAGAGTGAACCCACACCACCCCCTGCCTTGTACCAGAAATCAGGAAATAAAAATGTGACACATTTCCTTTTCCATTACTCACCGTAGGACTTTTAATCTCGGACGAGATTCTTTTATGGGGGGAAGGATGTAACACCCCTGGTGTTACTGCAACTAAAACTTGAGCATGGCATCATAAACATTGGCATTGCATATGTTTGACACACCTAGAGTGCATTCACTAGGTAAAAATTTCAAACAAGTTGTATTGTTGTAACATTTTGCAAATAGAACCCTGGATAGGGAGCTTAACCCTAAATAGGGATTAAAGGGGTAAAACCCAACCCAAGTTGAGAAAACCTAAAAGCTTTAGGGAAATAGCCATAAAATATTCCCAAAAGTGAACTTGAATCCCATTTATACCCCTGAGATATCCAAAAACCCCATTTGAACCTTAGAAAGCCCTAAGTCCAAACCCTAGGGGCTTATGTGCAAAAACAGTGCACATTTGGACTAAAGTGTCAAAAGTACTATGTTAAAGCATATAAAGTCACATGGTTCACATTTGGGGAGATTTACAAGACAAACCCTAAGTTTTGGATTCATTTACAAAAAGGACCCCAATTGAGAATTTACCCTAAGTCTGAAAAACAGTGTTATGGGCTCAACTTTGGAGCCTTGTAACTTTTAAATCAGAGGGTTTTTACCCTAGGACACCACATCAATATTGTAGCTCAATCATAGGAGAACAACTTTGCTTAAGAGTGTGAGCTCAGTTGTTAAGAAAAATCCAGAGATAATTAAGCTCAAAGCTTGGCTGTCAGGCTGGTTCATTCTGAAATTCAGATATTCAGTGTAACAGAGTCAGCTTTGAGTGTAAATTCAACCATGATCTAGTGATCAAATGAACACAGTCACTATAGTCGAAATATAGGTGGTATATAACTCTACAACTTTACTGCAGATCACTGGATGAGTTGCCACTTGAA
Organism: Zea luxurians; assembly: GCA_029449295.1. Lineage (NCBI taxonomy): Eukaryota > Viridiplantae > Streptophyta > Magnoliopsida > Poales > Poaceae > Zea > Zea luxurians. The sequence goes on along the minus strand of JAOPSE010000006.1, from coordinate 105,955,209 downwards.
ATCAAGAGAAAATGTGACCTAAACTTGCTCTATCAGTTCATCTGAAGAAGCTTTCCCATGGTACAGTACCTGAACCGGATCAGACCGCTAGCGCGAAAGACTCACCGCCGGCGACCGATTTCCGCCGCAATTCGTGCCGCCGCCGGTCCAACTCATGCTCGGGGTGAGTGGATAACACCTGGTGTACATCGCCGGGGATAAGCTCCGGCCGATAAACAATTCCGGCCGCCGTACCATTTTCACCGCGGTGGAATCCGATAGCTTCGCCGGTGACCGCTGACTCCCGGCCTTGCGCCGCGTGGCTCTGCCTTTACACCTCATCGCCGTGACTTTCTGGGGCAGTCCCATCACCGCCGGTGAGCTCGCCACAACTGAGGACACGCACCCACGCGCGCCAGTCCCTTCTTCTACCTCCGACCGCCGTGCGTCCTCTTTCAAATTCTCGGCCACTGTCGATGCCCTCTATAAATTGATGGCTCAGGAAACTGCGCTAAGTCATCTCGAAGCCATAGCCACCACTCCCGTCTCCGATTAGCCCCCATAGCCGGAGAATTGCTCACTTCCCCCAAATCAAGTCTCCACCACCGCGAAGAATACCTTGCTGCGGCCAGCGCAAATCAGGTCCAATCCTGTTATCGTTAGTGTTGTTCTTACATTCTCATGTGTCTGCGATGCTCACTGACCCACTCAATTGAATTATACCGCCACCAATCTTCGGGAACACGTTGCTCTTCGGATCAACCGCACTGTCACCGTGGCCAGTGCGTTGTAGTGTCCCATTGGTAAAATTAACTTAGGGGATATGCTCGGTGGGGGTCTAATTCGGTGTCTGTAGCTCGTGAGCACCAGTACTTGCGTAATCCGGCCGGTCTAACCTCGCCGGTGATCGGAACTCCGTCGTGCGTCGTCGGGGATCAGTCGGGGGAAAAGAATAGAACTTCAGGGACCTCTACGCAAATCGTCAGTGACTCATAAGAATAGTAACTGAACCCAACTCTAGTTAGTCAAAACCCCGAGGGCTCTTCTGCAAAGTCCCCCTCGCGGGCGCGCGCGCGTTTCTGCGTGTTACTGGGCCGCCTGGGCTGAAACCGGCCCAGTACTGTTTAGTCTTTTCCTTTTTCTTTTTTAGTAAAGCTTTAGGAAATTGTAGAAAATTATAGAAAAATGATAAAATTGTGAAACCAATTTTCCTGGACTTCTTATTTTCCATAATATTTAATAAAAATAGTTTCATGATTTTTAGGTTAAATAAGGAATTTTAAGACATTTAAAGTAGTTTAAAGTATTAGTTCTGGATTTTTAGAAAACATATAGTAATTCCAAAAATGTCCAAACTTTTTATATGAGTTCTATGCATTATTTAGAAGCCTTGGGTAGAATTTGGGTTGATTTGGACCTTGTTTGATAACTAGAACCCAAAACCCCCACCCCTGCTCTATGAACTCCTTTACTAACTCCGGAAACCCTAAGTTCTCGGATTTCCGTGCAGGAAAGTTGTATTCAAGACCTTAGGTGATAAATTCTTATTATCTTTGCACTCTCATGAACATTACATGGCATTCATCCTTATATGCATATCTGTGGTTATGTTTAGAAAACGAAGAAGAAATTGAAGTGACCGAGGAGAAGACACCACCTTTGGGATCTCAGGCAGAATCTTGTCTCTACTTTGACATCTGTGGGCCTGAGCCTGACTCACCTACTAACAAAGGCAAGCCCCGGTGCATTTGCCACCTCCCTTGATGTTTTTAAAATCTTTCTCACTTGATTGATGCATTAGGTGATAGGAGTTGATTGCTAAAACAATTCCTGCATTACCTTCCTTGAAATTGATTACCTTCCTTGATCACCTGTTTACAAAAGATTTTTGATGCTTAGCATTGCTTTAGAAAAACAAAATGTTTTGTTTTTACAAAAGTTGATTTGGCAAAAGTGGATGGGATGTTTTTGAAAATAAAACTGGATGGTGAACTCATCAGGGCCTTGATGGGTTCAACATCGGAAAAGATGTACCTCTGCCAGGTACCAAGCTTTGGGTTTGAAATAATGAAGCTGAGACCAGGCGGGTGACTTGCACGAGAAGAGAGTCTCTGTGTAGTGTCTCTGTCTGAGTCGATTAAGGACCGTCTCGATGTAGGCTTGATGACCGAGGACCCTTTAACTGGTCACATGCCTCGTCATGGGTAAGCCTTGCCTCGGGCAGACTAAGGCCAGAATAAGATAACACGAAATGGGCGTGGAGCGGTGGCAAGAGTAGCGTGTACCCTCCGTGGCAAGAGGCTGGACTGTGGTGTATCTGTGCTCTCGGTTTGCATGAACCTGATCTGGTCTTAAGAACCCCGGTGGCGGGTTGACATATGCAAGGGTTAAGTGCTACATATGTCATGTGATTGAAGATCCTCAGCTGAGTATAATCGATTCGGATCGCCGTACCTTCGCGGTTATGAAGACTTGGTCACTGACTTACACGTAGCAATTCACTAAAGATGATGGTTTGTTAAGAATTTGGCTAGTGCAGGACAAGTGATTGAACTAGGGTAGAAGGAACTCTAGTTGCAGGTAATTTTACTTAACCTGAAAATAAAATTGGACTTTTAAGGATCCACTCTTAGTAAGCATTTACGCAAAACAGAGTCTTTGATCTTGATATACCTTACCTTGACTCCCTTATAACCAGCATACCCTTGAGAGTCTTTTCTTTAGTCGGGTAAGACTTGCTGAGTAATTCCATACTCAGGGTTTATTCCCTCGTTGTTTTTAGGTGAGGGAGCAGCAGATTTCTGTTGCTTCTGTACCAAGGTGGTTCCACATGAAGAAAAACAAGAGTGAAGATGCGGGAGGACATAGTCCTCCATAAGAAACTTTTATGTAAAGACTTTTCGGGAGGAGTTTTTGCCTCCCTGGTAATGTAATAATACTACTCAGCACTCGTTTTATAGCTCTGGACTGTAATAAGTAACTTGATCTTACTTTTTAAATAAATGTAAGTTTATGTAACCCCTTCCGCATTTCGATATCTCCGATGTTCTGTAATGTCTGCAAGATGGGTGAAATGTTCCTGGAAAGGTAAGAAAAGATACCGAACTTATCAAGTGATTCAGTAACATCTGCGGGGTTGTCTAATGTCTATTGGACAAGGACAACCGTAGGTGGGCCTAATGACTTGGGAGGTTCCGTCACAGCTAGGGCCCTAGGCCCCATGTGAGAGCCGCAAGTTCCGCTGTGGACTTCGTGCAGGACCTGAATGCCTTCGGTCTCGGTGACGCATTTAAGCATGGGTTGACTGACTCCCTTCTTGTAAAGTTGTCCCTCGATGAGAGCGAAGTCTCGGCTTCGGTGTTTGAGGCGCTTGGCCTCGCTGATATCGCTTGGGTGGTAATATCCCTGCAGGAACATGGTTATCGGTGCCCGCCAGTCTTCGGTCATGATGAGGTTGACTATGCGGTGGCCTTCGGTGTCGTTGGTTATTTGGAGGCCCTCTGGGCTGCAAACGGCTGGCGTGCCGATGACGTGGTAGAATACATCGGAGGGTAGGGCCTCGCCTCTAGCAGCTGCCTTGGCCAATGCATCGGCCTCCTCGTTCTTGGCTCGGTCCACGTGCTGCAAGGTGAAGCCTTTGAACTGTCTCTCGAGACTACGGACAGCCGCGAGGTACTATGCAAGTGCAGGGTCCTTTGCTGCGTAATCCTTCTCGACTTGTCCGGCAACTACTTTGGAGTCTGTTCTTATTATGCAGGTGGTGTCACCAAGTGCCCGTAGCTTCCGAAGGCCGAGGATAACCGCTTCGTATCTGCTACATTGTTGGTGCATCTGTCGGACTCCAAAGCAAAGCTGAGACGTGCTGCATATCTGTGCTTGACCCCTGTGGGCGAAGTAATGACTGCCGCTGCGCCTGCCCCCGCATGGCACCATGTGCCGTCACAGTGGATGGTCCACACCTTCTCTGCAGACATGTTCGGCTGCGTTATTGGCCCGGTCTAGTCAACGATGAAGTCTGCCAGGACTTATGACTTGATGGCTGTCCTAGGCTCGAAGGTGATATGGTAGCCGGAAAGCTCGGCCGCCCACTTAGCGATCCAGACAGATGCCTCCGGATTTCTGAATAATTCGCCGAGTCCCCTGTCCGAGGTGACTCACACCTTGAACGCTTCAAAATAGTGGCGCAGCTTGCGTGAAGCCATAACGACTGTGTAGACGATTTTTTCAGTTCCGTCATGTTGCATTTTGATGTTGTGAGTACTTCGGAGACATAATAATCTGGACACTGCCTGGTCGTGCCCTCTCTGTCCTGCTCTTGAACCAGTGCTGCGCTGACCGCGTGCAGCAAGGCTGCGACGTAGAGCAACAGGGGTAGCGAGGGGTTAGGGCTTGTAAGAATTGCCAGCTCTGACAGGTGCTGCTTTAGTGATGCGAAGGCCGCCGCCTGCTCTAGTCCCCATGCGAAGTCCTTTGCGCCGCGTAGCATTTTCAGGAAAGGTAGGCTTCGCTCTGCGGATTTGGAAATGAATCTGTTGAGGGCGGCCAATCTGCCTGTCAGTCGTTGGACGTCTCTGGCTGACTACGGGGGCGTCATGTTGATGATGGCCTGGATCTTGCTTGGGTTGGCTTCGATCCCACGGTGCGACACCAGGTAGCCAGTATTTTCCCCTGGCGAACGCCGAAGACACACTTTTTGGGGTTTAGGCGAAGTCGCGCGTCTCGCATGTTCGTGAATGGTTCTGTGAGGTTCGCCAGGTGGTCCTATTTGCTTCTGCTGCCGACGACGATGTTGTCTACATACGTAAATATGTTTATGCCGACTTGGCTCTCGAGCACCGTCTTGGTGAGGCGAGAGAACGTGGACCCGGCGTTCTTTAGTCCCTCCGGCATTCTGATGAAGCAGTACGTGCCGAAGGGTGTTATGAAACTGGTGTTAGCCTTGTCTTCCTCCTTCATATATATCTGGTGATAGCCGGAGAAGCAGTTAAGGAGTGACATGACTTTGCACCCGACCGCGCTATCGACAATCTTGTCGATCCGAGGCAGGGGAAATTGTCCTTGGGGCAGGCCTTGTTGAGGCTGGTGAAATCAATGTACATCCGCCACTTGCCGCTCTTCTTTTGCACCATGACTACGTTGGAGAGCCACGTAGGGTAGGCGATTGGTTTGATGAAGTTGGCTTCGAGCAGGCGGTGTACCTCGGCCTTAGCGGCTTCTGTCTTCTCATCTGACATTTTGCGCAGCCTCTGCTTCTTCGGCCTCACCAAAGGATCGATGCCCAAGCTATGCTCAATAATGGAGTGACTGACTCCAACCAGGTCGAGGGCGGACCAGGCGAAGACGTCCTTATTTTTGGAAAGACAGGAGATGAGTCTCTCCTCATCATGCGAAGTAAGGTCCTCGCTTATGACGACCGTTTGCTTGGGTGTTGCCTGGTCAAGGGGGACTGTCTTTGTCCCATCATTGCTTTGCAGCTGTGCCTTCTCATGCCCGTTGTCGGTTGGGCGGGTAGCCTCAGGGACCTCGCGCTGCGCCGTGAGGCAGTGCACGTTCCTTTACCCTAGAACGAAGTCTCTTTCTATGTTGCGTGCGGCCTGCTGGTTGCCATGGACTATGATCACGCCTAGCGGGCCCGGGATCTTCATGCACAGGTAAAGTCCGTGGATGGCTGCCTCAAACTTGTTGATGGAGCCCCGACCCATTATGGCGTTGTACGGGTACACCATGTCAACAATGTCAAAAGTGACCTGCTCACTTCGTGCATTGGGTGCTACACCGAAGGACAGGGGTAGCTCTATTTTGCCCACAGGGAAGGTGCCCTTCCGCCGAAGCCATATAAGGGGTTGTCCGAAGGCTTCAGCAGGCTGTGGCTGATGCCCATGCGGTCGAAGGCGTGGAGGAAAATGATGTCCGCCTGGCTGCCATTGTCCACTAAGACCTTGTGTAGGTCCCAGCCTGCCACGCTGCAGTTGATGACCATGGCGTCGATGTGGGGTGCGCTGTGGAGGTCGACATCTCTGGCGTCGAAAGTCAATGGCACGTGAGACCACTTTGTCTGCATGACTGGACCTGTGACGACGACGTGGTTGACGCTGCGGTAATGGTCCCTCTTCTGTCGCTTCGTGTCGAAGTCGACGCTGGACCCCCGGTGATCATGTGAATGCTCCGCGATACGGCTGATCAGCGAAGTCCTCTTGCTTTGGTGCTTGGGGTGGTTTGGGTGGTGGATGTTTGGCTGCTGCGGTGGTGGAGGTGGGAGTGGGGGAGGTACGATTTGTACCTCCTGGTGGTGTTGGTAAGCGTGGTTAGGTGGATGTTGTGCGGGGTCGTGGTTGTATGGTTGTGGGAGTTGTTGATATGTGTGCGCGACAACTCTTGGGTTGTCAGCTGGTTGCGCCCGAGACATCTTGTCCCTGGTGGCCTTCATTTCCGGGCAGTCCCTTGTTGGGTGCGCACAGTCTTCGCTGTGAAACAAGAAGTAGAAACGGCATGGCTGTTGCGCTCGTCCCCGGCCTGACCACGAGTTCCGTTGCCGCGGCCCTGGGGGGATAATCTTGGCGGCGAGGGGCCTCACCAGCGGGGTGCTGGTTGACAATGTTGTGTACCTACTGCTGACTGTGGCCGTCCCGACCGGAGTCTGACTGCGAAGGTCTTGTCCACGTCCGGCTGGACTGCGGAGGGTCCTTGGGTTTCCTCTGGGACTCGACCTTGCGCTGGTGGAGCTCTTCGGATCTGGCATATTTTTCAAATAGCTGATACAGCTCCCGAAGGTTCTTGGGTGGATCCTGATGCAGTGGCTGTAAAGGACGCCGGCCCGAAGGCCGCTGATGGTGTAGTGAATGGCGATTTGGTCATCAACCGAAGGCAGTTGTGACTTGAGGGTCAGAAACTTGCGGTAGTACTCCCGCAGAGTTTCTCTCTCCAGCTGCTTGCAAAGTGACAGTTTAGCCAAGGCATCGGTGTCTGGGCGGTACCCTTGGAAGTTGAGCAGAAATTTGTCCCGGAGACTTCTCCAGGAGTCAATGGACAACGGGGGCAACCTGGTGTACCAGGTGAGAGCAGGGCCTTCGAGGGCGATGATGAATGACTTGGCCATCTTGGTGCCGTCCCCTCCGGATGATGCAACGGCGACTTGATAGCTCATGATATACTGTGCTGGGTCAGTGCTGCTATTGTACTTGGGGTAGGTCCCTGCCCTGAAATTGGCAGGCCATGGTGACACTTGCAGTTGCGGCGCCAGGGGGCTTCGCTCGTCAAGGTAATTGATGCCTTGGAAAGCTGCAACGTGCGGGATGAAGGGCCCGCGCTGAGGGACGAACAGGTCTTCGACTGGCGCATGCTGCTGGAGGGGCGGGCCATGCTGCAGATCATGTTGGCCTTCACGCTGCAAGAGCGCAATCTCTTGCTCAAGCTCCTGAGCCCTCTGCTCTTCATCTCGTATCATTTGGCGCAGCTTGGCCTGCACAGAGACGCGTTGGCGCTTGGCCTCGAGGATTTCCTTCTGCTTCTAAAGGTTGCGGTTTCTGAGGCACAGGGCCCGTAGCTGTAGCTGTTCTTCTGCGGAGACGCCAAGGACCTCACCGTCCTCTGTTGCGTCCTCGCCTTCTGGTGGTGCGAAGCCTGGGGGTGGCACTTGTGGCTGCCCTTCGGAGCTGCAGGTGTGAAGGGTGCCTTCTGGAGTGTGTTGATCGTTGCGCTATCTCTTACTGTGTGCTTTGTCTTCGCCAACTCCTTGGTGGGTATTGTCGACGAGGGCCTTGCCCTTTTTCTCAGCTAGCAGGGCTGCCATCGCTGCTTCGTCGACGGATGGGGCTGCCTTCGAGTTAGCTCTTTTGGGTGCCATCGCGGGTGGTTTTCTCGTAGCACGAACGGTGGGTGCCAATGTTGGAACTTGCGTTCTCGGGCAGGTTAATTCCAACGGGGGAGTGAGCGAGATGTGAACACGGTTTAACTTGAGGCGGTTGTTGCTCTGTTAATCTAGCCCCTCAAGGGCACTGTACGGGGGTATTTATAGGTGCTTGAGTGCCCAGCGTCTCAATGTAAGGACGCATGTGCCCTCAGGCACCCGGTCTATCCCCGGAATATTCCTATAAAGGAGGGTTACAGACTGTCATTACAGAAAAGCTATTACAAATCGAGCCTGTAACACATTTATCCGAGTGGGGCCCGTTACAATGGGCCGAATCCCACGTGGGCCTCAAGGCGGAGTGAGGACGTGGACGGGGCGACATCGCTGTAGGCCTTCGTCCTGTATCATAGAAGACGAAGGGTGGACCTCGCCGGTCTTTCTGCTTCCTGCCAGCGCAGCGAGGTAGACGAAGGCTGGAGCGGAGGGTAGCGTCTTCGCCTTCGCCCCAACACCCGTACCCTCCCTCGTGAAGCTTGTAACCCCTACTACAAGCACCCCGGTGCAAGATAATATAAGCCTAATCCCTCCTCTTATGTTCCATCTTGCATCAACCCATCTGGGCAGGGACACGCGGCACAAAATTCACTAGTCGGTTCGGTTGAGGGTCCCCCGGGTCCGAAACACCGACAAATATACAAATTGACTCCGGAACAAATTTAATGTAAATTCGGTATACCGAATCCCATCTACAGGAGCTATGTGTGCTCCAGGAAGATATTCCACATCACCAGAGTTATGAAAACAATTACTTAGCGCGTCACCCATATCCATCTATGTAGTTCAAGCTTGGAATATAATTTCCATATCTTATACCAACACCAAAATCGTTCTCCTATCACCTCTCTCTAGGTCTTATCTCTTTACTCTCGGTTATGATGCTTGTTTCTATAACCTCTATTACCATGGGCATCTTTTGTGATCTTCTATTCACTTGATTTATTGCAGTCATGTCATTTCACCCTTGGTTCTTGCAGTATTAATTTTATGCTCATGTTTTCTCGGGTACTGTTCTTGTTATAGATCAGATGGGACATAATGCTGGTCGCAAACCATTCACAGACATCTCTAGCAATATCATTAGAGGTAAAGGTCAATACACAAACTGACCATTCATCGTTGAAATGTAGTAAGTAGGGAACACTAATACACAAACTTACATTATAGGTGATCAAAATGAATTGCTCGGACCAATGGTCGATGCTAAGGAGCGTAAGAGGAAAAGGGATAGGCAAAGATATGCAGCGATGTCCGTTGAACAAAAAAACGAGAAGAATAGGAAGCATCGTGAAGCACGTCAACGAAGCAAGGGACACAATGTGATGCCCAATGTGTCAGGAGGTGATGAAAAACGTCCAATTTTAATTAATAAATCTGCACATAAACCTACAATTGGAAAGTAATTGTGTTCATATTTTGTAGGTGACCAAAATGAATAGCTTAAGTTGTATAATCAGACACCAAGGCGGAAAGAGGGAAAGTTAGAGTACATAAGAAAATGTAGAGCACTGCAAGCTAGCACTTTGAATCCGGGGTCCATCGCCATGGAGGTCCCAACATATACCTCTGAGGTTGTACACCCTACAGCAGATCTATCGGAACCTGATTCATCCTCAGATAACGCATGCGACTGGGTTATCCCTAAATACACCAGTACACCTTTCATGCCAGCTTCAACACAGACTGAGGATGTCAGTTCACCCGATATGTCTACTGAGCCACTAAGACGTAAACATCATGTTCTGCGTGGTAAAAGACAAGCTATCTTAGCCCGTCAAAACAAGAAATTTGAAGCAAACATTGCACGTAACGTGGCTACTTTGATTGAGGATACTATCAGTGATGTCGGAAAAATGGATGATTTGACATAGCCCGGTTCAACTATAGAGATCAACAACACTGGTAATTATACTAACCAGTTTTAAATGGATCATGCATGATGACGATAAAATGTAGTCCGACTAAACGTGTATTTCCATCAGTACAATATAGGAATATATGCCAAAGTGCGATCATGGCAACAAATGAGAGTGCAAACATGGTCGAACAAGGAAGTGGGTTGGAGCAAAGCCAGTTGATCCCAAGGTTCATTTCCAATGGTAATTGTTAAAATCTTTGTTGAGGTTATATATTTTCTCACCCCTGAATGCCCTGTCTTTTACTTGGACTGTATTTTCACGATCCAGTTGATGACGATGATGAGGGTGTCATATTTGGAGAGGATAATGATGAGAACCAGGGATATCTATTCGCCGGTCAATGTACTTATGTCAATTTCTATTACAATACCAATGCTTATCTAAATTCAAATGTCTTAATCGTTCTTTTCCAAAAAAAACTATTAGATGAGGAGACTAACGAGGACTTCGAGATAGATGGTACTCAAGATATCTGTTGCCACTGATGTGCCTGACCCGTACGACAAGGTGTACAGTAACATCCCTGAAGAAACACATATGCTAAAGCACATTCCCGACTGTGGTTATTGCACTGCGAAGAAGTTTGAGTATGAGCCACCTAGGTTTTGCTGTCGTGGTGGGAAGGTTGAGCTAGCCCCACTAGAGACCCCTCCTTAACTCATGAGGTTGTGGGATAGTGCCGACTCTGATGCTAGGCACTTTCGTGATAACATCAGGTTTTTTAATGGCCATTTTTCTTTCACTTCCCTGTATTGTTGCCTCGATAGTATGACAACTAATATGAGGGATTCTGGTATATACACATTCCATGCACAAGGCATGATGTACCATAATATCAAGTCATTCGGTAGTGAATGTGGGGCAGAGCATAAACACCTAGAGCTTTACATTTACGATAATGATCCTAGTCTCGAGCATCGATACCGTAAGTGTCATGAAGATCAGATTCAGAAAGACCAAGAGGTTATTAAACAGATAGTTGGCATACTTCATGGAAATCCATACTCTGAGCACCTTAGGAGCATGGGTCATGTTGAGAACCTTTCTAACTATCACATCGCATTGAACCTTGACCAGACGTTGAACCAGAAGACATATAACACACCTCTCACTTTGGAGGTGGCCGCTGTCTGGATCGAGGGGAGCGAACGGCGAGGCCAGTTCAGCAAGAGTGTTATGCTACATGGGAAGGATAGGTCAAGCCACGGCATCCGCTCATACCATGGATGCTATGATGCACTATCATATCCACTATTCTTCCCTAGAGGTGAACTTGGATGGCATGCAAATATCCCAAAGGTTGGTGTATCTATGGACGAAGTGGATGCATATCGGGCGACGCATAGGGCAAGTAATGCTAATGATGAAGATGTGGGTTAGTTGTTTCTTTGTAATTTCTAGGTTGTTCACATTATTAAATATGTTTTCGGCATCACTAAATAATCGATTCTTGCGTACGCAGAACCTCCTACCCATCTATGTGTGTCCGTGCGTGATTACTACTGCTACAAATTCCAGATACGTCCAGGGGTATTCAATCCAATACTCCATGGTAAACGGCTTTTCCAGCAGTTCGCGGTCGACACGTACATTAAGATTGAGAGCTCCCATTTAGATTTCATACGTAAGAACCAGGATCGGTTAAGGGCAGACCTATACTAGGGCTTGGTGGATAGCATGTTAGATGGAGATGTTAGAGCAGAGAAGGTTGGAAAGCGAACTGTGTTGTCAACATCGTTTATTGGCGGTCCTCGTGACATGAGATGTCGATATATGGATGCTATGGCTCTGGTGCGGAAGTTTGGTAAACCAGACATCTTTCTTACCATGACATGTAACCCTAACTAGGATGTGATAAGGAGAGAGCTTCTACCTGGACAGACACCGCAAGATCGTCCGAATCTTGTAGTGCGTGTCTTTCATGCGAAACTACAGGAGCTAAAGCATAGGTTGACTAAACAGGATATTCTTGGTACAGTCCGAGCCTACGTCTACGTCATGGAATTTTAGAAACGAGGTTTGCCACATGCCCATTTTCTACTCATCATGCAAAGGAAGTACAAGCTCACGTGCCCTGAACAGTATGACCTTTTGATCTCAGCTGAGATCCGATCCAACAAGTACCCTGAACTGCTGAAGATGGTTATCAAGCATATGATACATGGCCCGTGCGGGTCGCTAAACCCTAACTGCCCATGCACTAAGGGTCGTGCATCGTGCAAAAATCAATACCCCCCGGCATTTCCGTGAGGCAACCTTGCAAGGGAAGGATTCATATCCTAATTACAGACGTCGTGACGATGGGCATAAGGAAAAGGTTCAAGGATGTGAATTGGACAATAGATGGGTTGTCCCTTACAACCCTTACCTCCTTCGGCTCTTCAACTGTCACATCAATGTTGAGACGTGTGGGAGCATCAAGGCTGTTAAGTTCCTATTCAAGTACATATACAAAGGCCATGATCGTGTGTCTGTTGTTATGAGAGATGCGAGCAAGGAAAATGATGATGTAGATGAGATCTAGCAGTATAGAGATGCAAGGTGGGTGACTCCTCCGGAAGCCTTATGGAGGATATATGGATTTGAGCTTAGGCAGAACTCTCCATCTATGATGCAGCTGCAACTCCATCTTCCAAACATGCACATGGTGATGTTTCACGAGCAACAAATGGTCGAGCGAGTCGTCAACCGTCCAGGTGCTGATAGGTCAATGATTACAGCATATTTTGAGGCAAATAAGCTGCACGAGGAGGCTTGGGGCATCTGTATCATGACTTCCCTGAGTGGTACACTTGGCAGCAGGGCAAAGTGTGGCAAAGGAGAAAATGAAATACAGGTGGACAGGTAGGTAGAATCGTCTCCGCTCTACCATCTAAGGGGGGGCGCTTCTATCTTCGGCTCCAACTAAACCATGTGACTGGTGCTACCTCCTATGCGGATCTAAGGACAGTAGACGGTGACACACTACCATCGTTTCATGAGGCAGCACAAAGAAGGGGATTGCTTGAAGCAGACAACACAATAGATGAGTGTCTCAATGAAGCTGCACTTTACCAAATGCCATCAACGCTACGAAGGTTGTTTGCAACGATACTGCTTTACTGCGAGCCGAATGATGTGGCAGAATTGTGGCAGAGACACCTTGACACAATGTCCGAGGATTATCATCGTATTACTCAGAGCAAAACCCATTTGCAGCAGATGGTCTTGATTGACATTAGAAACATGTTGCAGTCAATGGGTAAAGACATAAAGACATTCCTCCTCCCTGCTATCATCGATAGATATGACGATTCACAAGGTATCAATAGAGAGATTTATGAGGAGGAAAGTATCGAGGCGACGACAGAAGATGTTGCTTTGCAAGAAACCCTAAATGAGGAGCAGAAGTCTGCCTATGAAAAGATCTTATCTGTTGTTGACACCAGTAATGGCGGTGTGTTCTTTGTGGATGGGCCTGGTGGGACTGGAAATACTTATCTGTATAAGGCATTGCTTGCGGTGCTATGTAGTCAGGACAAGATTGCAGTTGCAACAGCTACATCTGGGGTTGCGGCTTCCATAATGCCTGGTGGGAGAACTGCCCATTCATGCTTCAAGATACCACTTGCTATTGATGATGGTGCTATATGTACCTTCACGAAACATAGTGGGACATCAAAGTTGCTACAGAAAGCGTCGCTCATTATTTGGGACGAGGCATCAGTGGCTAAGAGACAATCAATTGAAGCGTTGGACAACAGCATCCGTGATATCATGGGACGTCCTGGTCTGCCCTTCGGTGGGAAGACTATTGTGTTTGGGGGAGATTTCAGACAAGTACTGCCTGTTGTACGTAAGGGGTCAAGGGCTCAGATAGTTGCTGCCTCTCTACGGAGTTCTTACCTATGGGAATCAATGTGCCACCTAAAGCTTGTTCACAACATGAGAGCAAAGAGCGACCCATGGTTTGCACAATATTTGTTGCGTGTCGGTGGTGGAACTGAGGAAGTGAACAGCGATGGTGATGTTCATCTTCTAGATGAGGTCTGTGTGCCATATACCGGTGATGACCATGACCTTGACAGATTGATAGATGACATTTACCCTAGTCTAAACAAAAACATATCTAATACAAGCTACATCACTTCAAGAGCAATATTGACTACTCGGAATGACTGGGTGGATATGATAAATATGAGGATGATCGATCGTTTCCAACGGGAGCAGATGATGTACCATAGCTTTGACACCGTGGTGGACAATCCCAATAACTATTATCCATCGGAATTCCTAAACACGCTGACTCCTAATGGACTACCCTCGCACGTTCTGAAGCTCAAAATTGGGTGCCCAATTATGTTGCTTAGGAATATAGACCCTGCTAATGGACTTTGCAACGGTACATGGCTGGTGGTACGTGGTTTCCAAAAAATAGTATTGACGCTGAAATTGTCCTTAGCCAGCATGCTGGAATGCGAGTTTTCTTGCCTCGTATACCCCTGTGCCCTTCTGATGACGAGATGTTCCCTTTCCATTTTAAAAGGAAGCAGTTTCCGGTAAGACTAAGTTTCGCCATGACTGTTAACAAGTCTTAGGGACAGACGATTCCTAATGTTGTTGTGTACTTGCCAGAACCAGTATTCTCTCATGGCCAACTATATGTTGCTCTCTAAAGGGCCACAACTCATTGAATGTGAAGATACTTGTAATTCCAGTCACTGATGAGAAAATGAAGAAGGGGTGCAAAAGAAGTCAACAATAAATGATGTAACATACATAAAGAATATCGTTTATAAGGAGGTCCTTACGCCGTAGCTAAACTGTGAATTTGTTTCTGTCGGTATAATGTCTGTGAACTCGGCCAACACTGTATGTGAACACTATATGCGGATGTTTCGGGTTGTGGACAATTTGAGGTTGAATGCAGCTTCATATTTTATTGGGGTCAAAAATTGTACAACCAGTCTCATATTATATTTATTGAAGTTAATAACTGCAGTGCAGTGTGTTAGTCTCTGGAGAATAATGTTACGTAAATCTGCATTCAAATGATTGACTGTAGAATGCCCCCGCCTTCCCTCTACAATATGTTTATATCATTTTATTTGCAATATTAATTGTTCACTGTTATGTTATCATAATGCATGTATAATTGTTTAGCTAGTTATAGTATAAACCTTTGAATCGTGTATCAAATAATACATAGTAACAATGATTATAGGTTTTTGTCTCCCGTGGATGGAATCTCAAGAGAAAAATGTTGCACTTACAGTCATCCAAAGAGATAATACATTATCTGTAGATGAATCTCTACTTATGTCCTTGTCACATAACAAGCCAAAAAAATCGGTGGCCACTACTATAGTTCCGAAAGGTATGATAACTTCCATAGTACCATATGGATCAATTTGTATTGTTTTTATTGTAAGTGATTTATGTTTGATTTCACGATTGTTTTGTTCCTAGATTATATTTGCACGCAGGGTGATCTTGCACTCATCGATTGGATTAAAGAAATCCCTTGTGAACCAAGAGTAGAAATCGTGCTTATTGATGATGCCTTTGTGGAAAGGAAGTGGATGGAATGCCTATTTCAACCGGATGCATATCTAGGTGATGAGGTAATCATGATTAGTTTTTCATTTGGTGACCCTGCTATATATAAAAATATTACTCACCCTGGTATTTTTAACCATAACTTACACACTTGCAGGTGATAGACTGTTATATAAATTTAATAAAAGCTCAAGAGCATCTAAAATGCCGATCTGGAGGTCGTGTACACATAGAAAATGCTTTTCAGTTCAACTTTCTAAAGCGAGACGGTGATGTTGAAACTACAACAGATGAGTTATATCCAATTAAAGACATGGCACAAATATCTAGCGCTGAAAGAAGGGTTTTACTTTATCTAGACCATGACATGGTAAATACGAGTTTGCAATCTACACGGTTAGTGTTTACATGTATTTTTTTGCAATATTTATAATTGAGATGTAGGTGTTTATTCTAATAAATATTCGAGAAATGCACTGGTATCTTGCTGTGATCAATGCAAGAAATATGGAGATACAAGTGCTCGACTCACTTGGTACATCATCCGGTCGCAATGACCTCATTGACACTGTGAGTTTACACAAACTCAACAATTACTAACCCCTTATTAACTTAAAAAATCTCAACTTCTAATTCTATGTTCTTATAATAATATCAAGATAAAAGGACTCCAAAGACAAATTGATATGGTATCTCAGCGTAAGGAGTTAAAAGATCACAGGTGGCCAGACCTCCGAGTTGCTTCTTGGCCACTTAGAGAAATAGAAATGGAATATGCAAAACAAATAGATAGGTACACCATACATTCTTCTTTGTTGCTATTAATATTGATTGCTGTTAATCTTGACATTTTTATCATCTGGTTGATGTAGCTCCTCGTGTGGCCTCTTTCTACTAAACTATATCGAATACTGGACAGGGGATGAATTATCTGATAATTTTACCCAGGTATATTATTACTACTATGATATAGTATGCACATCTACAGTCAATGATACATATAATTGCCAATTAAATTGTTTCTTATTTGCAGGATGACATGTCACACTTTAGGAAAAATTTGGCTGTTATATTACTATCTTCAGATATAAACAAGAGAAAGGGGTGTCCGTTATACAAGTATGACAAAGAAGTCGATGCTGAAAGCTCCTTTGATGTTCAGATATTAGATAGTCCCATAAATCCTAAGAAGAGGAAACTACTTTGTGTATCTGAAGATAGCGAAGTATTGATGGAAGATGATGATGGCCCCATCACTCAAACAGACTTAGAAAGGTGGTTTGTTCATGATTGGGATAAAAGAACTCCTATAAAAATCCTGACCGATGAGTGCACTAATGAATTTTTACTAAGTGACCTTTCCACAAAGGACATGCCACTGACCAAAGCCGATTTAATAGATGTTCTATGTGATTACATCATGACAATCCAAGATGATACGACATTAGAGTAAGTGCTCATTATTTTATCTATTTTATATGTACCAACTACGTAGAGTTTTAATATAGACTTTTGTCATGCTGCATTATAGGATGAATGGGTGCGAAGTTTCAACCCTTTTAAGATAGAAACATCTGTCAAATACCTGCAAAACGTATTAAGGGTAAATCTCAATATGACTCAAAAATGTTTTGACATGGCTATTCGATTGTTGGCCATTAAAGAGTCACATATGTCGAAAGATAAAATGATAAAGGATAAAAAACATTATATGGACATGCGCTTCTGGGTAAGTTTGTTTCCAATCTGTAAGGAAAATGGACCCCAACCATTTGGCTAATTGAGTTTTGGTGTTTGATGATTAACACAACCTGTGGACTAACGCATTTGCTAGTGTTTATAATTGTAGTTCACAGAATGCGATGAGGATTGGACCTAGGCGATGAGGATGCAATACCTCAAAAGAAACATAAAAAGATGCATAGAAGTCCAAGACTCAAGAACAAAAGAAGCCCGAAGAAATCAGTGAAGAAATCTGAGAAGAGGGCTGTCAGCCAGCGCCTGGTGGCGCACCGGACAGTGCTGTCCGGTGTGCACCGGACTGTCCAGTGTGGCACCGGACAGTCTGCGCAGAGAGGCCCACAGACAGGCGCTCTCTGGCTGTAGCACCGGTCTGTCCGGTGGGGCACAGGACAGTCGGCACCGGACTGTCCGGTGTGCACCGGACAGACGGCAACGGTTGGATCCAACGATCGACTGCTACAGGTGCCAACGGTCGGCTGACGTGGTGTGCACCGAACACTGCACAGTGGCTGTCCGATGGTGCACCGGACTGTCCGGTGCACCCAACGACCGAAAGCTGCTGCTTTCTGTCCAACGGCTAGTTTGGGGATTGGAGGCTATAAATACCACCCCAACTAGCCATTCTCAAGTGTGAGAGCCCAAGCAACATACCAAGGCACATAGTGCATATTTCCAAGAGCTCAAACACCCAAGTGCTTAATAGAATCACTCGGTGATTAGCGTAGGTGCTTTGCGAAGTGCTTAGGTTAGTTAGACCGCTTTAGCGCTTGCTCTAGGTGAACCCTAGTTAGTTGAGTGAGTTTTATAAAACCACACAACCCCTCGGCTCTTGCGTGAGCCATTGTAATTGTACAGAGTGGGGCGAGAGTCTTGCGAAACCGTGACAACCGCGTTTGTGTCACGGCCGCCACCGTGTACCGGAGGGAACGAGGCCCGCGACGTTTCAGCCAGAAGCTCGATAGTGGAGACGGCGGGGAGCGTCCGAGAGGAGCCGGAAGCGGAGCACCACTTGCGCGTGGAGAAGGCCCACGGCTCTCTACGGAGTTACTCGACCGTGGTGCTTGGCCCTCGCGTGGGCTTCCCTTTGCGTAGGGGCACCAACGAGGATTAGTCGGGACCTTGTGCAGTTCTGGATACCTCGGTAAAAATACCGGCGTCATCCATGAGAGTTTGCTTCTCTACTTTGCTCTTTAAGCTTCCGCATTTACATTAAGCATTTAAGTTTCAATCTTATATTCATACTTATCTAGTGTAGATTGAAACTTAGCCTTTGCGGTAGAGATAGCAACACTTAGACAAAACCTAGATTGCACTCTCTAGTTTGATTATTTGCATAGGTTTTGCTCTAGGGATTTTATTATGGCCTAGTTTAGTAAAAGTTTTAGAAGTCCTAATTCACCCCCCTCTTAGGCATCACCCGTTTCCTACAATTGGTATCAGAGCCCTGTTTGGCTCATTTGAAACGCTTTAGCTTCACCGCTAAAAGAGCCGGCGCTTTTTAGAGGAAGGGATGGATACCCATAGGCCACCACACTTTGACGGCACTAACTTCCCATATTATAGTGCTAGAATGGCTTGTTACCTAGAGGCCGTTGATCTAGGTGTTTGGAGAGTCACTCGTGACGGGATGAAACCCCTCAAGAATCCTAAGAAACCCACCACGAGTGAGGAAAAATAAATTCATTTAAATGCTAGAGCAAAAAATTGCTTGTATGAATCTCTTAGCATGGATATCTTTAATCAAGTATTCACTTTGAAAACTGCTAATGAGATTTGGCTAAAATTGCATGAGCTCCATGACGGCACATCCAATGTCTGTGAGCAAAAACATTGCCTAGTCTTAAATGAGTATAATTCTTTTGCTATGAAAGATGATGAGCTTGTTAGAGACATGTATTCTCGTTTGAATCTAATTATCAATGAGCTCAATTCTATTGGCATTAATAAGCTAGGTGATGCGGACATTGTGAGGAAGATTATCTCCCTGCTACCACAACAAAGATATGGGAGCATCATCACCATTCTTCATAACATGGAGGACTTGAGCAACATGACCCCGACCATTGTGATTGGGAAAATCACGGCCTTTGAGATGTCGCGAAAAATGAGTCGGGGAGAGGAGCCAACTTCCTCAAGGCCATATGCTTTTGCATGTGATGAAAGGAAGGGCAAAAAGAAGGCTCCCACCCCAAGTTCCTCAAGTGAAGAAGAGGAAGAAGAAGAAAGTGATGATGATGAAGATAATCAACCATGCACATCATCCTCCGAGGACGAAGAAACAATCCGACGCATCGGAAAGGTAATGAGGATGATCCGCAAGATTAATCTAATGGGTGTGCCCCTGTAGGTCGAGGATCTTCTCTTTAACATTGACAGGAAAAAGCAAAGGAAGAGAGGATGCTTCGCATGTGGGGAGAAGGGCCACTTCAGGGACAACTGTCCAAATATGGCCAAACCCAAAAAGGAGAGGAGCAAAGGCAAGGCGCTAACAAGTGTTAGAACTTGGGATGATTCTTCAAGTGAAGATGAACCTCCAAGAACGCGCAGCCACCGGTCCTCATCACGATCATCACACAAAAGCCGTATGGCAAGAGGTAACAAAAGCATTCCATCCTCTAGTGATGAAAGTAGTAGTGATGATGAAGGTGAGGGAAAGGCCTCTCTAGATGAGCTTGTGGAAGCCGTAGAATTTTTCCAGGATGTTTGCACTAAGCAAAAAGCTCAACTTAAAACTTTGAAAAATAATTTGATTAGCTCTCAAAATGATTACAAAGGTTTGCTAGAAAAAATTGAAACTTTTGCAAACTTAAATTGTGAGCTATCAACTAAAATTGAGCTATTGGAATCTAGTGCTTCATCCACTGCTACCAATGATGGCCTTATTAAAAAGAATGAAAAACTTAAGGCTAAGTTAGCTAGCTCTCAAGAAGCTATTGAAAATTTGCTAGAGAAAATGGAAATTCTTAGCATACACAATAATGAGCTAACTACTAAGCTAGAAAACATTGGTAGCACCCCAGCAGCATCTTTAGTTGAAATACCTAAAATAGTTAAGAAAGATGCTTCTACTTCCTGCTTTGATTAAATTGATGATTCTAACCCCTGCAACCAAGTCGTTGTTGAGAATATTGTTGTAGAGACATGTTCGGATGAGGTTGCAAAAGAAAATGAACAATTAAAGCAAGAAGTGGCTCGCCTTGGCAAGGCTTTGTATGACAAGAAAGGCAAAGCCAAACAAATCCGACCTCCACAGGATAACACCACTGCGGGAGTGAACAAGCCTATGGAGGAAGAAACTGTGATTTGTAGGCTATGCCACATGGAAGGCCACAAGTCTTTCCAATGCAAGGCGATGACCGGGGATAAGCAAAGGCAAAAGCTCAAGCAAAAGCCAACAAGCAAAATCTCCAACACCTACATCAAAAAGGTGAACGAAAAGGATGCTACACCATACTTGATCAAGAAGAAAAAGAATGGAAAGGTGATAGCAATCAAGGCCAACAAGCAAGCCAACAAAGGAAAGGGGGCCAAACGCATCTGGGTGCCAAAGGAAATAATTTCAACCATGAAAAGCACCAAGAAGGTTTGGATCCCGAAAGGGAAGTGAGTGGACCGAAGGTCATTGGGAAATTTGGAGACTTGGCAAAGTTGGGATGTATATCATGGGATACATCATATTGGATCAAGTTTATTGCCAAGTGGGTTAGTGAAAATTTTGGACCCAAATTTCCCACCCATGACTAAGGTAACTAGATTTATTGTATCTCTTATTTTTTAGATATGCGTATCTATTTACTTTGCATCTAGTTTACCCTTCTTGCCTAGTATTACATTTGTTATTTACTCTTGTTTAAAATCATGCATACTAGGTAAATCATATGGTAGGATTGCTTGCTTTCAATTCATACACTTAAGAAAACCTACATGGCTTAAAATGTTTATTTAAGCACGGCACATAGCTTCTATATCACTCCATAGTAAATGATGCACCAATTGAAAATTTTGATTTCTACAAATTGTATCATTTAACTTATATGTGCCAAAGTTCAGATGATGGATAATTTGCCCCTCTTTATATCAAATCAAAGTGCATGTCTCCTACAAGTATTCAAAACTTGTATGCACACCTTTAGGGGGAGGTTACTCTATAATCTAACACTTTGAGACTAACACCTTTTCAAGTCTATTTCATGCGATAGTCTCATTGTAAGGAAAATAAGGTCCCCGAAGAAAGACAACAATCTTCCACTGCAAAATCTCCAAGAACTCTCATGTCTCTCAAGTTCACCATTGACTTTCAATTGGTATCTTTTGAGACTACTTTGTATATCATTTACATGTCTTCTCCAACATTTGATTAGACTATATTTCATATCATATACTTCCATGTTGCTAAAAATGCATAAGTACTTAACTCATATTCTGTTACCTATGCATAAGGGAAGTTAGTCTTTTCAAATCATGGCTTGCACCTTTAATTTTCACATGCTTTTTCCTAAGTAGAGGATCTCTGTCAGGGGGAGTATTTCTTCATCTCTAAAAAGGGGGAGAAATTTCTTTCTAAAGAGAACACTCGTTTAGGGGGAGTAATCCTTTCAACTGGTATCATTCATGTGGTTTAATTTAATATCCTTCTAGTGGTATCATTTGATAAAATTCTTGATGAGGGCAAGGTCATATTTTCTTCCTACATGCTTTTAATGTCTTCCTTTTCGGTGGTTGATGCCAAAGGGGGAGAAGTTTAGGGACCAAAGCAATGAAAACTATATCAAACACCAAACACCACAAATTTAAAATTTTATATCTACAAATGGTTTTTCAAGTGGTTTTGGTTATTTGGTCCTAAAATAGGAAGTAAGTGAATTATGGAGTTAGGGGGAGGCTTAAGTCCATAATTTCACATTGAGGGGACAATCATGCACCCTAGCAAGTAGATTGCATATTTTCATTCAATTACTTGTATTATTTGCTTGCTTTGGTTGTGTTGTCATCAATCGCCAAAAAGGGGGAGATTGTAAGGAAAATGGACCCCGGCCATTTGGCTAATTGAGTTTTGGTGTTTGATGATTAACACAACCTGTGGACTAACGCATTTGCTAGTGTTTATAATTGTAGTTCACAGGATGCGATGAGGATTGGACCTAGGCGATGAGGATGCAACACCTCAAAAGAAGACATAAAAAGATGCATAGAAGTCCAAGACTCAAGAACAAAAGAAGCCCGAAGAAATCAGTGAAGAAATCTGAGAAGAGAGCTGTCAGCCAGCGCCTGGTGGCGCACCGGACAGTGCTGTCAGGTGTGCACCGGACTGTCCGGTGTGGCACCGGACAGTCTGCACAGAGAGGCCCACAGACAGGCGCTCTCTGGCTGTAGCACCGGTCTATCCGGTGGGGCACCGGACAGTCAGCACCGGACTGTCCGGTGTGCACCGGACAGACGGCAACGGTCGGATCCAACGGTCGACTGCTACAGGCGCCAACGGTCGGCTGACGTGGCGTGCACCGGACACTGCACAGTGGCTGTCCGGTGGTGCACCGGACTGTCCGGTGCACCCGACGATAGAAAGCTGTTGCTTTCTGTCCAACGGCTAGTTTGGGGATTGGAGGCTATAAATACCACCCCAACCGGCCATTCTCAAGTGTGAGAGCCCAAGCAACATACCAAGGCACATAGTGCATATTTCCAAGAGCTCAAACACCCAAGTGCTTAATAGAATCACTCGGTGATTAGCGTAGGTGCTTTGCGAAGTGCTTAGGTTAGTTAGACCGCTTTAGCGCTTGCTCTAGGTGAACCCTAGTTAGTTGAGTGAGTTTTGTAAAACCACACAACCCCTCGGCTCTTGCGCGAGCCGTTGTAATTGTACCGAGTGGGGCGAGAGTCTTGCGAGACCGTGACAACCGTGTTTGTGTCACGGCCGCCACCGTGTACCGGAGGGAACGAGGCCCGCGGCGTTTCGGCCGGAAGCTTGATAGTGGAGACGGTGGGGAGCGTCCGAGAGGAGCCGGAAGCGGAGCACCACTTGCACGTGGAGAAGGCCCGCGGCTCTCTACGGAGTTACTCGACCGTGGTGCTTGGCCCTCGCGTGGGCTTCCCTTTGCGTAGGGGCACCAACGAGGATTAGTCGGGACCTTACGCGGTTCCGGATACCTCGGTAAAAATACCGGCATCATCCATGAGAGTTTGCTTCTCTACTTTGCTCTTTAAGCTTCCGCATTTACATTAAGCATTTAAGTTTCAATCTTGTATTCATACTTATCTAGTGTAGATTGAAACTTAGCCTTTGTGGTAGAGATAGCAACACTTAGACAAAACCTAGATTGCACTCTCTAGTTTGATTATTTGCATAGGTTTTGCTCTAGGGATTTTATTGTGGCCTAGTTTAGTAAAAGTTTTAGAAGTCCTAATTCACCCCCCCTCTTAGGCGTCACCCGTTTCCTACACAATCAATAATGTAATAATATATTGTATCTATACATATAATCCTCATGTGGACATGTATATGTATTTATCCAGAGAATGGTTGGTTTTGGTAAACTTCCAAAGTACCATCAGGATCCTACAGCAGAAGTGTAAGCCAAAACACTCAACTGTTGGCCTTCATTGAACTATTATATCACTAGTTGTAAATATGTAAGTATGTGTTCATTTCGAATGTATTTATATAAGGCACTTCGTTGCAATCCTAATGACTAATATTTTGTAGGTTCTTATGCCATGAAAATTCAACGAAGGATACACACTTTTCGTAATCGATCATGGTAAAAAGCACATAACTTTTATAGACTTTACACCCACTCAAGATTGGTGTAAACACATGTCATACAAGAGGTTTGCGGAAGCAATTATCATGGCCTCAAAAAAATATAAGATTTCCTACAACAAGAAACGTTCTGGATGGACACAAGATATTTTTTAAGTGGGAACATACAATTCGGTCTGGTGTTCTAATTGACTTAAAAGGGTATTTTCTCAATACCATGTTCTCAACGGTTTAAATTTTCCTATGATAACCATTGTATATAATATAGTTGGTCAAACATTATTCTATAGGGTTAATACCAGCTACTTCATTCTACAAGCTGTGGTCATGTGGGGGAGTGCTAGACGAATGGAATTTGATAGGGTGAGTGGAGTACGTTTGTTTCATGTTCAAACATACATTTTAGTTACATAATATAAATTTGATGTTTTGTTCTCTTATATGTCTTATGTGTAGGATGCAAAGATTCTTCGGAGGAACTTTATTATCGAACTGTTAAGTTACGAGGAAAATTCGTGCAGATATGCCATCCCGGCAAATATACAACAGAGAGTTAACAATATTATTAAAAAGATTAGATTAGTGTACAAGGTGTCAACATATTTACTTATGATTAAGCATTATATATTTACTCTTTAGAAATTATTTGTGTGATTCCATTTCAATCTATTTGGGTAGACATATTTATATCGTTCTGTATCTATGTTTAATAATCACATATTTTGTCATCACTATTGTACTCATGCCGGTTGCTAGGGCCCTAAGTCCATTGAAGGGTCGCAATTTGTGTTCCATGTCATCGCACGGGTACGTTCCTAGTAAACGAAGAAGAATGCATTCTTTGTTACAGGCAAAGAAATCGAATGGCTATAATGCACAAAGAGGAAACGTGGAGTCTTCATTAGACAAAAAAAATTGAGACACACCCTTTTTTTACGGTGATCGTGGATCTGGATATTAGATCCATATGCATACCCTTGTTGTATTTAGTCTCATATATAAAGTACTTGTTAGATGTATATGCATATATCCTTCTTGTATTTAAAAGCATAGTCATTAAAGAAAAGACCGCCACCACGATATTATATTAAGAAACTCAATCAAAGCTCCGACTCAGAAGGGTCACGAAAGCTCGTCTCCTATCCAGCATGAGGGTCTGCACCCTATAGGTCACATCTTTACTCGTGCTTTGAGCCCTTTCATGCCCTACACGAGAATTCGCCCCCGATAGGTCAGCTCATCACGTGTGCACATAGCTAGAGAAACCAACGAATGAGCTTTTTTTAACCTTGGCCTAAAATTCATTCCACTGGGATTCAAACTCAGGACCTAAAGAGTGCAACTCAGACCACCTAATAAACTCAGCTAGATCTCTTTAGCACGTCCTTGGTGTATTTAGTCTCATATAAAGAGTCCTTGTTCTATATGGTCTCTATCATGTATCGATATAGATAGTCAGGTCAAGTGTCCTCATATTGAATATGAAGCCAACTTTAGCACTAGGGTTCTTTCCTTTTTCTATAATTTTTCCCTCACGTGCCGCACTTGCACATGCTACGACCTCACACATCGATGCCCGACACTCTGCTCCCACGCGAGACCAAGTTCCACTTGTGCCTGCAACCCACCCAGTGGCGGAGGACGTACGAAATTTAAGGTGTGGCGGATGATTACATATATAAATTTATATATGTATACTTTCTAGTTTACAATAAATAATTTAAAATGAAGCAACAATTCAAAGTATGTTGTAGCAAACAAATATAAATAGACATTAAAGGATACCTTAATAAAAGTACGAAGATGAATTCATCATTGCTATATTCTCTTAGGTGTGAAGTCTGTCCAAGAAACTAGGATGTATTCTGGCATTCGTTGAAACACATCTGTTGCATCCATATCGCACTGTGTTCCATGACATGAATTCTTCATGAATTCCTGGTCACATTGCATCGAACAGCTTGCGAGCTAGGGTAATGTCCCCGCTCTGGATAGTGGACATAAGCAGGTAAAAGGTAACCATGCATTTGACGCCAGTGTTCCATGCACCATTTCATCAAACACCTTTCGAGCATCAAGCACTCGCCCAACATGCGTGTAGCCCGATAGTAGGATGGTGCTTGTGCGCAAGTTGCTGCCGGCGCTCGACGAACGATAGTTGATGGGACAAGCCAAAGGCTCAGTAGTAATAGTGCCTAGCCAGAGCGGAGAAAGGTTGTACGTGTGGTCACGTGAAGCAGAGCATACGAGCGGCAGGGAAGCGAACAGCCCAAGGCAACCAGGTGGTGGAAGGCGTCGAAGGCTGAGCAGAGCGGTACGGTGCTCTTCTAGTTCTCGGCTGGCCCAAGGTATGGCGTGGGCCATACCTAGCCATACCGGGTCCTCCACCACTGAACCCACCTAACAGATTCGGTTCTAACAGTTTTTGTTAGGTTTTGGTAAAAACACAGGTTTTCTTTTGCATTGTCATCGTCGCCCATCGCTGCTCTACTCTAGACTCTCATCATAAACCGCTACTTTGTCTCATCTTTGACCTCTTCGTTTGGTGGTCTTCCAGTTCCACAATGTCCCATGCTTTTTAATGGTACTGTTGATGCCTTTTCGGAGCGCCAAACACTTAACAAGAACCGTGGCGGTGCTCTCTGGTCAGGCGCGGACGGTCCGCGGCCTGGGGCCGGACGGTCCGCGACCTGGCGTGAGGCGGCGGTGCTCTCTGGTCAGGCGCGGACGGTCCGCGGCACAGGGCCGGACGGTCCGTGACCTGGTGCAGGAGCTCGGGTTCCCTGCCTGATGGCCGGACGGTCCGCGCCCTAGGGCCGGACGGTCCGCGCGTGCGCAGGGGCGGCGGAAGATCGTCGGCGGCGCCTGGATCTCGCTCCCGGGAGGGACCCCGTCGGGGAGGAGAGATCCTAGGAGTTGTCTAGGCTCGGGCAGGCCAACCTAGACTCCTCTAATCGACGTAGAGTCAAGGAGAGGCGGAAGATTTTGGGGATCGAGAGGCTAAACCTAAACTAGACTAGAACTACTCCTAGGATAAAATGCGAAATAGAAGTGTTTGATTCGATTGATTGTCATTAATCGGCCATAAACCTCTCTATTTATAGAGGAGGGGGGCTGGACCCTTTACACAACTGATTCCGAGCTAAATCCGCGAATATAGCTAATAACCGTAGCACAAAACTCGGAACCCTAAACTGCTCTGCGCATGCGCGGACCATCCAGCCCACAGGCGCGGACTGTCCGGACCGCGGACTGTCCAGCCTCGGGGCTGGACCGTCCGCCAGCTCAAAACGGTGCTCAACATATGCCCCCTGCCTTTTGGTGGAGCTGAGCAAACCAAAAGCAACTAACTCGATTTGATTACATCGGTTTTCTTAGGCATCTTGCCACATACTAGGATGATACTGTTTGAGGAAACGCCCATTCAAAGCCTTAGGCAAATCCTTGCCTTGTAATGTTTGTAGCAAATAG
The DNA here is from genome assembly GCA_029449295.1 of Zea luxurians. Taxonomy (NCBI): domain Eukaryota; kingdom Viridiplantae; phylum Streptophyta; class Magnoliopsida; order Poales; family Poaceae; genus Zea; species Zea luxurians. The sequence continues at coordinate 105,927,893 of JAOPSE010000006.1, read as the reverse complement.
GCGTTGCCAGACATCACCTGTTTTACTTTATAAGGACCCTCCTAGCTTGGCGACCATTTCCCAAACTTTCGGTCTTTATTCCTTAGAGGCAGAATGGTCTTCCACACCAGGTCCCCTACTTGAAATGATTTTGCTTTGACCTTCTTGTTATAGGCCCTGGCTACCATGATCTTGTCCTTTTCTGTTGCCCCCAAAGCTATCATCCTCTTGTCAGTCACCTCATCAATATTATCCATCATTGAATTATAATAATCAGTAGCAGTTAGATCATTTTGTCTGGCGAACCTGACAGCATTCAAACTTATTTCCCAGGTAACACTGCTTCTTGCCCATAGACAAGCTCAAAAGGAGATACTTTAGTAGCCCTATGTTTAGAAATTCTATGAGCCCATAAAGCTTCAGACAAAATCTTATGCCAATGTTTAGGATTATCAGATATCTTCTTTTTTATCAAATTAATCAATGTCCTATTACTAGACTCGGCCTGTCCATTGGCCTGAGCATAGTATGGAGATGAATTAAGCAACTTAATTTTATATAATTCAGCAAATTCACGTACCTCCTTTGACATAAAAGAAGTCCCTTGATCTGTAGTCAAGGTCTGGGGAATGCCGAATCTATGAATAATATGCTCAGTTATGAACTCAATTACCTCCTTGTGTGTCATGTTCTTCAGAGCAACGGCTTCAGTCCATTTGGTAAAGTAGTCAGTGGCAACTAACACGAACCGATGCCCTTTTGATGATGAAGGATGAATTTCTCCAATAAAGTCTAATCCCCATCCTCTGAAAGGCCAAGGCTTGATGATAGGATGCAATTCGGCTGCAGGGACCAACTGTAGGTCGCCGAATTTTTGACACACCTGGCAACCCTTGTAGTACTTGAAACAATCAGCTATCATGTTAGGCCAATAAAAACCAGACCTTCGCAACAGCCATTTCATCTTTGGAGCCGATTGGTGGGTACCACAAATTCCTTCATGTACTTCGGTCATGGCCAATATAGCATCATCTGGGCCCAAGCACTTAAGCAAGACATCGTTGACTGTTCAGCGGTAGAGTTCATCACTCATCAAAACATACTTGAAAGCTGTTCGCCGAATGTTCTTATCTGTCCTGATATTGGGATTTCATAAATAATTAAGTATAGGTGTCCTCCAATCACTTGCATCGGCTTCATTGTCAGCCGAATCAATTAAGAGGACATTTCTGGTAACCCCGGACGGTCCGGCGTCATCACGCGGACGGTCCGCGACCTGGGAATTTGGCTCTGCACTGGTTATCAGATTTTCAGTTTTGTGAAATTTCCCTCTCTTTATCCGATAACCTGATGCATCTTGTGCCAAATCGTTAGCTCTATGATTCTCAACTGTAGAGATATGCCGAATACTGAATTCGTCAAAAGAATGGATTATGCTCCAACATTTCTCAAGGTAACTATTTAGATTACCATCAAAACATTGATATTCTTCTAACACTTGTTGGACAACCAGCTGAGAATCACCAAGTACCTTCACATGTTTTACTCCCATACCATTTAAAAGTTCTAAACCGAATAGGAGGGCCTCATATTCAGCTTGATTATTAGTGCAATAAGTTTTCAATCGGCTAGAGAAGTCGAAGGAGACATTACTTGGTGAAACAAGTACGATGCCAATTCCTTGCCCTTCATTGCAAACCGATCCATCAAAATATAAGGTCCAAGGAGCAATAGTGAGGTATGACATGTCTAGTTCATGAATATCATTAATCCGATGTTCTACAATGAAATCCGCTACGACTTGGCCTTTCGTAGATTTCAATGGTTCATAGGTCAAGTCATATTCTATGAGTGCATAAGCCCACTTACCAATTCTACCACTCATAATTGTGTTATGCAACATGTATTTGATCACATCGGCTTGACCAGAAACAGTGCAATGACTAGACAGTAAATAACATCTACATTTGGTGCAAGCATAAAACAAGCATAAGCATAATTTCTCAATAAAAGTGTACCTTGTTTCAGCATCCACCAACCTTCGGCTTAGATATGTCACCACATGCTCCTTCCCCTCAGTTTCTTGTGTCAGAACAGCCCCAATGACCTTATCTTCAGCTGCAATGTATAATCGGAATGGTACTCTTGCTTGTGGCGCTTTTAATATGGGAGCCAAAGATAAGTATTTTTTGATGAGATCAAATGCTTCTTGCTGTTCTGCCCCCCCAAGCGAATTTGGCATCATTCTTAAGCCGAAGGATAGGGGTGAAGGCATCAATCTTCCCGGCTAGGTTAGAAATAAACCTTCGTAAATAATTCACCTTGCCGAGAAACTTCTGCACTTCGACTTTACAAGTCGGAGGTCCCACATTCCGAATAGACTTGATTCGGTCAGGGTATATCTCTATACCATGTTCATGGATGACAAATCCTAAAAACTTACCAGCCGACACTCCAAAAGCACATTTACGTGGGTTCATTTTCAAACCATACCGACGCATTTTATCAAAGGCTTTGCGCAAATAAGCTATATGAGGACCAAACTCAGCCGATTTGACTACAATATCATCAATGTAGACTTCCACAGTGTTTCCTAACAACTCATGGAAGATCAAATTCATAGCCCTCTGATAAGTAGCACCAGCATTTTTCAGACCAAATGTCATGACAACCCACTCAAATAAACCAATGAAGCCTGGACATATAAAGGCTGTTTTAGACGCATCTTCTTCGGCCATGAAAATCTGATTATATCCGGCATTACCATCAAGAAAGCTAATAATTCTATTTCCTGATGCATTATTGATTAATGTGTCGGTTATGGGCATGGGATATTCATCTTTAGGAGTTGCTCTATTTAAATTGCGAAAATCAATGCATACTCTAAGCTTACCTGACTCTTTCTTCTCCACTGGCACAATATTGGAGACCCACTCTGCGTATCTGCAAGGTCTGATAAAATCAGCTTCTAGCAGCCGGTGGATTTCGTCCTTGATGCGTGGGAGAAGATCTGGACAAAATGTTCTAGCTCTTTGCTTGAAAGGTCTGAAACCAGATTTAATAGACAGCCGATGCTCTACGATCTCTCGGCTTAATCCAGGCATCTCATTGTAATTCCAAGCAAAGCAATCTGAATATTCTTTCAATAGACCGATCATCTCATCTCTAGGATCGGTCTCCAGGGTCTTGTTTACAAAAGTCGGCCTTGGAGTTTTACCATCTCCTATGTCAATCTCCTCCAAAGAATCAGCCGATGTAAATCCCTGTCCTAGTTTATCAAGATCTCTGAATTCCTCTATCATGTCCCCCACAGAGGAATCAGATGATATTTGTGTGATGGCGGACTTTCCGGTCTCGGGGACCGGATCATCCGTAATACTGTCTTTTCGCTGCGGTAGATGTTCGGTCTTAAAGTCCGAACTATTTTGTGAAAGACCAGACCATCCGACTTTGAGAGCCGAACTGTCCGTGATCAAAGACTCATGAACTTTGTGTGTATTCATCATTTAAACTTTATTGAGGATTTAGCCGATTCTCCATCAGCTATAGCATTACAGGAATGAAACCTTTCTTATCTATACTTATGAACTGATAGTCAGAAAAATCTACTCCTGTGAGACATGTAGCAGTCTCATAAGTCCAGAGTACAGGGGCATCGGCCACAGCGATGCAGGCCGATACATCAGCATGTACTTGTTCTACATCATCGCCTACCCATTGTATTAGCATTTGATGTAATGTAGAAGGTATACATTGATTGACATGAATCCAATCTCTGCCTAGAATTAAACTATAATTTCCTTCTACATCAGCGACGAAGAATGCAGCAGTAAGGGTCTTAGTCCCGATGGTTAATTCAACGGACGTGACTCCCCTAGCTTTAATCGAACTATCCCCAACACCGCTGAGGGTCATGTTGGTCTTGACAAGTTCGTCATCTTGTTTACCTAATTTTCTGTATAATGAATAAGGCATTAGATTTACAGCCGCCCCTCCATCTACCAACAACTTAGCAATCGGTATTCCATCAATGTGGCCGCGCACGAAGAGCGGCTTTAAATGATTTACCGATTCCTTTGGTTTAGTAAAGGCGGCTTCTTTAGGACCAAAATCAAACTGGGCAACAATAGGCTCATCGTCGCTGATAATAGTACAATCGGCAGAAAATGTAATAACATTTACATCCATACCTGGGCGTTCTGGAGAAGCCTCATAGTCGACCAGGTCTTCTCCCAGCAGGTCATCCTCTTCCATTGATGTCGGCGTGTCGTCGGAGGCTTCCTGGCGAACGGCGGACGGTCCGCGTGCGGGGGCCAGACGGTCCGCGCCTGGTGTAGGTTGTGCAGAGGCTTCCTGGTGAAGGACGGACGGTCCGCGCGCAGAAGACGGACGGTCCGCGCCTGGGTGTAGATTGACTTTATATTTCTGTGGCCGTTTGTTTTTTCTCAATGGCCTTTGGTCTCCATTTCTTTTGCGGTGGCGGGTATAGTGGATGTGTGTCATTAAATGTTTTCTCTGCCTCCTTCTCCTGGCTCTCCTTTGCTCTTAGACGCTGTAATTTTCTCTTTTGGGACCGTGTCAATCCCGCTGGGCACCATCGAGTCATGGAGTATTTTGGATCGGCTGTTTTGATGGTAGCCGTATCCTTTTCAGTTGTGTTGGCCGATTCACCAAAAATCATCGGCCCTTTATTGTCTCCCTGTATGATAACATCTGCAGTGCCTATTTTGATGATGTCCTTTTTTTGTTGTTCTTTGAGTTGCTACAGGCATATGCCCCCCTGCCGGATTGGTCGGCCTTGGAGGCCGAGTAGTCCGGCAATCTTGTTGGGCCTGTGCCTGGTGACCGGATTCAGCAGCGCTCAATCGGTCTCGTACTGGCGGCGCCAACCTGTCAAAAACGGATGTTTGGGGTGCCCCTAGGCGGGGTACTGTGGCATCCCACATGGATATGGTGGCATACCCCACATTTGATTTGGGACATATGGTGGAGGTAAGTATGTGTATGGATATGGCATAGACGGATAAGGGGGTGGAGGTGTCCATGTTGGTATGTTAGGTCTCAATTGTACAGTATGACCTTTCATTTCTTTCGATTGGTGGGGTGATCCAATCGGCCTGACCTGACGTTGCTCATGAATGGGTGAGCGGGGTCGCTTTGCTGGCCGGTTACTAGGGCCGGCCTTCTTTTTCACGTATTTAGACATCAATTGATCGAAAGTCGGGCTAGGCTTGATCAGCCGACCAGCTGCTTTAAATGTATTTGTTTTCCACGTACCTATCTCTGGTCGTCATGGTTTGAAGGTACATAGCCGCTGCGAGTCCTGAGTATGGCCGGACCGTCCGGAGAAGCGTCGGACCGTCCGTGTCTGGATGGTGGACTGTCCGCGATGTGCAGCACGGGTTCCCGCAACTGTCTCCCTGTCTACGCTTGCCCCCCAGTGCTAGAGGCTGTGATGGTCACCTTCAGAGTCTCCCCTCCATCGGGAGTCTTCTCGACCACCACTTTCCTGCAAGAAACTTTACAATCCCCATCGGCCTTTTTAGCATCGCTGATGATCGTTTATTTGCTTTTGCCCTTATCGGCTGTGTTTGGCCGAACCAGGACTTTCTTGCCCTCGAAGTCGATCATGTTCATCGAAAAGGGCTCTGTATCCACCTGCATTTCCTGAAATTTCAATCGTCCTTCGTTAATGGCCGATTGAATATGTCACCGAAACACATTACAATCATTAGTGGCATGAGAAAATGAGTTATGCCACTTACAGTACGCACGACGTTTTAGTTCGTCGGTGGATGGAACAGTGTGATTTATTTTAATGTTGCCATTTTTGAGTAATTCGTCAAATATTTTATCACACTTACCAACATTGAATGTAAACTTAACCTCCTCTTGTCGTTTCTTTTGAACCGGCTGTAAGGAGGAACAAGCCGAAGATTTGGCCTGTTTTGGCCAAACCATTTCAGCAGCATACACTTCTGTTGATTCGTCATCTGAGCTACTTTGGTCGCATTCTACTATATGTACGTTGTGACGCATTGCTTTAGCAGTTTCTTTGCTCCGGCTTTCGCAAGCCAAAGCTCTCTGGTTAACTGTGCTGGTGTAAAAAATTGGATGCCTTCTAATCTTTCTTTTAAATAATATCATAGACCATTAAAGGCTAATCCTACTAGCTGTTTTTCTGCTAAATGAATTTGAAAGCATCGGTTTCTTGTATCTCAGAATCTCCGGATGTAATCATTAACCGATTCATCTTTTGTCTGTCGCAATGACACTAAATCTACCAAATCCAACTCATAGTCACCGGAGAAAAAGTAATCATGAAATTTTTGTTCTAGATCCCCCCATGATGAAATGGAATTAGGAGGTAAAGTGGCATACCATGCAAACGCGGTTCCTGTTAGAGATAATGAAAATAAACGCACGCGAAATGCCTCTGTGTCGGCCAATTCTCCCAATTGTGCTAAGAACTGGCCTATATGTTCGCGCGTGTTTTTCCCTTGATCACCCGAAAATTTTGCGAATTCGGGTATTCTAGTTCCCTGTGGGTACAGGTGGTGATCAAATCGGCTGTCATAAGGTTTCCGATATGATTGCCCCCTAGGGACCATGCTTACTCCGAGCTTATCTTGGAACGCCCCGGCTATTTCTTCCCTCACTATATCAATGGCAGCCAGTGCAAGACCACCGGCTCTCTGGTCAAACATAGGTGGGGTTGGTTGTATGTTAGTAGGTTGTCTTTCCCCCCATTGGTTTGAGCTATGTGGTGCATTTCCATTTACCCTATATGGCTCATAGGTTTGATCGTTTCTTTCCGGCCTTCTAGGTGGGGCCGGAAAGCTTTCCTGGGCTCTGGATCCTGAATTAATGGGCTGGTGCACTGCATAGTGTGATGGGAAGTGTTGCTGGGACGGGCGAGGATTCAGGTAATAATCCTCCTCAAAAGACTCATGCGCGGACTGTCCGGATACGTACCCGGACCGTCCGTGGTTATATGCGGACCGTCCGTCGTTGTATGCGGACCGTCCGACTGGGTAGTTTGGGTTCTGTGCCGTGTGTGGTGGCTCGGGCGCATATCTAGGTAACTCATTAAAAATAGGCCCGACTGTTGCTGGCCCGGACGGTCCGCGCTCACGTGCGGACGGTCCGGGCATGTGCAGATCGGCTGATTTGTTGCCGATTTGCGGTTGCTCAGGGTATGTGTCCATCGGCATCCCATAAAGGGGTTGTGACTGGTCGTGACAACCTGTAGCCGATGTATTACGCGTGTTACCCTCTAACTCAACCTCGTGCGAAGGAAAATTTGCAATATTAGATTTATCAAATGCACGTACTAGTCTCTTAAAATCGCTTTGCATACCCCCTATGATGTTCTGCATTTGGTCATGTTGCCCTTCTACATAATTTCTAAGGGATTGTAGCTCGTTGGTATTACTTACATTGGGGATATCTGGTGTGGGTTGGAGCGAAGCCGGATCCGTCGCCCGATGTCGGACGACCTTGTTGTTCCTGTCCACTATGAAGTTGGCCAAGAATTTTGTTTTTGCCTCCTGGATCATACGCTCCTTGTGCTCCTCGAACTGGAGCTGTTCGTCAGCCGGCAATGTGTCCCAAGTCGGCTCTATGATGTTGCTTGGGGAAATATCAGAGCTATCCCTTGAACCAGCCATTGAGGGCCGATTTGATGACTCTGTATTTGTCTTCCCCAGCGGAGTCGCCAAAAAGTATGTTGACGCCTTTTCGGAGCGCCAAACACTCAACAAGAACCGTGGTGGTGCTCTCTGGTCAGGCGCGGACGGTCCACGACCTGGCATGAGGTGACGGTGCTCTCTGGTCAGGCGCGGACGGTCCGCGGCATAGGGCCGGACGGTCCGTGACCTGGTGCAGGAGCTCGGGTTCCCTGCCTGACGGCCGGACGGTCCGCGCCCTAGGGCCGGACGGTCCGCGCGTGCGTAGGGGCGGCGGAAGATCGCCGGCGGCGCCTGGATCTCGCTCCCGGGAGGGACCCCATCGGGGAGGAGAGATCCTAGGAGTTGTCTAGGCTCGGGCAGGCCGACCTAGACTCCTCTAATCGACGTAGAGTCGAGGAGAGGCGGAAGATTTTGGGGATCGAGAGGCTAAACCTAAACTAGACTAGAACTACTCCTAGGATAAAATGCGAAATAGAAGTGTTTGATTCGATTGATTGTCATTAATCGGCCGTAAACCTCTCTATTTATAGAGGAGGGGGGCTGGACCCTTTACACAACTGATTCCGAGCTAAATCCGCGAATATAGCTAACAACCGTAGCACAAAACTCGGAACCCTAAACTGCTCTGCGCATGCGCGGACCGTCCGGCCCACAGGCACGGACTGTCCGGACCGCGGACCGTCCGACCTCGGGGCCGGACCGTCCGCCAGCTCAAAACGGTGCTCAACAGGTACCAATTACCGTGACTACGTTCCACGCATGCGTCTACACATGTGTGGTTTGCGCCTTTATGAGTTACTCGCCAGTGATTTGCCATGTCCTACCTGTCCTACTGCTCCTACATCATCTATGATTTCAGAGATGGCTACTCACAAGGAGTTATTTGCGGATTATGATGGTCATGTGTCCTCTTAAGACTTATTAGTGCTATTCTTGACTCTAGTATGGAGGACCATCTTGTTATTGATATTATTAAGATTGAGTTTGCACATCAAATGTGGGCTTTTCTGTGTGATCATTATAAGCCTACTAATAAGTCTACCTATCTTGTTGCTATTCGTCAGGAGCAACTCTATGATAGAGAGATTCTATAGTTGATGAGTTCTTCGCTCAAATGTCTACTGTTTAGCGTCAGCTTGATACACTTGATTCTCGGTTGTCAGCAGATACTTGTCAATCTTGCTAGGATCAAAAGGCTACACTTGAGTTTTGTGAGTTCTTGACCTGGCTTTGTGAGTTTAAGCCCCTTTGTTCTCAGCTGCTCGCTTGTCATCCCTGCGATGGAAGTTATTGGTAGTGTCTGTAACGAGAAGACATGTCTGCGTGAAGCTAGCGTGTTGCAGTCTTCATCAATGTTGATCTTGGTTGCTCGTTCATCATCTTCTTGATCTCCTACTAACCCGTCGATGATGTTTGATGTCGTCTTCAGTTGCATCTCCTTTTGTGCATGGGGTTGCATGGTTTTCATTATGCTTACTGTGATCGTGAGGGGCATGTGAAAGCCTACTGTTTCAGTAAGAAGGCTGCAGGTCGCTATTCTTCATAGGATATTGGTGATGTTATGTCACACCGAATTTAAGGATAAATTTATATGCATCTTATATATATGTTATGATTAAATTTTACACATATGATGACTCAATGTGTAGAAACTAGTGTCACAAATTTATTGTATAAGTATAATGTCTTTACACAAATAACTAAATAAAGAAACTAAACAACGATGACGATGACGATCCCGATAATGAACCACAGGTAGGTTGACCGGAGCGACAATAGCCCTGAACTTCTCGAACTCGTAGTAGTAGTCTTTCTCTTGCTGACCTAATTCTGAGAAACAAATCCTGCAAGGGTGAACTCACTTATAGTAGGGGCTCATCAACTGTGTAGAAAAAAAGTATAGTGTAAGATTTACCAAAAAAAAGTTTGAGGCTAAGCATTAGATTTTAATTAAGTTGATCAAACTTTTATTAGTAATTGCTAGTAAATATCAACTCAATTAAATGGTAAACTAAAATGTCACCAATAAAGCAACCGCATACATGTCGATTTAAATTTACTTCTATATATTAATCATGTGAGAGTCTCGACCCGGTCGTAACCGTCAGCACGATTGATATATATATTTTACACTCTGCAAAGGTTGCACATTTTTACCCATAAGTCGTGTTACCCATTTATCACGGTTTAGCTAGACCCTACACCTCTTCCAAGGAGGTAGAGCAAGGTTCACTATGATACCTTTATAAAGTTCCACTCGTATGAGAAAAACTCGCTACGGATTTAAGCAGAGATGGTATAGAACTATAGACCATCCCGAGGTCTAAAAAACCATCGCAGCATGGTCAACCCCATCACTATATTTGAGTAACTCCTCCCCGCTTGCCCTTTCGTGTAAGATTCTCACGCACTAGCTTCCCTTATTAATTAGCCAAGACCAGAGACCATATAGTCTACGTGGTTACACTGTTTTTTCGGAGTGGCGTTCCGTATTCTAATTAAACAAGTGATTTTATCATGCATAATATGTATACTAGCAACAATAAATCATGCTTAGTGTATCATTTTATCCTATAACTGAGTAGAGCAATAGCAAATCTACTCAGTAATCTCTACTACTTATTAAGTAAGCAATAGTAGTCTGCCGTTCTGCCGTTCTGCCCTCCCCCATTCCGCGCGCAGAAAAAAAAATTAAACAATGCCTCCTCAGGAATCGAACCTTGGATCTATTGAGCAGAATACCTAGCCTTGCACCCTCTAGCCAACATGACTCATGTTGAATTGTGTACAACTTCAACTAAGACGTCTTTTGTGTTTAACCCGCCGTTCACTCTGTATGCTCACTGAGTCTAGAAAAACATTTATAGCTTAGCCCCTGATCTTTCTGAAATTTGGGACGCAGTCCAGGAAATAAAGAAAATAGGGAAAAGGAATTTAGAAATTGATTTTTAGTTTAAAAATAATTGCAGAAACCCATTTAATTCATGGAAATTTTATATTAAATCCAAATGAGTTCATTCCAATTTCTATAATTCTATAATATTATTTTTATCACATAATACCTCTGTTTTGTCATGAAAACAACAATAAAATTGATTTCCTAATTAATCCTATATCATACATAGAAACTTTGGAAATTCGTAACTTCCCCATTTTAATTCCAAATTGAACTGTTCCAGTTGTGTTAGTCTCGTATGAATATTTACTACACAGTAACAACATTGATTATATCATGTTTCATACTTTTATAATTAGATATTTATTTATCCTATGTTAATTGGGTTAATCTATGTCTATTGGATTAATTTATTTAATATATTAATATAGTATTCTAACTTTATGGTTATACGATGTTTGACCATTTGTCTTGCAAACACACACTTACCTTTTTGTTTAAGCAAAAGCGTATGGTGGTACGTGTCCGATGACTAATGATGTACGAGGGAATTTCTTCCGGTATGTGTGAAACGTGCTCTCCAATAATGAGACCATGCAAATTGTGACATATATCGAAGTCTGCATGATACTGATGGTTGCAATGTAGTGATGAAACAGATAGATTATAAATAACAAAATTTATGTATGGCCAGAATCACAAATTGATTATGAAACATTTTCTCATAACGGTATAACACATATTTTGTATATAAGTTATCGTAGTATACTGGTATTATATATTCCCGTTGTAACGCACGGGCATTCAGCTATCATGTATAGAAGTCTGCACGGTATTGTTGGTTGCAATGTAGTGATGAAATAGTTAGATTGAAATAACAAAATTTATGTATGGCTAGGATCACAAATTAATTACGAAACATTTTCACATAACAGTATAACACACATTTGTTCATAAGTTATCATGATATTAAATGTTTCTGTTGCAACGCACGGGCACCCACCTATATGTGTTTATGTCTACATCTATGACAGGAAACACATCTACTACATCTCTCTCCAAGCTCACTTGCTACCATTGCACAATGCGTAGTAGTAGATAAGTATCACCGAGATTCTTGAATTATATTTTTGGATGGAGGTAATATTATTTAAAGAAGAGCTTTGCATGCTATTTCTTTTGTTTGAATAATGCATTATACTTAAATTCCCTTTTTTGCATGTGTGACATTTTTTCTTCGTAATATTTTTTCCATGGATCAGACTTGTGAGTCATTTTCATAAACCAACGCCAAGCATGAATCCATGTTTCCTACTTCAAACCCCGAACAAACTCCATGAGCAGGAGGCACTCGCGTTGTCGTCGCTCATCGATGACGAGAAAAAGCTTGGCGACTGTCAGTTCGACCTCTAAAAGCAGTCTTATGTGGTCGCATGCGCTGCTGTGTACGACAAGCTCCCGCGAAGCCGCCGCTTGGACGTGGTCCAGAGCAGCTGCACCACGTTGTCCATCGTTAAGCAGGGGGGCCTCATGGTTGTCGCCAACGTCGATGACTCTCGGGTTGTTCTGGACACCGCATCCGATGACGACGCCATCACACCGTCCAGCTCATCGTCCACCTGAAGCCCAACCTGCCACGTAAGTCGCTATTGACCGGACATGAATTCTTGTGCGCTGGGACGATGGACGTTGCTGACGTTGTGTGAGTGTCCTCGAACATGATGTATGTAGTGGAATAACGCATCCGGTGGTGCAACGGCCAGGGGTACTACCTCGCTGATGAGCCTGGGGTGCACTTCGTTTGGCAGCTCAACCAAGAGTCATCGGTACTCGTCATGTCGCGTGCGTTCGATGACTACTATATCGAGGATTGTAGCGTCATCTTGGCGCCGAAGGTGACACAGAGGAGGATCGACAACAGTGACCAGTTCGTCATCCTCGCCACCGTCAGGGTAGCTTTTGTGTCGGTCTGCCTTTAATTCTCTTCGCAAACACATACACACTTACCTTTTTGTTTAAGCAAGAGCATATGGTGGTGCGTGTCTGATGACTAATGATGTACGAGGGAATTTTTTCGGCATGTGTGGAACGTGCTCTCCAATGATGAGACCATACAAATCGTGGCATGTATCGAAGTCTGCATGATACTGATGGTTACAATGTAGTGGTGAAATAACTAGATTAAAATAACAAAATTCATGCATGGCTAGGATCACAAATTGATTATGAAACATTTTATCATAACAATATAACACACATTTTGTATATAAGTTATCATATTATATTGATATTATATATTCCCGTTGCAACGCACGGGCATTCAGCTAGTAAGTATATGAGGTATAAACAAGGTATAGGGAAAACAGATATAGGTAACACAGTATATCAGGTATAGACAAGGTATAGGGAAAACAGATATAGGTAACACATTAGTTCTCATCAGATTAACCGCAAGAAAATGAGGTTTGAATGCACTAGAGCTATTCCTACCGGTGTTTCATTACTCCTGTACTTGGTCGGCGGATTGTGCACGAACCCAATCACTTTGGCCAGTGCGCCCATGTAAAGATCGATCGCTCCAGGACTAGGATACCAGCTTTCTGGTGGTGTAATACGCGCGTCTTCGTCGTCCTTGACCTGCTCCTAGCAGTAGCAGTCTCTCGAGAAAATCTGTGCCCAAATCAAACGTCAGTGGCAGCGTACAGGTGCAAGTATACGCCGGTTTTGTCAAACGGACGAGCTGGCGTGGCCTCTGCTTTCTTGGTCACGGCTCACGGGCCTGCCTGCGACCTTGATGAGCTACTACGAGGACGACAAATCCGCTGCGTGCTGGGACAATAAGACGAGTTTATGGTGGCACTGGCACATGCGCTGGATCGCGGAGCTGTAGAATCGCCAATGCGGAGAGCTTAAACAATCTCGCCAGCCGAATCTCGTCGATCAGATCAGATGGCAGACAAAATAAGGATCACGGAGTGTGCAGAGATATCCAATCCAAGCACATCGGAGGTGCTCATTGAAGAGAGAAGATCCTTGGGTCCGGAAAAGGAGACGAGATCCTGTCCTGGGCAGCGCCAGGAGGGGGAGGAGTTAATACCTGCGCCCCCTGGCACGTGTGGGTCGCCCCGCGCCCCCGTCCCGTATGAAAAAGCTCACTGGCCGGACCGCCGGACCATCCCCGTACCGAGATCTCGCGGATTCACTCGCCGCACTGGGGATCTCCTGACCGATCGCTTCCTTTCCCCCTTCCGTAACAGGCAAGAAGCGCGCCCCCCGCGCGTGTATATAAGCGCGCAGCGCCGGCCCAAGGCTGGGCAAGACGGCGGGTCGTCGGAGTCGACAGGGGAGTCCAAGCTTCAGATGGCCAGCGTCGGTGGAGCAGTGGCCGGGGGCGTGGGGGCGCCGACGCCGCACGTCCTCGCGGTGGACGACAGCTCCGTCGACCGCGCCATCATCGCCGCCATACTCCGGAGCTCCCGGTTTCGTGGTGCGTTGCAAGCTGCTGGGCAGGCACCAGGCAGGCGGGCGTTCCTGTGGTCTCGGTACTTAGTTCAGTTCTTGATGCAAATTGTTTTGGTCTTGTGCGTTCGTGCAGTGACTGCGGTGGAAAGTGGGAAGAGGGCCCTGGAACTGTTAGGCACGGTATTGTTATATAGCTGTGTGTGTGTTTTTTACTAAAATTTATTACGCCTTTATTTCTCACCCTTGTTTTCGGGTCGTATTGTATGTATCCTACGATATAGGAGCCGAACGTGAGTATGATAATCACCGATTACTGGATGCCAGAGATGACGGGATACGAGCTGCTCAAGAAGGTCAAGGTAAAGATGATCTGTCGACTAGCCCATTCTGCATTTAGCAACGTGAAATCTGAGCCTTCATTTAAGATCGCTGACTAATGAAGATCCGTGCATGCAGGAGTCGTCCAAGCTGAAGCAGATCCCGGTGGTGATCATGTCCTCGGAGAACGTCTCGACCAGAATCAGAAGGTAATAAGCAATCATCACATACGACTAAAGATGTAGCAGTAGCACCCGTACCTACGTCTAATGATCTAACGCCGTGCCTTGCCCCCCTCCCGTGTCTAATCTAATCTAATCTAATCACAGATGCCTGGAGGAAGGAGCAGAGGATTTCCTGGTGAAGCCCGTCCGCGCGTCGGACGTGTCGCGCGTCTTCAGCCGCGTGCTCCGGTGAGCGCCGGGGTTGTCCATGGACTCATGGAGCGGGGCTGGCGCGCGCGCGCGCGGCTTCTGCTTTTTTTTTTTTTGTAGGGGCTCTCGGGATGGCAGGCGCGGGAAACGAAAGTCGTATAGGGGTAGTCGGTGTCTGTATTCTGTAATCCAAGTGCTGTGATGTAGCCGTGTGGTGTGGTTACGTTTTCTTGTGTTGGCATGGTATACTTAGCCAAGGCCAGTCTACAAAGACTGGTTGGTCTTCGTGTGTCTCTACACTTCCTTAGCCTCGTTGGATTTTGCACCTGTTCATCGAAAACCAATCCTATGCAGTTACTTCTTATCACTGACATGTGGGTCCAAATCTAGATCAGGTCCACATGTCAGTGACCCATCTGCAGTTATCTCAAGAGAAGTAACTGCAGAGGATCGTATTGTCTGGTCTTCAGTTATGTATGAGCTTGGTTTGGTCTAGAGATTTGGTTGGTTGATTAAAGATGGTGACAATTTGACGGTGCACCTTGACTTTGCCATCCACGGTGTCTTCTCAACGTCCTGCACCCCTAACTCTCTCGGCTCATAATGACACTAAATGAGGTCTCTAAGATTTTTTTGGCACTGCTCCACTTCACCAAAACTAAATATGTTCCAGCAAGTTTACAAATTACAATAGAGTAACTCTATAAAATTTAGAGATTATGAGTTATCCATTTATATGTTCCATAAAACACCTAAAATTGACCTTGGACGCCACTTTTTTTTTTCCTAGAACGAGGTTTACAGAGATAGCTATCCTTATTTAAATAGCGCGGTTACAGGCAAAGCTGAATAAGGTGGAGCAGACTTGTCGGGATTGGATCTCCAGGCCCTCAGAGGATGGAGAGAGAACCGCCGAGGTAAATCCACCCATGGATGACCCTCACGCACCAAGCTTGGGGTCAGGGTGAGGCGGAGCAGGGGGCAGACGAACCGTTAAGGAACCACTCGAGTGGGTTCCACGTGTGGCCGACTAACTGCTCTTATCGTCAATAATTGCGCACACCGTATTAACTACGTCTGGCACCGAGCCATGACACATGGAGTTGGTCCACCTTCCACTCATGGCCTACAAGCCCTAAGCCTGAGTCCTCTGACGCCCTACCAAGCATGCAAGACAACGAAGGAAAGCTAGAGATCAGGCTACGAAGACCAAGGGTCAATGTGGGAAGAGATGGACGTTGACGCTCGGACTCCCGTCACTAGCACACCTCCCCAACAGTCTTAAAGAAGCACGGACGTAGATTTACACGAGGACGGATATCAACGCACGACAAGACTTTTACCAGGGGTGAACAGCTCTATTTTACCCTCTGAGAGAAGATATCTGTAACCGACGACCTCCTCCTTGGTCTATAAAAGGAGGAGGGTCGGCCCAATGAGACGAGAGAGGCTAGACGAGGGGCGTCGGATGATAGAAGATTGACGACATAAGAGAGGGGTTTGAGACGACATAAGGGTCCGAAATCAAGAGCAAACAAAGAATACGATCATCTAGCCGAACCACACATAGAGACTTGGAATCCTTCCCTCTCTCGTTCGCTTCTAACCCCTAGGGATGGCAATTTTACCCGCGGGTTCGGATATCCACGGATATCCGACCCGTCGGTTTCGGATTCGGGTACGAAATTTAACCCGCCGGTCTCACCCATACCCGACCCGTGATAAAATCGGGTCGGGTACGGGTTTTATATTTCACCCGCGGGTCCTGGCGGATATCCGAATTATTCTCAGTTTTCAGCCCACCAGTCCAGAAACCGAAACCGGCCCAATGTCCAGTTTTCACCCAGGGAACCCTAGTCTCGGTCTCTCCTCTCTGGCTCTCTCAGACTCTCACGCGTCTCTCTCTGTGACTCTGTCTCGCTCTCATCCGCCAGCCGCCTTCACGCCCAGCGCCCCAGCCACAAGCAGCCGCCACCCCACCCACCGGCCGCCGGCGGCCAGAAAGGCCAAACCGTAGAAACCGAGTGTCTCTGCCGTGTGCCGTCCAGCATCCCTGCGTGACAGTGTCCGGCGTCCCTGCCGTGGGTCGTCCAGCGGTCCAGATCCGGCTGCCGTGGTGCGTTCCTGCCGTCCAGGTCCAGGTCCGGGTTCGAGCAGGCCTTCGTCGACGCCATCACCAGGCTCGGCCGCGTCGGCGTCAAGACCGACCCGTCGCTGGGGGACGTCTGCCGCGACTGTGCCTTCCTCAACTGAAAAAGGATGGAGACCTGGTTTATATCTCACACAAGTGTTCATACACAATCTAGAGTGAAGTTTTTTTGTTGTTGTTGTTATTATCATGTCAGGTATGAGCACAAGGTTGAATTAATGGTTAATGCGATTGATATACTGTAAGTGGCACTTGCATTGGTAGGCCAAGATGTATTCCTTTTCCTTGTTGATTTTGTTTCAATGTTGTGTTCGTGGGTGGACGTAGGGCTGGTAATGTTTCACGATTAAAATGTTTGATTTGATTCTTACGTTTTATAGTGTTCGTGGGTGGACGTGGACTGCAAAATGCGCGTATGCTTGATCCAGATAGGCCACAGCCATAGCAGAAGTGCAGCCAGCTTGTTGCAATCGAGTGGAAATGGCTTTCTTGTGGAATTCATTCTTTCAGCACAGCCAGCTGCACTACACAGGGATGCTCCATGTATAAAAGCAAGCCAAGAGATTTTAGCTGTGAGCAAAACGCGGAAAGCAATGTGTTTCTCTGTACTAGAAGGACACAAATGGCGGTGAAACTATCGCATCGACCACCATTGCTCCCGTTGGCCCGTCTGCCAGGGGAGCAGAAAGAATCCATGCCAATGGAACTTTCAGCGGAAGCATTGCATTCTATAACAGTACTCATATATTGTTTTGTGATTATACCCGCGGGTATCCGATACCCGCCCGATACCCGATGGGTACGGGCACGGGTACAAATTCCTACCCGCGGGTATAGTCGCGGGCGGGTATAAGTAATACCCGCGGGTATTGTCGCGGGCGGATATTTACTATACCCGATCCGAACCCGACCCATTGTCATCCCTACTAACCCCTACTACGAGCAATCAGCTGCCGGTAGCACGAGCCATCGAAGGCTGGAAGTAGGAACGTTCAGCCCGAAACAGTATAAATATTGCGCCCATTGAGCACATCATCTAGATCTAAAAACACACATACAGAAAATTACTCGTTGGTGCTAGTTCGAAACAGCGACAGTTGACACGCCAGGTAGAGGTCGTTGCACGTTTTTTACGTTCTTCTCGACAGGCTCCAGATGGAAAGCGGTGATGACACTTTGGAGGACATTGGAGTCCCCATGACGAGCATTAATTGTCGGTTCTCTCTCTCTGGCCGTCGGGGCTGCACCAAACAGATAAGTAATCTACAAACCTCGTACTCACTACTTTGATTTTTATCTAATAGACCCCTCCTCGGGTAGGGGATTTGCATCTTGCCCCCCCCCCCCCCCCCCATTCTCCAGAGAGCAGAGGGTGACGCAACCCCGGGGCATGCTCCAGTTTCCACCCAAAAACAAAAAAAGAACACACCTGCGACAGCGACACTGCTGTGGAAACCACTCGTTTAAGGCTCACTCTAACAGGAGGCATGCAAATCAGGCAGCCATATGTAGTTTTGGCTGGTGTCTGTAGTTTACTTGTCCAGCCATACGCTACATCTTTCCAACAGCACAGCCATCCATACGTTCAGCTAGAATAGAGTAGACATTGGGGCCCAGTGGTCAGTCAAGAATGAAGAATTTAGCTGCCGGTCACAGTACCAGCCAATATAGCTTTTCTGTTGGAAGAAGGATTGCACTGCTATAGTTGCTCCAGGGCAGCTATTTTAGCTTTACCTGGCCGGATGGCTGCTCTGTTGGAGTGAGCCTAAGCCTGGCGAATGTGCGTATCCCTCCACCGCACTAAGGCTATCCGCACTCATATTACTCTAAATTTCTACCCTAAAAAGAATATTCTGTCCTGATCAGCAAAATTCTTTACTCTATACCATAATCCTACGCACTCATGTTTACTCTATATCTCAACCCTATACAATTATCATATATAATATTATTTACACCGGCCTCGCGTGGGTGCTGCAGAGTCGCTGTCCCACACGGGACCGCTGCCAGCCAATTGGAGGAGGAGAGAGAATTTTCAGTAGGAGAAAATGGTACGCTACATGTGAGGTTTTCGTTGCCAACCGTATGTTTCCAGTGGGCTTTACAGTTCACCGCTGCGGGATTTTTTTACTGCAAACGTTACTCGATATGAGTAGGGAGGCATTTACAGACGTCTCTGCGCATAGCCTAAACCAGGGATGACCAAGCCATGTCACTCGGGCCCAGCACGACGATGCACCACGTGGCTCCTCGAACAGTCCGTTGGTCGCAACCCTGAAGCACTGATGGGTGTAAATAACAAAAGGGTGCCTCAAAGAAGTAGGCCATTAAAACATCCACGCTATCGAAAAGCATCAACAAGGTTTGTTCCCCCAACTCACAGTGATTGTGAGCTCCCCTGACCCCTCTTAGGAAGGACATCACCAGCCAAGATGTCTGCCAGATGGCGGGATAAGGGTTTCAACATCTCTACCATATCTGCAAGTTTAGCGTTGCTCCAGCCATCGCAGTACCCTTTGCTCAGGGCCTCCAGGTCGATCCCCCTCATAATGGGACCTGGCATCGACAAACGCCTAGTTGATGCCACATCGAAATGCCTCCAATTCGAGTTCATGAACGTGATCCATGACGCACTCGAAGCGGGCGAGTAGGAGCTCCGGCCCGAACAATCATGACGCTCCAAACTATACGTGTACATTCGGGCCGCCCAGCCTGGCCCAAGCCTGAAAAGGTGCGTATTGTTTGAATTTCGGGTCGGCCAGGCCTGTTTGAATTTCGGGCTGTGTCGGGCCGGCCCACGGGCCTAGCCCTCGGCCCACGGCCCGGCCCGTAATTGCTTAAACGTGTCGGGCTCATTTAGGGCGGCCCAAAATTCACATTAGGACCCGATATTCAATTTTGGCCTCAAATTCAGTTTTTGGCCCGAAATTCACATCAAGGCCCGAAATTCAAAACAAATTAAATAAAACAAATAAAAGATAAGACAAATAAATTTAACCAAAAGTAAACTCAATATTTGTATTAAGTTACCATAGAATGACTACCTCGTTTACAAATCATTTTGTTAGAAAGAAAAATAGTATAATCAGCTCTATATAAAGTTCGTAAGTTCAATTCATTATGTAATGTTCATAACAAAAATAAATTACATCACATACTCTAATTCAAAGCTACAAAAAACATCTAACTAACATTATCTCTAACTTTTTTGTGTTCTTTATCAAGTACATGAAAGTGTGGAATAAAGTGTGATTATAATAAATATATGGGCCATTTCGTGCCTATATATGGGTCATTTCGTGCCTGCCTTAAACGGGTCGTGCTCGTGCCCACCTATGGGCCACTGTAGGAAACGGGTGATGCCTAAGAGGAGGTGAATTAGGACTTCTAAAACTTTCGCTAAACTAGGCCAGAAATAAATCCCTAGAGCAAAACCTATGCAAATAGTCAAACTAGAATGTGCAAACTAGGTTTTGTCTAAGTGTTGCTATCTCTACCGCAATGACTAAGTATCAAACTACACTAAATAAGTATGTATACAAGATTGAAACTTAAATGCTTAATATAAATGCGGAAACTTAAAGAGCAAAGTAGAGAAGCAAACTCTCATGGATGATGCCGGTATTTTTACCGAGGTATCCGGAACCGCGCAAGGTCTCGACTAATCCTCGTTGGTGCCCCTACGCAAAGGGAAGCCCACGCGAGGGCCAAGCACCTCGGTCGAGTAACTCCGTAGAGAGCCGCGGGCCTTCTCCACGCGCAAGTGGTGCTCCGCTTCCGGCTCCTCTCGGACGCTCCCCGCCGTCTCCACTATCGAGCTTCCGACCGAAACGTCGTGGGTCTCGTTCCCTCCGATACACGGTGGCGGTCGTGGCATAAACACGGTTGTCACGGTCTCGCAAGACTCTCGCCCCACTCGGTACAATTACAACGGTCCGCGCAAGAGCCGATGTAACACCCGGTTTTAAGGAACAAAGCCGGGTGCATCTCATACATGCGCCAAGAAGACAACATATATAATAACAGAGTGTATAGAGATAAATGTCATAAAACATCAGAGTAATTATTACATAGCGGAAGACTTATTACAAAATAAAGTAATGAAGATAAAATGAACTAAGGATCGTTGGCGCCAATGTCGACTGGGAAATGCCACCTAGATCAGATCGAACTCCTCAGTGTTAGGCGGCTCCTCCTGAACCACCTGATCATCTCCTGTGGGGGGGGGTGTGAGACAGCAAGGGTGAGCTCACACATGATCATAGCTCAACAAGTTGTGGGGAACCAGTGGACATAAACTCACAAAGGTGTGAGTTCATGTGATGTGTAAGGCTAATCAATGATAGGGGTTAAAGCTGAGCATTGCTTTTAAGTAGTTGGTCAAAATTTTATTAGCAATTACTAAGTGTAAGTAAATACCAAACCATAAGTAAAGTAATAGAACAAAATTAATAACAAACCCATGCAATGCAAATGACAAAATTGAATTTAAGTTCCATAATTTAAACATCAGAGAGTCCTGAGCTGCTCATGACCGTGAGCTCGGCTAGTATACCAGTTTTACACTCTGCAGAGGTTGTACCCTTTACCCACAAGTCATGTTACCCATCTGCCAAGGGGTCATGAATCCCATACACCTCTACCTAGGAAGCGCGGCAGGGCAACACTACGAGGCCTTTACAAAGTTCCACTAGCTTCCGAAAACCCGCTACAGTTTATAGGAAGTTCCAATGCAGGGTTCCTGGCTGACTGCCATCGCAGCAAAATCAACCAGGGACCTCCCTACACTGACCACTCCCCTACTGCCCTTGCCCCTTTCGGGTAAGGTAGTCTTCCACTAGCTTTCCTAATTAGTCGGCCAAGGGGTCCCATTCCTCCCTTGTGGTGGCACGTGTTACTCAAGTTAAGCTCTATGTTCCAATTAACATTAATGATCTCAACATGAACATAAACTGAATAACAAGAATAATTGGAACATAGATATAATAAATGATTATCCCAAAACCATGTAAAGCAATAGCAAACTACCCAAGTGATTCAGGGGTAAACAAGGTAATGAGATAAACAAATCTAGGGTGACCTATTGGGTCCCATCAAAATTAACCTATGCATGGATAAGTGATATTAAAGAACATTATTGGGTAAAATGTGGTCAAGGGCACAACTTGCCTGCAATGAGCTCCTGCTCAGCTACTTCAACCTGCTGCTCACCAGGATCCTCGGTCACGGGCTCTTCTACTCGCCACAATACAAACAAGCACAATATGCAGGGAAAAATTAACATTACACCAAGCATGTAAACAAAATACACAGTAATAATCTACACTTTAAAATACAATCCTAGGAACAGAAATCATAATTTTCTGAGTTATAGATTTTAAGTTATGCATTTTCAAAGGTTTTATGTGTTTTAAATAGGATTAAGTGATAAATAAATTTCTTACTGTTTTCATGACATAACAGAGGCTCTAGGTGAAAAATAATAAAAATATAAAATTTTAGGAACTGGAATGGACTAATTTGGACTAAAAATGGATTTTATATGATTTATTCAAGTTCTAGAATTTATTTTTGTATTAAAAATCCAAATTCCTATTCATTTAATCAATTTAAAACTGTGCTGGACTGGGCCTCAAATCTAGAGAAACCCAGGGGGCTCGGGGCAAATTGCCCGAGACACAGCGCATAGTGTTCACTGGACGGCGGGTTTATTTCAGTGAAACCGAGGGGCTCTTAAGTAAAATGGACCCGCGAAGGGGTATGAAGCGATCCTAGCCGTTCGATTCCCAACCGAGGGCCCAGATTAGATTTATTATATACCGAACCGGTACGCGACTGAAGTCGTTCGATCGGCGATCAACGGTTCGCACTCAACATAACCGAGATCAACGCGCATCCCTCGGATCTTGAATCTACGGTCGCTGCTCGCTCCGCCGAAACGGTACGATCGGCTTCTAATCTAAACCGTTCCTGACGCATCCAACGGCGCCAGCGCTCTTTCCCCCCCAGGATCCGCACAGAGGCGGCGCCGCCCCGCGCCCACGGCAGACGCCATCGCCGGAATCCCGAACCCGGTGTTTTAGTGCCCTAAGCTTGATTCTGCTGGGTGCTATACCATCACAGGAGGCGAGCAAAAGAGGTATAGGGTTTTCTCACCGAAGTTGAGGACCGAGCGAAGCCACCCGCGACGCACGGCGGATCTCCAACAACGGCGAGGAATTCGCACGGCCTCCGGTCACCTCCTTCCGATTGAGCCCACGTATGGTTCCTACGCGAGCAACACACACCTCCGGTGTCCCGAATGAGCTCCAATTTGCACTACAGGTGGCTGTTCGCGGTGGCGACGAGGAACACGAAGGCGGCTGCGATCTGGGAGAACAAGCACGCGCGTAACAGTAGCAGGGGAGTGAACGGATTGCGGCTAGGGTAACGACGCGAGGATCCGGCTTCATTATATACGCGCGGTGGCCATACGCAAGCGATCAACCATGCCGTGAAGCGCGGCGTTCGTCGCGCGAGTTCGGTGGAGAAGAGGGCTCCGACCGACCGGGCCCACTGGACAGCGAGACAAGGGAAGGAGGAGCGTAACGACTTACGCGCAGCGCAGAGAATGGCTGGTGGGCCACTGGAGTCAGCGACAGGCTTCAGTCCCGCGCCCCCGTGAGCGATGACTGACGAGCGGGTCCCACATGGCAGTTGGCCGGGCGCGCGCAGTGGAGAGTAGGAGTGGGCCGTCGCGGAGGTAAACGCAAGTGGGCCGAAATGGAGCGCCAGGGCCCAGGTAAGCTCCTTTATCTTTTTCTTTTTATATTTTCTGTTTTCTGTTTTCTTTTCTTTTTATTTTTCAATTTCCCAATTTGAATTCCAAGTATGACTTTGAATTTGTACTCAAATTATAGATAAATTTTAATCATACCAGTATGGTTGAGTTTGTGTATTTATAAATTTTGTTTTATATTTTATATTATTTCTTTCTTTCTTTCTCCTTTTTCCTCAAATCCTCTTCTCATTGTCATTTTATTTCTATGTTGTCACCAAATGCACACACAAATAAAATATTCAGCATGATGCAATGATTTAGTAGCATATCTTTTATTAATTGTTCTTGGATATGGTGTTCACATAGGATGATGCATAAAGATCAATCTCACATAAGGAGAGAAATTGTTTTCTCTATTGGTATTTTATCTAGCAATTACAAAGTGGGTGTTACAAATCCTACCCCCCTTAAAAATAATCTCGTCCTCGAGATTTAAGAAGATCTAGGGAAAAGGTGGGGAAAATCTATGCGAAGCTCTTCTTCTCTTTCCCAAGTTGCTTCATCTTCACCGTGGTGACTCCATTGGACTTTGCACATCTTTATCACCTTATTTCTTGTAACTCGAGTCAAGGTATCCAAAATCTTGATCGGGTACTCCGTGTAAGTCAAATCACCTTGAACACTGAGCTCTTCCATCGGTAACTGTTCCTCGGGAACACGGAGACACTTCTTTAGTTGAGACACATGGAACACATTATGCACATCTGATAGACTAGCAGGTAACTCGAGTTGGTATGCCATCTCCCCAACTCTTCTAAAGATCAGGAATGGTCCAATATAGCGAGGGGACAATTTGCCCTTAACTTTAAATCTCCTCATTCCACGTAGTGGTGACACTTTGAGATACACATAATCTCCTTCTTCAAATTCCAGTGGTCTCCTTCTATTATCAGCATAGCTCTTTTGCCTGGTTTGAGCCACTCTCAAATTCTCTCGAATTATCCGGACTTGTTCTTCTGCTTCTTGAATCAGTTCAGGCCCAAAGAACTGTCTCTCTCCAGTCTGATCCCAATACAAAGGAGTCCTGCACTTCCTCCCATATAAAGCCTCAAAAGGTGACATCTTCAGACTGGCCTGATAACTATTATTATACGAGAACTCAGCATAAGGCAGACTCTTATCCCAACTTCCTCCATGCTGAAGGGCACATGCTCTCAACATATCTTCCAATACTTGATTAGTCCTTTCAGTCTGTCCATCAGTCTGAGGGTGATAAGCCGTACTAAAATTCAACTTCGTGCTCATGTTCTCATGAAAACTTCTCCAAAACCTTGAGGTAAACTGCGAACCTCGATCAGACACGATCTTCTTTGGTACTCCATGTAAACACACAATCCGGGCCATATATAACTCTGCTAGCTGAGAACCTTTATAAGTAGTCTTGACAGGAATAAAGTGAGCCACTTTAGTCAATCTATCCACAATCACCCATATAGCATCATATCCTTTCTGGGTGCGAGGCAATCTAGTAATGAAATCCATACCAATCTCTTCCCACTTCCACTCGGGTATCTTCAGTGGATGCAATAATCCAGCTGGCCTCTGGTGTTCAGCCTTAACTCTTTGACATACATCGCACATAGCTACATGTGCAGCTACATCTCTTTTCAATCCATACCACCAATATTTCTGTTTCAAATCCTGATACATCTTGGTACTACTAGGATGAATAGAATAATCCGAGTCATGGGCCTCCTTCAATATAGTCTCTCGAAGGCTTTTAACATCAGGAACACACATCCTGTCCTTGAACCATACGGTGCCCTGCTCATCTTCCGTGAATTCCGGAACTCGACCTTCAGTAATCAGATCCTTAATCTCTTTTATCTTAGCATCATCAATTTGTCCTTTGCGGATCTCTTGCTCCAAAGTAGGTTCCACATCAATAGTAACTCCCTCAGTATGAGCAACTATCCCCAGGTTAAGTCTCCT
Organism: Zea luxurians; assembly: GCA_029449295.1. Classification (NCBI taxonomy): domain Eukaryota; kingdom Viridiplantae; phylum Streptophyta; class Magnoliopsida; order Poales; family Poaceae; genus Zea; species Zea luxurians. The sequence continues at coordinate 105,902,272 of JAOPSE010000006.1, read as the reverse complement.
GAAATCCTCAACAATCTCATCGGGTAGCTGGGCAACAATAGCTGAATGAACATGCTCCTTGCGACTCAAGGCATCTGCAACCAAGTTTGCCTTGCCCGGGTGATAGTGAATCTCCAAATCATAATCCTTAATAAGCTCCAACCAACGACGTTGCCTAAGGTTGAGATCCTTCTGAGTGAATATATATTTCAGACTCTTATGATCCGTATATACTTGGCACTTGGTCCCCATGATATAATGTCTCCAAATCTTAAGCGCATGCACAACGGCTGCCAATTCCAAGTCGTGTGTGGGGTAGTTTAACTCATGTTTGCGTAACTGATGAGAAGCATAGGCAATCACATGTCCTTCTTGCATGAGCACACATCCAAGTCCTTGGCCACATGCATCACAATAAATGTCAAATCCCTTCTGTAGGTCTGGCATAATCAACACTGGGGGCGACATCAATCTTTTCTTCAATAGATCAAAGCTGTCTTGACACTTCTCGTCCCACTTAAACTCTCTTCCTTTCTCCAAAAGCGAAGTCATAGGTTTAGCGATCTTAGAAAATCCTTCAATAAATCTCCGATAATAGCCTGCTAATCCCAAGAAACTCCGAATCTCAGTCACTGTAGTGGGTACTCTCCACTCCATTATCTCCTTAACTTTAGCAGGATCCACTGCTATTCCTCCATTAGAAATAATATGACCAAGAAATGGCACTTCGCCAATCCAAAACTCGCACTTGCTGAACTTGGCATAAAGTTGATTATCTCGTAGCTTCTGTAGCACCAACCTCAGATGTTCCTCGTGATCACTATCACTCTGAGAATAAATAAGAATATCGTCGATGAATACCACGATGAATCTGTCCAAATGCTCCATAAACACCTTGTTCATTAAGTTCATAAAATAAGCTGGTGCATTAGTCAATCCAAACGACATAACTGTGAACTCATATAATCCATATCTAGTCGAGAACGCCGTCTTGGGAATATCCGATGGTCTAATCCTCATCTGATGGTAACCGGATCGGAGATCAATCTTCGAGAATACTCTAGCACCTCTCATCTGATCAAATAAATCCTCAATACGGGGCAACGGATACTTGTTCTTCACCGTAACATCATTAAGAGATCTATAATCCACACACATCCTTTGCGATCCATCCTTCTTCTGTACAAACAAGACCGGTGCTCCCCAAGGTGAGGAACTCGGACGAATGTACCCAGCCTCTTGTAACTCAGTTAACTGCTTCTTAAGTTCCTTCAATTCCTCTACGGACATCCTATATGGCCGTTTAGAAATAGGGGCGGTTCCAGGTAAGAGGTCAATAACAAACTCAACTTCTCTATCAGGTGGCATCCCTGGTAACTCCTCTGGAAAGACATCCGGAAAATCTCTAACCACCCGGATGTTGTCACCAACAAACTCTTCAGGCATAAAGAACATTGCACGCATGGATGAGGAGGTTACTGCAATGTTAACTTGAAACCTTTCTCCTTTAGTAGTAGTGAGTTCTACGGTACCTCTACCACATGCTATAACGGCCTTTGCCTTTCTTAGCCATGACATACCAAGGATCAAATCTATACTGCTTGACTCCAATATTATAGCAGTAGCTCCAAATTCTCTACCCATAATGGTTAATGTCAATCTACGTGTCATTTGATTCGCCTCAACAGGCCCTTTAGGTGTAATTACTATCAGGGGTTTTCTCATATTTAGCAGTGGTATTTCATTTGTGTTGGCATATCTAGCAGACATGAATGAATGGGTAGCACCAGAATCAAATAATATGGTTGCAGGAATTGCATTAACATAAAACATACCAATTACGAGGTCCCCTCCATCCGGAGTAGCATCAACGCTGACTTGATTAACCTTGGCAATAGAATATCCCTTGCCAGGGGTCTGTTGCTTGTTCTGAACTGGAGTAGTAGCAATCCTCTGTGGGCAGACATTTGCATAATGACCAATCTTCCCACACTTGAAACATTGAGTGCCCGGACTCTGTCCTGAAAACTTCGTCGGGGTGCCAGTGGGGGTAGCCTGCCGAGGAGGTGGAGTCCTCAGTGGTGACTGCTGAACTGGGCGTGGTCCTCCTGGTCGAGTCGGTGTACCCTGTGGTGAACTGTAGCAAGGACGAACACTGCTGCTTCCTTGTCCTTGAGATATGACCTTTCTCTTCAAATCACCCAATTGAACACGCTTGTGTTCAATAGCAAGAGCCTTATCAAGCAGCCTCTGAAATGATGGAAATGTGTGTGCCACAAGAGCATACTGCAGTGGTCCATTAAGTCCTTCAATGAAATGCTCTTGCTTCCTCTCGTCTTCAGCAACTTCTTCAGGGGCATATCTGGATAACTGAATAAACTTGTCGCGGTACTCGCTGACTGACATACTTCCTTGCTTCAGCGACAGAAATTCCTTCTTCTTGATCTTTATCATACCGGCTGGAATATGGTAGTTCCTGAACTATGTACTGAATTCTGCCCAAGTAATAGTATCCGCAGCATCATGGGCAGCAGTATAAGAATCCCACCAGTCAGCAGCAGGACCAATCAGACATCCAGAAGCATATAAAACCTTCTCCCGGTTAGTGCATTGTGCAATATTCAGCATCTTCTCAATTGCTTTCAGCCAATCATCTGCATCAAGTGGATCTGGCGAACTGGCGAAGGTCGGTGGCTTATGGCTCATAAACTCTCTATGCTTATCACGGGGTGGAACTGGTGGTGGTGGTGGAGGCAGTGGTACTTGTTGCTGTTGTTGCTGCTGTTGCATTTGTTGTTGCAGCTGCTGTTGTTGCGCCCTCCTTTCCTGGCGTATCTCATCTCGCTCCTGGCGCAACTCCTGGCGTATATCTTCTCTCTCCTGACGCATCTCCTGACGTTCTTGCTGCATCTGGGCACGCATATCAGCCATAGTGTCTGCCATTTGCTGCATCACCGCCATCTGAGCAGCAACCAGTGGGTCAACTCCGCCTGGTGGAGGATTGGGAGGATTCATCTCTGCAGGCTGTGGCTGAGGCTGTCTATATATCCTTCGAGTGTGTTGGTTAGGAGGCAAGTCAATTCCACCACCCCGCCTGGTATTGACCATCTGAGTTAGATACATATGGTAAGAAAATAGTAGACAAGGCAGGTATTTACAAATCAGGTTACTTGGGGAATTTTATCTATCCTAGCTAATTCAATACCTTATGGTGGTACATACTAAGATGTCCATAGTTCAATCAATCCAAGAAGCAAATCAGGCATTTAGCATCAGCACAATCAAACAACATTTTTAAAGAAAGTAGTTTTTAATTTTGTCTTAGGTTCCCTATCTCTTAAAAATGTCATAAGGGTAGGGATTCCAAGGTGTGAAATCCATCTTGTCTTAGAGTAGAAAAGGTAAGAATGATCAGAGTAGAACAGTAGAAGGTGAGACAAGTTCAAGATGAGATGAGTATAGAATGAGTCAGAGTAAGGTAAGTAGGAGAGGGTTTGTCCATTTCTATCTAGGTCTCATCCTACAGTCAACATTCCTCTGATACCACTTCTGTAACACCCGGTTTTAAGGAACAAAGCCGGGTGCATCTCATACATGCGCCAAGAAGACAACATATATAATAACAGAGTGTATAGAGATAAATGTCATAAAACATCAGAGTAATTATTACATAGCGGAAGACTTATTACAAAATAAAGTAATGAAGATAAAATGAACTAAGGATCGTTGGCGCCAATGTCGACTGGGAAACGCCACCTAGATCAGATCGAACTCCTCAGTGTTAGGCGGCTCCTCCTGAACCACCTGATCATCTCCTGTGGGGGGGGTGTGAGACAGCAAGGGTGAGCTCACACATGATCATAGCTCAACAAGTTGTGGGGAACCAGTGGACATAAACTCACAAAGGTGTGAGTTCATGTGATGTGTAAGGCTAATCAATGATAGGGGTTAAAGCTGAGCATTGCTTTTAAGTAGTTGGTCAAAATTTTATTAGCAATTACTAAGTGTAAGTAAATACCAAACCATAAGTAAAGTAATAGAACAAAATTAATAACAAACCCATGCAATGCAAATGACAAAATTGAATTTAAGTTCCATAATTTAAACATCAGAGAGTCCTGAGCTGCTCATGACCGTGAGCTCGGCTAGTATACCAGTTTTACACTCTGCAGAGGTTGTACCCTTTACCCACAAGTCATGTTACCCATCTGCCAAGGGGTCATGAATCCCATACACCTCTACCTAGGAAGCGCGGCAGGGCAACACTACGAGGCCTTTACAAAGTTCCACTAGCTTCCGAAAACCCGCTACAGTTTATAGGAAGTTCCAATGCAGGGTTCCTGGCTGACTGCCATCGCAGCAAAATCAACCAGGGACCTCCCTACACTGACCACTCCCCTACTGCCCTTGCCCCTTTCGGGTAAGGTAGTCTTCCACTAGCTTTCCTAATTAGTCAGCCAAGGGGTCCCATTCCTCCCTTGTGGTGGCACGTGTTACTCAAGTTAAGCTCTATGTTCCAATTAACATTAATGATCTCAACATGAACATAAACTGAATAACAAGAATAATTGGAACATAGATATAATAAATGATTATCCCAAAACCATGTAAAGCAATAGCAAACTACCCAAGTGATTCAGGGGTAAACAAGGTAATGAGATAAACAAATCTAGGGTGACCTATTGGGTCCCATCAAAATTAACCTATGCATGGATAAGTGATATTAAAGAACATTATTGGGTAAAATGTGGTCAAGGGCACAACTTGCCTGCAATGAGCTCCTGCTCAGCTACTTCAACCTGCTGCTCACCAGGATCCTCGGTCACGGGCTCTTCTACTCGCCACAATACAAACAAGCACAATATGCAGGGAAAAATTAACATTACACCAAGCATGTAAACAAAATACACAGTAATAATCTACACTTTAAAATACAATCCTAGGAACAAAAATCATAATTTTCTGAGTTATAGATTTTAAGTTATGCATTTTCAAAGGTTTTATGTGTTTTAAATAGGATTAAGTGATAAATAAATTTCTTACTGTTTTCATGACATAACAGAGGCTCTAGGTGAAAAATAATAAAAATATAAAATTTTAGGAACTGGAATGGACTAATTTGGACTAAAAATGGATTTTATATGATTTATTCAAGTTCTAGAATTTATTTTTGTATTAAAAATCCAAATTCCTATTCATTTAATCAATTTAAAACTGTGCTGGACTGGGCCTCAAATCTAGAGAAACCCAGGGGGCTCGGGGCAAATTGCCCGAGACACAGCGCATAGTGTTCACTGGACGGCGGGTTTATTTCAGTGAAACCGAGGGGCTCTTAAGTAAAATGGACCCGCGAAGGGGTATGAAGCGATCCTAGCCGTTCGATTCCCAACCGAGGGCCCAGATTAGATTTATTATATACCGAACCGGTACGCGACTGAAGCCGTTCGATCGGCGATCAACGGTTCGCACTCAACATAACCGAGATCAACGCGCATCCCTCGGATCTTGAATCTACGGTCGCTGCTCGCTCCGCCGAAACGGTACGATCGGCTTCTAATCTAAACCGTTCCTGACGCATCCAACGGCGCCAGCGCTCTTTCCCCCCAGGATCCGCACAGAGGCGGCGCCGCCCCGCGCCCACGGCGGACGCCATCGCCGGAATCCCGAACCCGGTGTTTTAGTGCCCTAAGCTTGATTCTGCTGGGTGCTATACCATCACAGGAGGCGAGCAAAAGAGGTATAGGGTTTACTCACCGAAGTTGAGGACCGAGCGAAGCCACCCGCGACGCACGGCGGATCTCCAACAACGGCGAGGAATTCGCACGGCCTCTGGTCACCTCCTTCCGATTGAGCCCACGTATGGTTCCTACGCGAGCAACACACACCTCCGGTGTCCCGAATGAGCTCCAATTTGCACTACAGGTGGCTGTTCGCGGTGGCGACGAGGAACACGAAGGCGGCTGCGATCTGGGAGAACAAGCACGCGCGTAACAGTAGCAGGGGAGTGAACGGATTGCGGCTAGGGTAACGACGCGAGGATCCGGCTTCATTATATACGCGCGGTGGCCATACGCAAGCGGTCAACCATGCCGTGAAGCGCGGCGTTCGTCACGCGAGTTCGGTGGAGAAGAGGGCTCCGACCGACCGGGCCCACTGGACAGCGAGACAAGGGAAGGAGGAGCGTAACGACTTACGTGCAGCGCAGAGAATGGCTGGTGGGCCACTGGAGTCAGCGACAGGCTTCAGTCCCGCGCCCCCGTGAGCGATGACTGACGAGCGGGTCCCACATGGCAGTTGGCCGGGCGCGCGCAGTGGAGAGTAGGAGTGGGCCGTCGCGGAGGTAAACGCAAGTGGGCCGAAATGGAGCGCCAGGGCCCAGGTAAGCTCCTTTATCTTTTTCTTTTTATATTTTCTGTTTTCTGTTTTCTTTTCTTTTTATTTTTCAATTTCCCAATTTGAATTCCAAGTATGACTTTGAATTTGTACTCAAATTATAGATAAATTTTAATCATACCAGTATGGTTGAGTTTGTGTATTTATAAATTTTGTTTTATATTTTATATTATTTCTTTCTTTCTTTCTCCTTTTTCCTCAAATCCTCTTCTCATTGTCATTTTATTTCTATGTTGTCACCAAATGCACACACAAATAAAATATTCAGCATGATGCAATGATTTAGTAGCATATCTTTTATTAATTGTTCTTGGACATGGTGTTCACATAGGATGATGCATAAAGATCAATCTCACATAAGGAGAGAAATTGTTTTCTCTATTGGTATTTTATCTAGCAATTACAAAGTGGGTGTTACAGCCGAGGGGTTGTGTGGTTTGTCTAAACTCACTCAACTAACTAGTATTTGAATAAAAATATGCAGTCTGCTTGCTAGGATGCATGTTTGTCCCCACAATGTGATATTATGGACTTAAGCCTCCTCTAACTCCATAATTCACTTACTTCCTATTTTAGACCAAAATGACCAAAACCACTTGAAAGATAAAATTTTAATTTGGTGGTGTTTGGTGTTTGATACATTTTTCATTGCTTTGGTCCCTAAACTTCTCCCCCTTTGGCATCAACCACCAAAAAGGAAGACATTAAAAGCATGTAGGAAGCAAATAAGACTTGCTTTCTCTAAAGAATTATCAATTAATATCAATAGAAGCACTAAAAGATTACTCCCCCTAAATGAGTGTTCTCCTTTAGAAAGAATTTTCTCCCCTTTAGAGATGAAGAAAAACTCCCCCTGTCAGAGATCTTCTACCTTTGAAAAAGCATGTGAAAATTAGAGGTGCAAGACATGATTTGAAAAGACTTACTTCCCTTATGCATAGGTAACCGAATATGAGTTAACCACTTATGCATTTTTAGCAACATGGAAGTATATAATATGAAATATAGTCTAATCAAATGTTGGAGAAGACATGTAAATGATACTAGATGTAGTCTCAAAAGATACCGATTGAAATTCAATGGCGAGCTTGAGAGACATGAGAGTTCTTGGAGATTTTGCAGTGGAAGATTGTTGTCTTTCTCCGGGGACCTCATTTTCCTTACAATGAGACTATCACATGAAGTAGACTTGAAAAGGTGTTAGTTTCAAAGTATTAGATTATAGAGTAACCTCCCCCTGAAGGTGTGCATACAAGTTTTGAATACTTGCAGGAGACATGCACTTTGATTTGATATCAAGAGGGACAAATTATCCATAATCCGAGCTTTGGCACATATAAGTTAAATGATACCAATTGTAGGATATAAGCTTTTGATGCATTAGTGTCATTTACTTAGGGATGTTAAATAAGCTATGTGTCGTGCTTAATTAAACATTTTAAACCATGTAGGTTTGCTCAAGAATATGAATTGAGAACAAGTTACCCTACCATGTGATTTACCTAGTATGCATGCATTGTTAATCTAAAGTATGTACCAAATGAAATACTAGGCATGAAAGGTAAAACCAGATACAAGAAAATAGATACGCATATCTAAAAATAAGGAATATAATAAATCTAGTTACTTAGTCATGGGTAGGGAAATTTGGGTCCAAAATATTCACTAACCCACTTGGCAATAAACTTGATCCAATATGATGTATCCCATGATATACATCCCAACTTTGCCAAGTCTCCAAATTCCCCGTTGACCTTTGGTCCACTCACTTCCCTTTTGGGATCCAAACCTTCTTGGTGCTTTTCATGGTTGTAATTATTTCCTTTGGCACCCATATGTGTTTGGCCCCCTTTCCTTTGTTGGCTTGCTTGTTGGCCTTGATTGCTATCACCTTTCCATTCTTTTTCTTCTTGATCAAATATGGTGTAGCAGCCTTTTTGTCCACCTTTTTGATGTAGGTGTTGGATATTTTGCTTGATGGCTTTTGCTTGAGTTTTTGCTTTTGCTTATCCTCGATCATCGCCTTGCATTGGAAAGACTTGTGGCCTTCCATGTGGCATAGCCTACAAAACACAGTTTCTCCCTCCATAGGGTTGTTCACTCCCGCAGTGGTGTTATCCTGTGGAGGTCGGATTTGTTTGTCTTTGCCTTTCTTGTCGTATAAAGCCTTGCCAAGACGAGCCACTTATTGCCTTAATTGCTCATTTTCCTTTGCAACCTCATCCGAACATGTTTCTACACAATATTCTCAACCAGAACTTGGTTGCAGAAGTTAGAATCATCAATTAAATCAAAGCAAGAAGTAGAAGCATCCTTTTTAATAATTTCAGGAATTTCAACTAAAGATGCTCATCGGGTGCTACCAATATTTTCTAGCTTAGTAGTTAGCTCATTATTGTGTATGCTAAGAATTTCCATTTTCTCTAGCAAATTTTCAATAGTATCTTGGGAACTAGCTAACTTAGCCTTAAGTTTTTCATTCTTTTTAATGAGGCCATCATTGGTAGCAGTGGATGGGGCACTAGACTCTAATAGCTCAATTTTAGTTGACAGCTCACAATTTAAGTTTGCAAAAGTTTCAAATTTTTTTAGCAAACCTTTATAATCATTTTGGGAGCTAATCAACTTATTTTCAGAGTTTTAATTTGAGCTTTTTGCTTAGTGCACACATCCTGGAAAAATTTAAAGGCTTCCACACGTTCATCTACGGAGGGCTTTCCCTCACCATCATCATCACTACTACTATCATCACTAGAGGATGGAATGCTCATTTTACCTCTTGCCATAAGGCATTTGTGTGATGTTCATGATGAGCGTGATGAGGACCGGTGGTTGCGTGTCCTTGGAGGTTCATCTTTACTTGAAGAATCATCCCAAGTTCTAACACTTGTAAGCGCCTTGCCTTTGCTCCTCTCCTTTTTGGGTTCGGCCATATTTGGATAGTTGTCCCTAAAGTGGCCCTTCTCCCCACATGTGAAGCATCCTCTCTTCCTTTGTTTTTTCTGTCAATGTTAAAGAGAAGATCTTCGACCTGCAGGGGCACACCCATTAGATTAATCTTGCGGATCATCCCCATTACCTTTTCGACGCGTCGGATTGTTTCTTCATCCTTGGAGGATGATGTGCATGGTTGATTATCTTCATCATCATCACTTTCTTCTTCTTCCTCTTCTTCACTTGAGGAACTTGGAGTGGGAGCCTTCTTTTTGCCCTTCCTTTCATCACATGCAAAAGCATATGCCCTTGAGGAAGTTGGCTCCTCTCCCCGACACATTTTTCGTGACATCTCAAAAGCCACGATTTTCACAATCACAATGGTCGGGGTCATATTACTCAAGTCCTCCATGTTGTGAAGGATGGTGATGATGCTCTCATATCTTCGTTGTGGTAGTAGGGAGATAATCTTCCTCACAATGTCTACATCACCTAGCTTATTAATGCCAATAGAATTGAGCTCATTGATAATTAGATTCAAACGAGAATACATGTCTCTAACAAGCTCATCATCTTTCATAGCAAAAGAATTATACTCATTTAAGACTAGGCAATGTTTTTGCTCACGGAGCTCATGCAACTTAAGCCAAATCTCATTAGCTGTTTTTAAGGTAAATAGTTGATTAAAAATATCCATGCTTAGAGATTCATACAAGCAATTTTTGGCTCTAACATTTAAATGAATTTCTTTTTCCTCACTCGCGGTGGGTTTCTCGGGATTCTTAGGGGGTTTCGTCCCATCACGAGTGACTCTCCAAACACCTAGATCAACGGCCTCTAGGTAACAAGCCATTCTAGCACTATAATATGGGAAGTTAGTGCCATCGCAGTGTGGTGGCCTATGGGTATCCATCCCTTTCTCTAAAAAGCGTCGGCTCTTTTAGCGGTGAAGCTAAAGCGTTTCAAATGAGCCAAACCAGGCTCCGATACCACTTGTAGGAAACGGGTGACGCCTAAGAGGGGGGTGAATTAGGACTTCTAAAACTTTCGCTAAACTAGGCCACAAATAAATCCCTAGAGCAAAACCTATGCAAATAGTCAAACTAGAATGTGCAAACTAGGTTTTGTCTAAGTGTTGCTATCTCTACCGCAATGGCTAAGTTTCAAACTACACTAAATAAGTATGTATACAAGATTGAAACTTAAATGCTTAATATAAATGCGGAAACTTAAAGAGCAAAGTAGAGAAGCAAACTCTCTGGATGACACCGGTATTTTTACCGAGGTATCCGGAACCGCGTAAGGTCCCGACTAATCCTCGTTGATGCCCCTACGCAAAGGGAAGCCCACGCGAGGGCCAAGCACCTCGGTCGAGTAACTCCGTAGAGAGCTACGGGCCTTCTCCACGCACAAGTGGTGCTCCGCTTCCGGCTCCTCTCGAACGCTCCCCGCCGTCTCCACTATCGAGCTTCCGGCCGAAACGCCGCGGGCCTCGTTCTCTCCGGTACACGGTGGCGGCCGTGACACAAACACGGTTGTCCCGGTCTCGCAAGACTCTCGCCCCACTCGGTACAATTACAACGGCCTGCGCAAGAGCCGAGGGGTTGTGTGGTTTATCTAAACTCACTCAACTAACTAGGATTCACCTAGAGCAAGCGCTAATGTGGTCTAACTAACCTAAGCACTTCGCAAAGCACCTACGCTAATCACCGAGTGATTCTATTAAGCACTTGGGTGTAAGAGCACTTAGAAATGTCTACTATTTGCCTTGGTATGTCTCTTGGGCTCCCACACTTGGAAATGGCCGGTTGGGGGTGTATTTATAGCCCCCCAACACAAATAGAGCCGTTGGAGAAAAAGCTGCTGCTTTCTGCGGCACACCAGACAATCCGGTGGTGCACCGGACAGTCCGGTACGCCTAGCCGTTGCCCTATCAGAGCAGGTGACCGTTGGCGCCATAGGCTTTCCACACCGGACAGTCCGGTGGTCTTCTCTCTGGGTGCCACCTGGAACTAGCCGTTGGGCTGCGGTTCCCTGGTGCACCGGACAGTCCGGCGTGTGGGCACCGGACAGTCCGCAGGCAGCACACTTGGACTTTTCTTGGATCTTTTTAATGTCTTCTTTTGAGGTGTTGCTTTCCTCAATTCCTTTGTCCAAGTTAATCTTGCATCCTGTGAACTACAAATATAAACACTAGAAAACTTATTAGTTCACGGATTATGTTGATCATCAAACACCAAAACTCAATTAGCCAAATGGCCCGGGGTCCATTTTCCTTACAGCCACGACCTCGGCCCAAACCTGGCCTGATATATCGGGCCGTGCCGGCCTGGCACTAAAATATTTCGGGTCGTGCCGTGCCTGGGCCGTGCTTCGAGCCGGCCCATTAGGTCCGGCCCAAATGTACACCTATACCCCAAACTACCCCTGCGCAGCATTGTCACACCCGGTTTTGGAAGGTAAACCGAATGCGAACCATGTACGTGCCAGGATCAGAACTCACGTACACAGCGATTACATAATTGGACATCATCACACAGTGCTTGAATTAAATAGCGGAAAGGTACTTAGTTACATCAAGATGTCCGAGACATCCACAGAGTCTAATACATATCCATAGGGTTCAACAATAATACCAAAGTGCAGAGTAATGAAACATAGAAGATAAGCATACACAGGCAGCTGACTAGGGGTTTGCCACTAAAGTAAACTAGAACTTGTCGTAATCCTAGAACTCCTCAAAGTCCTCCATGTTGCCAACTTCACCTCCTGAGCACTGAGTACAGTGGGGACAACCTAGGGTGGGGTGGTTTGTAAAGCAAGGCTGAGTACACATCAATGTACTCAGCAAATGTCCCGTTTGGCTAAAGTGGACTAGTTGTATGTGGAGTTAAGGTTAAGCAGTTGCTTTTAGTTGGTCAAGTTTTATTACTATAAGTATAGCCAAATTTTAGTAATAACCCAGTTATTACCTAGAAGCACTCCCTCCAAGAGGAAATACCAGAGATCAGAATTATAATCACCATTGCTAATCATCATCATAAAAGTAATCAAAGTTCTTCTAATCGAAGAGGATCCCAAGGCTACTCGTAACCGTGAGCACGGCTGATATACCAGTTTCTAACACTATGTAGAGGTTGCACACTTTACCCACAAGCCGTGATTCCCATTCTGCCCGGGGTTCTAGCCTCCCCATTGATCACTACCAAGGTGACCTAGCAGGGTCTCACTATGTAGCCTTTACAAAGATTTCTAGAGGTCATAGCCGCCTGTTAGGTTTCTCCAGTTTGATAAACACAGTACATCTCCCTAGAGGAAGGGTGACTAACAAAACCAAATCAAAGAACCTCTACAACCAGCCTCGACAGAGCAAGTACTGTGCCCGGACCCCATTGACGGCCCTACGGCGAAGCCAACTAGTCCTCTGGTTCCTCTAATTAATCAGCTAAGGGCATCTCATTCCACCCTCATGGTTGCACTGTTATCCCAGGTTGTCACTCCCCAAACATGTCCTTACGGAGAGGTACTCAGGAAACAGCCTGAGCCCCCTAAAGTAACCACAAGAACCTCATCGGGATAACATCATCGTATCATAAAAGATCACATTATGTTCATTGATTAAGTTAAAGCAATAGCATAAGCTAACCATGATTAACCCAAAAAGGTAAACAAGGGTAAGGTAAATACAGACTAGTCAATCCTTAAGTTTCAGTAATGTAATGCGGGACAGTGAATTGTAAAGTAAAGTAGGACATGATAGGTCTGAGGACACTTGCCTTCACCAGGTTGTTGCTCAGAGGGATCTTCGGCAACACACTCAGGAACCACGAGTTGCTCGTTGTCTAAGTAAAGCGAGCATACATTCAATACATTTGGAAGGTAAAAATGAACATCACATCAAACCTATACAAACATTGGCACACAACTCAAAAGGGTATAATATTAAGTACAGGGGAACAAGGTCAAGTTATAAAATGAACCAATCTTAATTGGGGGAAATTGATTACTCTCTAAGTGTTGAAACATAACCTAAAAAGATAGAGTAATAATTAAACAGAGAAAAGATTACATTATAAGATGAAATACTCTCATTTAGAAATTTGATTATCCTTTAAATATTATCCATAATTACATACCTAATTCTATTTAGCACATTAGGGTCTAAAGGTTAAACCAAAAATGAATCCCTGAAATGCATAACACTAATCGCACAAAATTAAATATATTTTAACTCCTAGGATTCTCCTTTTATTTATTTCATCAAATAAATAAATCAACATATACTTTAATTCTATATTCTAAGTGTAAAAATTAAAGTATATAGATTATAATTGGTCATATTTTATTTGGACAGAGAATAATCTTGTGAACATTTTGCAACTTAAACAACTAAATTTGGAGTTCATATGAAAAAGATATGAAATAAACAAATTTTGAAGTTTGAAATATGAAATTAGGGCTAAATCTGTGATTAAATAAAAGTCCAGGGGCTATTCTAAAGAAACCAGGGACCTATGCGCTAAAACAGAGGACAGCGGGTTGATTTCCTAAAATCAGGGGGTTTCTTAAGCAAAACAACCACGTGAAGGGGTACGGGGTAATCTCAGTCGTCGGATCAGACATCAATGGCCCAGATTAGATTACACAGGCGCGGGCGCGGCCGACAAGTGGGGCCAGGGCGCCAGCAAGCCAGGACAGGTTGACCGGCCGAGACTAGGGGCAGAGATGCGGGTGAGGGGGAGAGGGGAGAGACGGTTGGATCTAGATCGAAGGGCTAGGATTAGATCTACTCGGGTTAAGTCCAAACCATCCGATCTCAGACAGACGACCGAGATCTAACGGCAGGGGGCGGACTTGGGCACGGTGGTGCCGCTCGGTCCCGCGGCGGGGGCTCGCCGGAGACGAGGAGACCGGCCACGGCAGGGCACTAGGGGCTCGGGGACTAGTCTAGGCGCAATCAGAGGGGTCTGGCGAACTCGGCCATGGCCTTCACGCCGGTGCGGGAGCACCAGAGAGCGCAGGCCACGGCGGAGCGGGCTAACTGCGGCGCTAGATTGCTCCGATGAGCAATCGCGCGAGCTATAGAGCGAGGATAACCAAATTAAGGGCACGGGCAGGTTGCTTACCTCGAGCAGAAACGCTGGTGTCACAAAGCAATGGCGGAGGTGCAGAGGCTGGACGGGGCGACGGTGGTAGACTCCGGCTGCGCAAGAAAACGCTCCAGTGAGCGTGGACTGGGCGCAGCAGGGAGGGAGAGGGCACACCGAATGGTGTCCCGAGTAGCTGACGGCAAGGCGAAGCTCACCGTGGCACTGGACGGGGCACGGGCGCAACGGCGGCCACGGAACAGGTGGTGGACGTCGGCGGGCGGTGGCGGAGCTCTCGGTTCGCGTGGACAGAGCGAGAGAGAGGGTGAGGGCGCTAGGTAGAGGGCGCAAATGAGAGAGGGGAGGTGGGCGAGCAGGGCGTGGGGCTCAAAAGGGGCGCGGGGGCTCGGACGTGGCCGGAGAACGCGCGGTCGTGGGCGCGTTCACGACGGGGAGATCGTGGGCGAGAGGTTAGAGACGGGCTGACAGGTGGGGACGGCGGGACAGAGAGAGGGGAGTGGGTGCGTGCGGGAGAACTAGCGCTGACAGGTCTGGCCCACGCGACGGAGAGAGAGGGAGAGAGGCGCGCTCAGGTTGGCGATGACAGGCGGGACCCGCCTGTTAGGCAGAGAAGGCGCGCGGGCGCGCGCGCGCGAGTTGGGCTAAGTGGGCTGTCTTGGGCCGAATTAGCTTTTCCTTTTTCCAGGGATTTTCTAATTGCTTTTCTATTTATTTTCTATAGAGTTTTCAATTCAAATTCAAATCAAGTTTCAAATTCAAACCAAATCAAATATGTGCAACAATTCAAAGAATATTTAGGCTCAATATGATGCAGCATTCCATGACCCATATGTTTTGGCAAAATAAAATAAATAATCCCTCACTAAAACAACTAACTCTAAGTGAAAGAGAAATAGAGAGAGAAAACTAGAGAGAGAACTAGAGTGAGATAGAGAAGAGTAACACCTAGATTTGGATGGTCATAAGAAAGAAATTTATACCCCCAAATTCAGGGTGTTACAAGCATCCACCACCCTCGACACGCGATGGAGCTCCTCTTCAAGCTCTTCGAGGCGATGCTGCACTTCAACAAGGTTCCCTTCGGGCGTAGAAAGCTTCTCGAACATATCTAATAAAAAGAGAAGGGACAAACAATCAGAGCCCGACCCCACAATATATAAGGAGTAGGGACTCTACCTTTGAGACGAGCGAGCAGCCTCTCCTCATCCTCGATTCGACGAGCCCCCCTTCAAAATCGCAATTTGGATCTCAATGATTTCACTCCTTAGTCCTGATGCTTAGAGACATGTTGTGGCTCTCAAGCGCTCAAGGCGATCATGGGCGGTGACACCCCGATCCTTCTTCGTTGCCTCATCTAGCTTATTGCGGTCCCTTTGGGTTTCTTCGGCGCAAGCTTGTGCCTCAACCGCTCGACCTCTCACCTTCTGGAGCTCATCGCCAAGATGCTCCTATATCTCTTTCTATCCATGGAGGAAGCAGGACTCTTTGCTGATGTCTCCACAACCGACTCCGGCCAACCAGAAAAGAGAGACAGGGCGAGAGGTTAGTAGAAGATGAAGATAACACCCCAAGGTGAGGAATGAACATCGCCTATCGAAAGGGCTCCATTCACAGCTGAAAAACAAGTGTAGTGTAAGTGCATCTAGCCCTTTTGTGGGTTTTGGTGAATTGGATTACAACACAATTACATGACTGACAAGTTTTCTAAGTGTTGAATAGGACAATGAGTATATTGAATACGCTTGAATAATGTATAATGAGTAGTATACAAAGGTTCAACAACAAGTCAAACTTGATGATATTATATTCAAGAATGAATCAAGAGTGCATAAGTGGGAAATACCGAGCAAAGGTCAAATGCCAAAGGAGACAATGTACAATGGATATAACATGGTTTGTTTATATGGACAAAGATTTGGAAATCACTATGCATTGATATGATCAAGCTAGACATATGAATATATAGATTGAAGTGAATGATAGAAAGTGTCAAGCCAAAATGGAAAGGGTATAAGGAATTGTGAATTGGCTTGAACATATTGATATTGGTCTATGTGTTTCTATGGTAATCAAACTGAAGCTTGATTGTTCTTAACAATCATATCTAGATGACATAAAGCAAGGACCACGATATTGAAGAAATGGTTTTTCAATGGATGCTCAATATGATGTGACTTGAGGATGATTTGATAAGATGAAAATAGCAAAGAAAGGGCTTTGAGGTACTAAGCGAAGGTGAAGGCCAAGTAATGGCTTGAGGATCGAGATACCAAGGCTAAGGTGAAGAAGAGAGTACTTGCATTGAGTCAAGGAACTAATCAAGCTATGAGGAGTCATATTATGTTGAGGATCAAATCATTAGTGGAAGTGACATGAAGCCATGAGTTGAACTCATACACGGTGAAATGGTTCAAGTCACATGCTCAAGGTGTCTTTGCTTGAAGAGATGAGACAAAGATGATTGTAACCTCTTATGAAGTGATATTAAGAAGAAATGGAATATGAAGACATTGAATACTCAAGTGGTTAAAATAATTATATTCTCTTAATCTTGAGTATAGGTATGTCGTACTATCAAGGGGGATGCAATACGAATCATAGATAAGTCTCAAGTGCTCAAACTAAACGAACCCCGACTGTTAGCATGACACAAACACAAAAAGCACACAAGTTTAACTTTTTGGCATTGGGGCTTGTTCATTGATGGGTTGGATAGCCCTCGAAGCAATAAAAAGTCCAAGATCACTGAAACTGGAGTTCAGAGCCAAAAAATATGGCGTTTTTTCGTGAAGCAAGTTCTGTTGCGGCAGTGCCGGACCTGGACAGCCCCAAACGGCTAGTTTTGACCCCCAACGACTAGTTTTGGGTCGGACTTTATATATACCCATCCCACACCCTTAGGGTGTCCTGCTGGTGTCCAGATTGCTCCCAACACATCCCAAGCCATATTTGAGCCCTCTCTAACTCCTCTCTTTGTGAGAGTGTGTGATTAGTGTTTAATCAAGCGTTATAGAGTGATTATTATGTGATTAAGAGCTAGAGAGCAGATCTAGAGTAAGACAACCTTGAGACTTGTCGGGCTTCATCAACATTTGTTGTGCATTTATTACTCTTGGAGGGGAAGCCTCCTAGACGGTTAGGCGTCGCCCGGTGAGCTCCTGTACCTGTGGTGAGCCGCGAGAAGGTTTGTAATCATCCGACATCTTAGTGAAAATCTCAACCCAACACCTCGGCGGTGAGTTGCAGAAGAGGAGTAAGTTGAAAGAGACTTCAAAGCTATTTTAGCTTCATCAATGACGTGGAGCTAGGCAAGCCTTTATGGCGAGCTGAACCACGGGATAAAGCCTTATGTCTTGTATCTTTTACATTTGAATTGCATTACTTGCTTTCCACCAGATATATTTGGATGTGCATAATTGAGAGCACCTAGAGGGGGGGTGAATAGGTGATCCTATAACACTTAAAACTTAGGCCACAAAAACTTGGTAAGTGTTAGTACAATAACCGCCAAGTGGCTAGAGAGGAATCTTCAACAAAACACAATAACCAACAAGATCAATCACAGAGATGGCACGGTGGTTATCCCGTGGTTCGGCCAAGACCAACGCTTGCCTACTCCACGTTGTGGCGTCCCAATGGACGAGGGTTGCAATCAACCCCTCTCAAGCGGTCCAAAGACCCACTTGAATACCATGGTGTTTTGTTTACTTTACTCAATCCCGTTTGCGAGGAATCTCCACAAATTGGAGCCTCTCGCCCTTACACTTGAAGTTCACAAAGAAGCACGGAGCAAGGGAGGGATTAGCAACGCACTCAAGACAAGAAATCACAGCAACACACGGACACAAGTCGCAATGAGAGCTCACAACACAACTCAAGGAGTTCACCACTCAACTAGAGCTCTAATTGCTATCGCAAAGAATCAAAGGCGCGGAATCGATGTCTTGGTGCTTAGGAATGTTGTAGGAATGCTTGGTGTACTCCTCCATGCGCCTAGGGGTCCCTTTTATAGCCCCAAGGCAGCTAGGAGCCGTTGAGAGCAATCTAGGAAGGCTGATCTTGCCTTCTGTCGACTGGCGCACCGGACAGTCCGGTGCACACCGGACACTGTCCGGTGCCCGATTTCCTTCCATAAATGGCACAGTCGACCGTTGGCAGCCTGAGAGCCGTTGGCGCACTGGACATGTCCGGTGCACACCGGACAGACCGGTGCCCCCTTCTAGCCATTGGCTCGGCCACGTGTCCCACGCAGATCGCGCGGCCGACCGTTGGCCTTGCCGACCGTTGGCTCATCGGACAATCTGGTGCACACCGGACAGTCCGGTGAATTATAGCCGTACGTCGACGATGAATTCCCGAGAGAGCGACGAGTTCGCCTGTGAACGGCCCACCGAACAGTCCGGTGCACCACCGGACAGTCCGGTGAATTATAGCCGTACACCGCCGTCGAAGTCCCGAGAGCAGCCTTTTTCCTCGAGCCAGCCTGGCGCACCGGACACTGTCCGGTGCACCACCGGACAGTCCGGTGCACCCAGACTAAGCAGACTTTGGCTGCATGAGCCATCTCTTCTCCAACTCGACTTTTTCTGTTTCCAGTACTTAGACACAATACATTAGTCTATAAAACAATGTACTAAGTCTGAGAAACATACCTTTATCCTTGATTTGTACTTTGTCCACCTTTTTACAATTAGGCACTTGTGTTGGACACTAAATCACCAAAATACTTAGAAATGGCCCAAGGGCACATTTCCCTTTCAATCTCCCCCTTTTTGGTGATTTATGCCAACACAACATAAAGCAAGTAGAACAAGTACAAGATCACTTCAAATAAGAACTCAAATTATTTTGATTCAAATTTGACATATATGGATCATTCTTTGCCACCACTTGGTTTGTTTTTGCAAATCAAATTCAAATTTCTATCTCTAAGTCAAACACACATGTTAAGACATAAAGAGAGTCATTCCAAGAGAAATTGATTCAAGATTTCAAAAACTCCCCCTTTTTCCCATAATCAATACTTCTCCCCACAAGAAGCCAACTTTTGACAAGAGAGACAATAAAAGAGTTTTGACAAACCAAAAGCTCTATTCTACTATTTTCAAAATCTCTCAAGTGGTAGCTGATCCATTTATCGCTTTGGCCTTTATTTTCTCCCCCTTTGGCATCAAGCACCAAAACGGGATCAATCTTGGCCCCTTAACCCCATTGCCTCACCAAAATCTTCAAATAAGAACACATAGGCAATAAGAGTATAAAGATGAACTTGGAAAAGTTACTCTTTTCATCGGAGTGCAGTGGAAGTCTTGCATGGTCCAAGTCCACCTTTTCCCTTTCAATCCTCCTTTGAGACTAAAACAACCAAACTCAAGTACATGGTTAGTCTCAAAGGGTCAAGTTGTAGCACAGCTCCCCTAAATATGTGCATCACTTGCAAAAAGGGCTTGTGAGGTCCAGGGAGTGTTTGTACAACTTGAGCACCACAATAAGCAACAAAATGCAGAATGAACATGATCAAAGGCATAAACACATGTATGCTATAATTCAATCCAAGTTCCGCGAATCTAAGATATTGAGCTCACTACGCAGCCTGCAAAAGGTCTTCTCATCTAGAGGCTTGGTAAAGATATCGGCTAGCTGGTTCTCGGTGCTAACATGAAACACTTCGATATCTCCCTTTTGCTGGTGGTCTCTCAAAAAGTGATGCCGGATGTCAATGTGCTTTGTGCGGCTGTGCTCAACAGGATTTTCCGCTATTCGGATAGCACTCTCATTGTCACATAGGAGTGGGACTTTGCTCAGATTGTAGCCAAAGTCCCGGAGGGTTTGCCTCATCCAAAGTAGTTGCGCACAACACTGTCCTGCGGCAATGTACTCAGCCTCAGCGGTGGATAGGGCAACGGATGTTTGTTTCTTAGAATTCCATGACACCAGGGACCTTCCTAAGAATTGGCACGTCCCCGATGTACTCTTCCTATCGACCTTACATCCAGCATAGTCGGAATCTGAGTACCCAATCAAGTCAAAGTTAGACCCCTTTGGATACCAGATCCCGAAGCAAGGCGTAGCGACTAAATATCGAAGAATTCGCTTCACAGCCACTAAGTGACACTCCTTAGGATCGGACTGAAATCTAGCACACATGCATACGGTAAGCATAATATCCGGTCTACTAGCACATAAATAAAGCAAAGAACCTATCATGGACCGGTATGCTTTTTGATCAATGGACTTACCTCCTTTGTTGAGGTCGGTGTGTCCGTCAGTTCCCATCGGCGTCTTTGCGGGCTTGGCGTCCTTCATCCCAAACCGCTTTAGCAAGTCTTGCGTGTACTTCGTTTGGGAGATGAAAGTGCCGCCCTTGAGTTGCTTCACTTGGAACCCAAGGAAGTAGTTCAATTCGCCCATCATCGACATCTCGAATTTCTGCATCATCACCTTGCTAAACTCTTCACAAGACTTTTGATTAGTAGAACCAAATATTATGTCATCGACATAAATTTGGCATACAAAAAGATCACCATCGCAAGTCTTAGTAAAAAGAGTTGGATCGGCTTTCCCGACCTTGAAAGCATTAGCAATTAAAAAGTCTCTAAGGCATTCATACCATGCTCTTGGGGCTTGCTTAAGTCCATAGAGCGCCTTAGAGAGCTTACACACGTGGTCGGGGTACCGTTCATCCTCGAAGCCAGGGGGTTGCTCCACGTACACCTCCTCCTTGATTGGCCCGTTGAGGAAAGCGCTCTTCACATCCATTTGGTACAACCTGAAAGAATGGTGAGCGGCATATGCTAGCAAGATACGAATTGATTCTAGCCTAGCCACAGGAGCAAAAGTCTCCTCAAAGTCCAAACCTGCGACTTGGGCATAACCTTTTGCCACAAGTCGAGCCTTGTTGCTCGTCACCACCCCGTGCTCGTCCTGTTTGTTGCGGAACACCCACTTGGTTCCCACAACATTTTGCTTGGGACGAGGCACCAGTGTCCAAACTTCATTGCGCTTGAAATTGTTGAGTTCCTCCTGCATGGCCAACACCCAGTCCGGATCTAGCAAGGCCTCTTCTACCCTGAAAGGCTCAATAGAAGAGACAAAGGAGTAATGCTCACAAAAATTAACTAATCTTGAACGAGTAGTTACTCCCTTGCTAATATCACCCAATATCTGGTCGACGGGATGATCCCTTTGAATCGTTGCTCGAACTTGGGTTGGAGGTGCCTGAGGTGCTTCTTCCTCTTCAACTTGAACATCCTGTGCTCCCCCTTGATCATGCGCCTCCACTTGAGGTACCTGTTCGTCATCTTGGGTTGGGGGATGCACCATAGTTGAGGAAGACTGTTGATCTTGCTCCAAATGTTCCTGAGGTCGTACATCTCCAATCGCCATGGTGCGAATCGCGGCCGTTGGAACGTCTTCTTCATCTACATCATCAAGATCAACAACTTGCTCTCTTGGAGAGCCATTAGTCTCATCAAATACAACATCGCTAGAGACTTCAACCAAACCCGATGATTTGTTGAAGACCCTATACGCCTTTGTATTTGAATCATAACATAATAAAAACCCTTCTACAGCTTTGGGAGCAAATTTGGAATTCCTACCCTTCTTCACTAGAATGTAGCATTTACTCCCAAAAACACGAAAGTACGATACATTGGGTTTGTTACCAGTTAGCAGCTCATATGAAGTCTTCTTGAGGAGGCGGTGAAGGTAGACCCTGTTGATGGCGTGGAAAGCCGTGTTCACGGCTTCCGACCAAAAGCACTCGGGGGTCTTGAACTCTCCAAGCATAGTCCTCGCCATATCAATGAGCGTCCTGTTCTTCCTCTCTACCACACCATTTTGCTGAGGTGTGTAGGGAGCGGAGAACTCGTGCTTGATCCCCTCTTCCTCAAGGAACTCCTCCACTTGAAGATTCTTGAATTCGGACCCGTTGTCGCTCCTTATCTTCTTCACCTTGAGCTCAAACTCATTTTGAGCTCTCCTTAGGAAGCGCTTGAGGGTCCCTTGGATTTCAGACTTATCCTGCAAAAAGAACACCCAAGTGAAGCGGGAAAAGTCATCAACAATAACTAGACCATACTTACTTCCTCCTATGCTCAGATAGGCGACGGGTCTGAAGAGGTCCATATGCAGCAGCTCCAGTGGTCTTGAAGTGGTCATCACATTCTTGCTGTGGTGTGCTCCTCCCACTTGTTTACCTGCTTGACAAGCTGCACAAGGTCTATCTTTTTCGAATTGCACGTTAGTCAAACCTATCACGTGTTCTCCCTTTAGAAGCTTGTGAAGGTTCTTCATCCCCACATGTGCTAAGCAGCGATGCCACAGCCAGCCCATGCTAGTCTTAGCGATTAAGCATGCATCTAGACCGGCCTCCTCTTTTGCAAAATCAACTAAATAAAGTTTGCCATCTAGTACACCCTTAAAAGCTAGTGAACCATCACATCTTCTAAAGACAGACACATCTACATTTGTAAATAGACAATTATATCCCATATTACATAATTGACTGACAGATAGTAAATTATATCCAAGAGACTCAACTAAAAACACATTAGAGATAGAGTGCTCATTGGATATTGCAATCTTGCCTAAACCTTTCACCTTGCCTTGGTTCCCATCACCGAATATGATTGAATCTTGGGAATCCTTATTCTTGACGTAGGAGGTGAACATCTTCTTCTCCCCCGTCATATGGTTTGTGCATCCGCTGTCGATAATCCAGCTTGAGCCCCCGGATGCATAAACTTGCAAGGCAAATTTAGGCTTGGGTCTTAGGTACCCAACTCTTGTTGGGTCCTACAAGGTTAGTCACAATTTCCTTAGGGACCCAAATGCAAGTTTTATCACCCTTGCATTTTGCCCCTAATTTCCTAGCAACTATCTTCCTATCCTTTCTACAAATAGCAAAGGAAGCATTTAAAGCATGATAAATTGTAGAGGGACCATTCATAACTTTTCTAGGAAGATGAACAATATTCTTCCTAGGCACATGATGAATATTTTTCCAAGGCATATCTCTACCATGCATATAGGAAGAACTGGAAGCATACATAGCATAAGAGTTGTCGGCGTTTCGAGACGGGGGGGGTCCCCGAGCCGACGAGTGAGTGTGCCGCGTGCCCCAGCCCAGATGGGTCGAGCGCGTGGTAGAGCGCGAAGGGGGGAAGAGCGAGGTGGCCGGAGCCGGGTCGTGAGGGAGGCGGAGATCCCGCGGCCTTCGTGTTCGTCCCGCGCCCAGGTCGGGTGCGCTTGCAGTAGGGGGTTACAAGCGTCCGCGCGGGTGAGGGGAGCGAGCGGCCCCAAGAGAGCGCCTGCCCCTGCCCTCGTTCCCGCGAGGCCAACCCTCTCTAAGAAGGCCCTGGTCCTTCCTTTTATAGGCGTAAGGAGAGGGTCCAGGTGTACAAATGGGGGTGTAGCAAGGTGCTACGTGTCTAGCGGGGGAGAGCTAGTGCCCTAAGTACATGCCAAGGTGGCAGCCGGAGAGATCTTGGCACCCAGCTGGTGTGGCGTCGTGGCTGTCGGAGAAGCAATGGAGCCTGGCGGGGGGACAGCTGTCGGAGTGGTTGGGCCCTTGCTGACGTCCCCCTACTTCCGTAAGGGAGCTGAGAACCGCCGTCGTCATGGGTCCAGCGGGGCGCCATCATTGCCTATCTGGCGGAGCTAGCCAGATGGGACGTCGGTCCT
This sequence comes from Zea luxurians, assembly GCA_029449295.1. NCBI lineage: Eukaryota > Viridiplantae > Streptophyta > Magnoliopsida > Poales > Poaceae > Zea > Zea luxurians. The sequence goes on along the minus strand of JAOPSE010000006.1, from coordinate 105,878,171 downwards.
GTTTTCTGCGGCCCGAGTCGGCTCGGGGTAGGGTGATGATGGCGCTTCCTGTCGACGTGGCGGACTTGTGCCCTAGGTCGGGCGACGTGGAGGCTCCTCCGAAGCTGAGGTCGAGTCTGTCCTGCATGGCCGAGGCCGAGCCCGAGCTCCTGGGTCGGGCGAGGTGGAGGTCGTTCGGCAGAGGCTAGGGCGGAGTCCGAGCCCTGGGTCGGGCGAAGCGGAGTTCGCCGTCTTCCAGGGCCTTAGCCCGAGTCCGAGCCCTGGGTCGGGCGGAGCGGAGTTCGCCGTCTTCCGGGGCCTTAGCCCGAGTCCGAGCCCTGGGTCGGGCGGAGCGGAGTTCGCCGTCTTCCGGGGCCTTAGCCCGAGTCCGAGCCCTGGGTCGGGCGGAGCGGAGTTCGCCGTCTTCCGGGGCCTTAGCCCGAGTCCGAGCCCTGGGTCGGGCGGAGCGGAGTTCGCCGTCTTCCGGGGCCTTAGCCCGAGTCCGAGCCCTGGGTCGGGCGGAGCAGAGTTCGCCGTCTTCCGGGGCCTTAGCCCGAGCTCGAGCCCTGGGTCGGGCGGAGCTTCCTATGGCGCTTTTGGCCAAGCCTGGCCGCCAGTCAGTCTCACTCTTTGTGTTAAATGCCCCAGTGACTTGGTCGGTCGGCGCGGTGATTTAGTCAGGGTTGCTTCTTAACGAAGGCAAGGCCTCGGGCGTGCCGGAGATGCGTCTGCCGTAAAAAAGGGGGCCTCGGGCGAGACGGAAACACCTCAGGGTCGGCTGCCCTTGCCCGAGGCTAGGCTCGGGCGTGGCGTGATCGAGTCGCTCGTATGGACTGATCCCTGACTTAATCAAACCCATCAGGCCTCTGCAGCTTTATGCTGATGGGGGTTACCAGCTGAGAATTAGGCGTCTTGAGGGTACCCCTAATTATGGTCCCCGACAGTAGCCCCCGAGCCTCGAAGGGAGTGTTAGCACTCGCTTGGAGGCTTTCGTCGCACTTTTTTGCAAGGGGACCAGCCTTTCTCGGTTGCACTTTGTTCCGGTGGGTGCGCGCGAGCGCACCCGCCGGGTGTAGCCCCCGAGGCCTCGGAGGAGTGGTTTCACTCCTTCGAGGTCTTAATGCCTTGCGTAATGCTTTGGCTGGTCTGGCGGTTCCCTCATGCGAACAGGCTGTAGCCCGGGTGCACTGTCGGGGCCCAAGTTCTCGGGCTGGTATGTTGACGCTGTCAACGGTTCGGCCGGAGCCGGGTTTGCGAGAGCAGCCCCCGAGCCTCCGCACAGGGCGAGAGGACGATCAGGGACAGACTCGGCTTTTTTACATACGCCCCTACGTCGCCTTTCCGCAAGGAGGAGGGGGGGAGAGCGCCATGTTACCCTCGATGGGCACCGAACATGGTGTCTCCGGTGAGCTGCAATCGGGTAATCCGAGTGGACGTCCGTGCCCCGTTCGTTGGGGGTCGGCTAGGGGCCCGGAGGCACGCCCAAAAGTACCTGCGGGTGACCTGCCGGACCCGGTCCCCTGGCGACGGGGTCCGAGGGCCCGATGCCTCCCTCCGATGGGATTCCGTTACAGGATCGTTCCCGCTGGTCTCGGAAATGTCCTAGGGTACCTCGGGAGCGCAGCCCGAGCCTTGGTTATGTATCGAACGTACCCCTGGTCATCCCTCGCTCGGTGTCTGAGGCGACTGTGAACCCTTCGGGGGGCCAGCCTTCGAACCCCTGATCAGTAATGGGCGCGGAGCCCGAGTAGCCTGAGGCGGTCGTGGGACCTTTCGGGGGGCCGACCTTCGAACCTCTGACCAGTAGTGGGTGTCGGGCCCACGCGATCTGAGGCGGCTGTTGAACCCTTCGGGGGGCCAGCCTTCGAACCCCTGATCAGTAAGGAGGCTCGGAGCCTAGTTCCTTCACGGGGAAGGATCCCTTTGGGGGTATTCCCTTTCCCGGTCCCTGTTGCAAGAGATAGAGAAAGAGAAAAAGGGGAAAAAAGGACACGAAATTGAACCACGTGGCGTACCTTTTTCGGTGTGGTCGTGAAGGCGAAACGTCGCCAGCTGCTCCTGCCAGAAGCGCCGCCTGTCCAGCCGCGGAGTTAATGCGCCGGGGCGAGCGGTCGGCGAGGCTGCCGTTGCATGCGCGAGCCGTTCGAGGAACGGCTGTTTTGCTTTGCGTTTTTTGAGCCCCACGTCCGGTTCGGGCGGTACGTTGGAACCGTCTTCACCCTGGTCTTTATATACCCCGGAGAGGGTCCGGTGACGGTTCTCGAATCCGCTTCTTGTCTCCCTCTTAGGTTTTTTGCAGTCTGAGAGATCTAGCCAGGGAAAAGAAAACCGCCCTCCCCAGTCCTTTGCACCACCACCCTTTCTGCTTCGGCGATGGCTGACCGGGTGACCATCATCCCGCCGCGCGACCCGTGGCCCTTCTCCACGGTGACGGCGGGTGATCTGGAGGACCTCGTCGGCGAGGGTTTGCTCCGCCCTCTCACCGATGAACAGCGGCCGGAATGGATTCCTCCCACGGGCGGAGTCACTCCATCCCCTCCGCCGGGGTACGTCGTGAGCTTCATCTCCTTCCATGAGCGGGGATTTGGTGTGCCGACGAGCCGCTTTATGCGGGCCATCCTGTTCCATTACGGGGTGGAGTTGCACAACCTCACCCCCAACTCCATCTCGCAGGCCGCTATCTTCGTAGCGGTGTGCGAGGGGTATTTGGGGATCGCCCCCCATTGGGATTTGTGGACCCATCTCTTCTTCGCCGAGCTTTTTGCCTTGCCGACGGGGGAGAGGAAGGTCCGCGCAGCGGTGCGGGCCGGCGGCTGCACCCTTTTGTTGAGGCAGCCGCGGTCGTCGCAGTATATCCCTGCCGTCCTCGCATCCTCAAACAAGGGTTGGCAGCGCCGGTGGTTCTACCTCCGGAATGACGAAGAGTTGCTCCCGTCGTTCTCTCAGCGGGTTGTCACCGCCGCCACCGATGCCTGGCGCCACGGGACTCCACACGAGAGGCAGAAGAACCTCGAACCTCTTCTCCAGGCCCTGAAGGCGTTGCGGGAGGGAGGACTCACCGCCGCGGGAGTGGTTGCCGCCATCCACCGTCGGAGGGTGCTCCCCCTGGCGGAGCGGCGGCTGTCGCTTTGGGAGATGACCCTGGAGGCCGACTGGGAGGGGTCACGGATGTCCCCTGATTCTCTTCCCCATGACGCCCTCCAATGGCGGGTGTCGGCCGCGATGGGGAAGCCAGACCCCCACGCCTTCTCCCAGCCTCGGATGCGCCCCGACCAGGGGTGCGTCACTCTGGTGAGTGTTCGCTCCTTCCTTCCTCATATACCGGGTTGCTCCTGGTTCTCACGATTGGGTTTCTTTCCCCCTCCCCCCTTTTTAGGAGGTGGGGCGGCACAAACCCTCCTTGCCGCGGGTCCCGGAGGACGCGGTGGGTCGGGCAGCGCGGCGGGTCGCCGCGGAGGAGGAGAAGAAGAAAAAGGATGCGGAGAAGGCCCGGGCCCGCAAGCGGAGGCGGGCTCGGGACGCCCTGGAGAAACACCGTCGCCAGCAGGAGAGGGAAGGACTCCCTAGGGAGCTGTCGCCGGAGACATCCGACGACGATGACGACGATGGTGAAGAGGAGGAGGACGACATGGCCGCCCGTCTCGGCCTCAATCCCAGCTTGGGGCGTGGCCGGGAGCTGTCGAGTCAGCCCTCGAGCGGGCCGATGTCGTCGGTTCCTGGAGCCGAGATGTCGGATCCCCGACCTGAGGGGCGGGGGCAACCCGAGAGGGTACTTGACCCCTCGGCTGGAGGAGCTGACGCGACTCCAGGGAGCCGGGCCGAGGGGTCCGTCCCTCGAGAGCCGTCCCCCGCGCCGGCAGCGCGGGGGAGCGGTCCTCAGGTTGCCATGGCGGCGCCTGGGCAGTCCGCCTCCCGGGCGTCAGGGGCGCCCAAGACGAGGGCGGTGCCGGGGCTGTCGGCGAGGCGGACCTCGGCGGTGGTTCCAGGGAGCGGGAGCCAAGAGACCTCCCCCCAGGCACAGTGGATCATGGCCCGGAGCGGGTAAGTACCTTGGAATGTCTCCGTCCCGGCGCTTCATTCATACGTCTTGGCCGTGATTTTCCCTTTCTTCTTTTTTTTCAGCAAGCGGAGCCATGGCCCTACCGACCTGGCGCCCCGGAAGGCCCTTAAGACGGCGTCGGTCCAGGCGGCTGGCGCCATCCCGGGCCCTGCCGCTCAGCCGACCCTTTCGCAGGGCGCTTCGCCGCATGGGGCTCAGGCGTCGCATGTCCCGGGGGAGCAGGTCCCCGAGGCGGGCTCTTCTGCCGAGGCGGCCATCGTGATCGGGGAGGCGGCCGGCGCCGACGCGGTCCCGAGCCCGCCTGCCGTGTCGGCCATGCCGGCGCCTGCCGCCACCGCAGTTGGCACCGTCCCAGTCGGAGAGCATATGGTTGCTGCCGGCGTTGAGACGGCCGCAGCGTCGGCGCCCAGGGCCTCGGAAGAGGTGGGCGTGGACGTGCAGTTCATCCAGGCGGGCGGCAGCCTTGTCGCTGTGCGGCGGAGCCCCGAGGCCCGGGGCCAGTTGCTCCGATTCCGGACCCGCGAGGCTTCGGACCCTATCTTCGTTCTTGACGACGAACAGGAGGACCAGTCCTGGGACGAGCTCCGCAAGCGTGCGGAAGCAACGGTGGGGTCGCTCCGATCGTCGCTGGAGGTTCTCTGCGGGGACGTCCCCAAAATCCTCTAGGTAACGGTTTCAGGCATACCTTCTCCCTTCTGTGAGCGAGGCGTTCGTCGTGATGCCTTGTTTTCCTTTCCAGGATCTGACGGACCGGAGCGCCGCCAAGTCGTCGTTCATCCGCCGCGAGGCCGACGTCTGGGGCTCGCTGCGGTCTCTGAGGACTTCGCTCGCCGGGGCTACCGCGCGCCTTTCTCAGCAGGACGCTAAGATAGCGGACCTCCAGTTGCTCTGCGCTGACCTGAGGGCCGAGGCGGCGGCGGCGCGCACGGAGGCGCTACGGCAGCGGTCGGAGTTCGTCCAGGTTGCCGAGGAGCGGGACCAATCTCGGGGCCAGGCTGCCGAGGCCGAAAGCCGGGCCAAGACCCTCGCGGCCGATCTGGCCGCAGCCCAAGTCGCGGCCTCGGAGCAGCGCGTCCGAGCCGGAGGTATGCCTCGACCGTCCTTGGTTCTCGTTCTTGTCCGTTTCTTCCGCTTGTGCTTGAGGTCTTTCTTCTGGTTGTTCGCAGAGCTCGAGTCTGCCCTTGACGAGTCTGCCAAAGCGCTCGCCGAGGCGCTCGCTGGGGCTGCTGAGCAGAGGGAGGCCGATCTCGCGGCCATGTCCGAGGCCGTCTCGGATGTCTATCGGACCCTTGGTCCTGGCGACGTCCCTTCAGGAAGCTCCCCCCAAAGCCGTCTTCAAGCCCTAGGTGATTACGCGCGCGGTAAAGTCCGCGGGGCGCTACACCATGGCGTCAGGCGGGCCTTCGCCGTGCTCGCTTCCCATTACGTCGTGGACCTGGAGCGGGTCAGTGAGGGGTATTGCCTTCCTGACGAAGACGAGGCCGCCCTGGCAGAAGTTCAGCGGCTCGACGCGGTCGCTGCGGGTCCGAGCGCGGCGCTGGCGACCATCTTCGAGGCGGAGATTCTTCCTCCTGTGCCGCCGCCGGAAGCGGAGGTAGACCTTACCGACGGCGGGGGTGGAACTGAGGGCGCGGCGCCTTCCCAAGGCGACGCCTGACTTTTGTTGGGGCAATTTCTGTTGGATGTGCGCTTTGCCGCGGCCGCCGGGGCCTGGACACTTTACTTTTCTTGCGTGAAGTCATACTCTTTTCTGTTTCAATTTGCGCGCCTGGCCCGACTTGTCAACAACAGGGTGATTTCCTGAGCTGGGTCCTTTTTCGTGGCAGGCGATGAGTGAGGTGTCCCTAGCCCGGAGGCATAGGTGTTCCTCGGCTCAGTCGAGGCATAGGTGTTCCTCGGCTCAGTCGGTCTCGCCACTTATTTGTACCCAAGTTCGCTCCTCGGGACCCTGCTTCTGACGCATCCGGGAGAACGCAAAAACCCCTTCTTGATCGAAAAAAGAATTTTTTTGACGCGGAAAGGTGCATCCAAACTCGACGAGAGGGGTTCCCCCTTTTTAGCCCCCGAGGAAGGGTCGGGCTCCGCCGGGGCGAGGCCGACCCTTCCTTGATGACTGATTCTCGTGTGTGAGTGGGGGAAGGGCGCAGCCCCCGGGCGTCGTCCGTGCAGAGGCCGTTTTACGAGTCGGGCTCCTGCCCGAATATCCGGCGAGTGCTCGGTGACATCCCTCGGTATGCCGGGCATGTCCGAGGGACCCCACGCAAAAATGTCGGCGTTTGCGCGGGGAAAGTCGACGAGTACTGCTTCCTATTTGGGGTCGAGCACGGAACTGATCCGGATCTGCTTGGAGGTGTCGCCACTGGGGTCGAGAGGGACGGCCTTAACCGTCTCCACTGGCTCGAAGTTGCCGGCGTGTCGCTTCACGTTCGGCACCTCTCGGGAGAGGCTTTCTAGGTCGGCGATGAGGGCCTCGGACTCGGCGAGGGCCTCGGCGTACTCCACGCACTCCACATCGCATTCGAATGCGTGTTTGTACGTGGGGCCGACGGTGATGACCCCGTTGGGGCCCGGCATCTTGAGCTTCAGGTAGGTGTAGTTGGGGATGGCCATGAACTTCGCGTAGCATGGCCTTCCCAATACTGCGTGGTAGGTTCCTCGGAACCCGACCACCTCGAACGTCAAAGTCTCCCTTCGGAAGTTGGAGGGTGTTCCGAAGCAGACGGGAAGGTCGAGCTGTCCGAGGGGCTGGACGCGCTTCCCAGGAATGATCCCGTGGAAGGGCGCAGCGCCTGCTCGGACGGATGACAGATCGACGCGCAGGAGCCTGAGGGTCTCGGCGTAGATGATATTGAGGCAGCTGCCCCCATCCATCAGGACCTTGGTGAGCCTGACGTCGCCGATGACGGGATCGACGACGAGCGGGTACTTCCCCGGGCTCGGCACGTGGTCGGGGTGGTCATCCTGGTCGAAGGTGATGGGCTTGTCGGACCAGTCTAGGTAGACTGGCGTCGCCACCTTCACCGAGCAGACCTCCCGACGCTCTTGCTTACGATGCCGAGCCGAGGCATTCGCCGCATGCCCTCCGTAGATCATGAAGCAGTCGCGGACCTCGGGGAACTCTCCTGCTTGGTGATCTTCCTTTTTGTCGTCGTCGCGGGCCCTGCCACCCTCTGCGGGTGGCCCGGCCCGGTGGAAGTGGCGCCGAAGCATGACGCACTCCTCGAGGGTGTGCTTGACGGGCCCCTGATGGTAGGGGCACGTCTCCTTGAGTGCCTTGTCGAAGAGGTTGGCGCCTCCGGGGGGCTTCCGAGGGTTCTTGTATTCGGCGGCGGCGACAAGGTCCGTGCTGGCGGCGTCGCGTTTCGCTTGCGACTTCCTCCTGCCTTTCTTCTTGGCGCCGAGCGGAGTAGACGCCTCGGGAGCATCCTCCGAGGGGCGGCCCTGGGGCTGCTTGTCCTTTTGGAAGATGGCCTCGACCGCCTCCTGACCAGAGGCGAACTTGGTGGCGATGTCCATCAGCTCGCTCGCCCTGGTGGGGGTCTTGCGACCCAACTTGCTCACCAGGTCACGGCAGGTGGTGCCGGCAAGGAACGCGCCGATGACATCGGAGTCGGTGATGTTGGGCAGCTCGGTGCGCTGCTTCGAGAATCGCCGGATGTAGTCTCGAAGAGACTCTCCCGGCTGTTGCCGGCAGCTTCGGAGGTCCCAGGAATTCCCGGGGCGCACGTACGTGCCCTGGAAGTTGCCGGCGAAAGCTTGGACCAGATCCTCCCAGTTGGAAATCTGCCCCGGAGGCAGGTGCTCCAACCAAGCGCGAGCAGTGTCGGAGAGGAACAGGGGGAGGTTGCGGATGATGAGGTTGTCGTCGTCCGTTCCACCCAGTTGACAGGCCAGGCGGTAGTCCGCGAGCCACAATTCCGGTCTCGTTTCCCCCGAGTACTTTGTGATAGTAGTCGGGGGTCGGAATCGGGTCGGAAACGGCGCCCGCCGAATGGCCCGGCTGAAGACCTATGGACCGGGTGGTTCGGGCGAGGGACTCCGATCCTCCCCGCTGTCGTAACGTCCCCCACGCCTGGGGCGATAACCTCGGCGCACCCTTTCGTCGAGGCGGGCCCGACGGTCGCGATGAGGGTGCTCGTCGCCGAGGTGGCCCGGGGCCGCAGGCGCGGTGTTGCGCGTGCGCCCGGTGTAGACCGAGGCTTCCCGCATGAGTCGGGAAGTCGCGGCACGAGGTTCCGAGGGGTACCCCTGCCTTCGGGAGGCAGAGCTCTCGGCCCGCCGGGCCGCAGCGCCTTCCAGGAGATGCTTGAGCTCTCCCTGGATTCGCCGACCCTCGGCGGTTGATGACTCCGGCATCGCGCAGAGGAGCATCGCTGCGGCGGCCAGGTCCTGACCGGTTCCGCCGGATGCGGGTGGCGGTCTGTCCCTGGCATCGTTGGCGATGCGGTGCTGGAGACCTTGGGGCAGGTGACGTATTTCTCCGGCCGGGGGCTGGCCCGCCCATACCTGCCCGACGTCCCGGCGGATTGCCTCGAGCGCTCCTGCTCCCTCATCGAGCCCGGCCTGCGCCCCGCGGACTTGCTCGAGCTGTGGGCCGTGACCCCCCGCCGGAACGGGGACCACAGCTAGCTCCCGCGGGATGTCGGCGCGAGGCGCTGGCCTAGGGAGATCACCATCCTCCGGCATGCCGAGACAGCTGCCTCCGGAGGGATCCCCTAGCTCGACGTGGAAACATTCGCGGCTCGGGCCGTAGTCCTTGTCATCAAGGCTGCGGCTGCCGTCGGAACAGTCGGAGAGGCAGTAGTTGCATGCGGTCATGAAGTCCCGCATGGCACTGGGGTTGCCAGATCCAGAGAAATCCTAGCAGATGCTGGGGTCGTCATCTTCCTCGGACCCAGAGGGTCCGTAGGTCGAGACGCCCGTCAATCGGTCCCAAGGCGACCGCACACGAAACCCGAAAGGGGTTGCACTCGCCTCAACGTGAGCGCCCGCCAGAGCGAGGTCACTAGGCGGGTTGAGGTCGAGTTGAAATGACAAAGGATGGGGATCAGCCGGTACCTTTTGGTCGACGAGGAGCGACGAAGTCACATCGGGGGCTGATCGCGCCGTCGTCCTGGGTGCGAGGGCGACGTCCTGCAGGCCCTCCGTGAGCGCGCTGGCGTCGTCCACTTGCTCGGGGTCGGCGTGTCGCGGGGGGACGGCGCTCGCCTTCGCCTCAAACGCGAGGGTGATGCCCGACGCGTCCTCCGTTGGGGCGCTGGGGATGTCGATTTGCTCGACAGCCGACTGAGCGCAGCCTCCCGCTTGGCCCTGGTTGCCCCGCCTCCTCCTCCGATGGCGAGGGAGAGGATGGGGCGAGCTCGAAAGTTGTCCTTCCCCCACGCGGGAAAGACGTCGTCGATTCCGCCGCCGGCGGGCGGGCTGTCCGCCACCATTGTCGCTGTCGCGCGGCGGTGGAAGGAGTATCATGTCGTAGCTGCCGTCGAAAGACATGAACTCGAGGCTCCCGAAACGGAGCATCGTCCCGGGTTGAAGAGGTCGTTGGAGACTGCCCATCTGGAGCTTGACGGGAATCTGCTCGTCAACACGCAGCAGGCCCCTACCTGGCGCGCCAACTGTCGGCGTTTCGAGACGGGGGGGTCCCCGAGCCGACGAGTGAGTGTGCCGCGTGCCCCAGCCCAGATGGGTCGAGCGCGTGGGCGAGCGCGAAGGGGGGAAGAGCGAGGTGGCCGGAGCCGGGTCGTGAGGGAGGCGGAGATCCCGCGGCCTTCGTGTTCGTCCCGCGCCCAGGTCGGGTGCGCTTGCAGTAGGGGGTTACAAGCGTCCGCGCGGGTGAGGGGAGCGAGCGGCCCCAAGAGAGCGCCTGCCCCTGCCCTCGTTCCCGCGAGGCCAACCCTCTCTAAGAAGGCCCTGGTCCTTCCTTTTATAGGCGTAAGGAGAGGGTCCAGGTGTACAAATGGGGGTGTAGCAAGGTGCTACGTGTCTAGCGGGGGAGAGCTAGTGCCCTAAGTACATGCCAAGGTGGCAGCCGGAGAGATCTTGGCACCCAGCTGGTGTGGCGTCGTGGCTGTCGGAGAAGCAATGGAGCCTGGCGGGGGGGACAGCTGTCGGAGTGGTTGGGCCCTTGCTGACGTCCCCCTGCTTCCGTAAGGGAGCTGAGAACCGCCGTCGTCATGGGTCCAGCGGGGCGCCATCATTGCCTATCTGGCGGAGCTAGCCAGATGGGACGTCGGTCCTGTTTTCTGCGGCCCGAGTCGGCTCGGGGTAGGGTGATGATGGCGCTTCCTGTCGACGTGGCGGACTTGTGCCCTAGGTCGGGCGACGTGGAGGCTCCTCCGAAGCCGAGGTCGAGTCTGTCCTGCATGGCCGAGGCCGAGCCCAAGCTCCTGGGTCGGGCGAGGCGGAGGTCGTTCGGCAGAGGCTAGGGCGGAGTCCGAGCCCTGGGTCGGGCGAAGCGGAGTTCGCCATCTTCCGGGGCCTTAGCCCGAGTCCGAGCCCTAGGTCGGGCGGAGCGGAGTTCGCCGTCTTCCGGGGCCTTAGCCCGAGTCCGAGCCCTGGGTCGGGCGGAGCGGAGTTCGCCGTCTTCCGGGGCCTTAGCCCGAGTCCGAGCCCTGGGTCGGGTGGAGCGGAGTTCGCCGTCTTCCGGGGCCTTAGCCCGAGTCCGAGCCCTGGGTCGGGCGGAGCGGAGTTCGCCGTCTTCCGGGGCCTTAGCCCGAGTCCGAGCCCTGGGTCGGGCGGAGCGGAGTTCGCCGTCTTCCGGGGCCTTAGCCCGAGCCCGAGCCCTGGGTCGGGCGGAGCTTCCTATGGCGCTTTTGGCCAAGCCTGGCCGCCCGTCAGTCTCACTCTTTGTGTTAAATGCCCCAGTGACTTGGTCGGTCGGCGCGGTGATTTAGTCAGGGTTGCTTCTTAACGAAGGCAAGGCCTCGGGCGAGCCGGAGATGCGTCTGCCGTAAAAAAGGGGGCCTCGGGCGAGACGGAAACACCTCAGGGTCGGCTGCCCTTGCCCGAGGCTAGGCTCGGGCGTGGCGTGATCGAGTCGCTCGTATGGACTGATCCCTGACTTAATCAAACCCATCAGGCCTCTGCAGCTTTATGCTGATGGGGGTTACCAGCTGAGAATTAGGCGTCTTGAGGGTACCCCTAATTATGGTCCCCGACAAGAGTCATAGGCATGTGAATCAAAAGCATTACAACTCCTATGTGACTGTCTTCTATCATTGTACATAAAAGCATGGTTCTTTTTAGTACTACTTGCCATAGGGGCCTTCCCTTTCTCCTTGGCGGAGATGGAAGCCTTATGGCTTGTTAAGTTCTTGGCTTCCCTCTTGAAGCCAAGCCCATCCTTAATTGAGGGGTGTCTACCAATCGTGTAGGCATCCCTAGCAAATTTTAGTTTATCAAAATCACTTTTGCTAGCCTTAAGTTGGGCATTAAGACTAGCCATTTCATCATTTAACTTTGCAATAGAAGCTATGTGTTCACTACAAGCATCAATATCAAAATCTTTACATCTATTGCAAATAACAACATTTTCTACACAAGTTGTTGATTTACTAGCTATTTCTAACTTAGCATTCAAATCATCATTAATGCTTCTTAAGTTAGAAATTGTCTCATGGCAAGAAGATAATTCACAAGAAAGCATTTCATTTCTCTTAACTTCTAAGGCATGAGATTTTTGAGCTTCTACAAATTTGTCATGTTCTTCATACAACAAGTCCTCTTGTTTTTCTAGAAGCCTATTCTTATTATTCAAGGCATCAATCAATTCATTAATTTTGTCTACCTTGGTTCTATCTAGGCCCTTAAATAGACATGAATAATCTATTTCATCCTCATCACTAGATTCGTCCTCACTTGTAGAAGCATAAGTAGAGTCTCGAGTACATACCTTCTTCTCCCTTGCCATAAGGCATGTGTGACGCTCGTTGGGGAAGAGGGATGACTTGTTGAAGGCGGTGGCGGCGAGTCCTTCATTGTCGGAGTCGGATGAGGAGCAATCCGAATCCCACTCCTTGCCAAGATGAGCCTCGCCCTTTGCCTTTTTATAGTTCTTCTTCTTCTCCCTCTTGTTCCCTTGATCCTGATCACTATCATTGTCGGGACAGTTGGCAATAAAATGACCAAGCTTACCGCATTTGAAGCATGAGCGCTTCCCCTTGGCTTTGGTCTTGCTTGGCTGTCCCTTGCGACCCTTAAACGCCGTCTTGAATCTTTTGATGATGAGGGCCATCTCTTCATCATTAAGTCCGGCCGCCTCAATTTGTGCCACCTTGCTAGGTAGCGCCTCCTTGCTTCTTGTTGCCTTGAGAGCAAGGGGTTGCGGCTCGTTGATCGGACCATTCAAAGCATCGTCCACGTACCTCGCCTCCTTGATCATCATTCGCCCGCTAACGAATTTTCCAAGGACTTCTTCGGGCGACATTTTGGTGTACCTGGGATTCTCACGAATATTATTCACCAAGTGAGGATCAAGAACGGTAAAGGACCTTAGCATCAGTCGGACGACGTCGTGGTCCATCCATCGCGTGCTTCTGTAGCTCCTTATTTTGTTGATAAGGGTCTTGAGCCGGTTGTATGTTTGAGTTGGCTCCTCGCCCCTTATCATCACGAACCGTCCAAGCTCACCCTCCACCAACTCCATTTTGGTGAGCAAGGTGACATCGTTCCCCTCATGAGAAATCTTGAGGGTGTCCCAGATCTGCTTGGCGTTATCCAAGTCGCTCACTTTGTGATATTCATCCCTGCACAATGAAGCTAGAAGAACAGTAGTAGCTTGTGCATTCTTATGAATTTGCTCATTAATGAACATGGGACTATCCGAACTATCAAAGTGCATTCCACTCTCTACAATCTCCCATATACTAGGATGGAGAGAGAATAGGTGACTACGCATTTTGTGGCTCCAAAATCCGTAGTCCTCCCCATCAAAGTGTGGAGCCTTGCCGAGTGGAATGGAGAGCAAATGTGAATTTGAACTTTGCGGAATACGAGAGTAGTCAAAAGAAAAGTTCGAATTAACCGGTTTCCTTCTCTCGTAGTCGTTGTGGTCATCGTCCTTTTGGGAAGAGGTAGACTCATCGCTGTCGTCGTAGTAGACGATCTCCTTGATGTGCCTCGTCTTCTTCTTCTTCCCATCTTTCCGTCTATGGCCCGAGCACGAGTCGGTAGGCTTGTCATCCTTCGGCTCGTTGACGAAGGATTCCTTCTCTTTGTCGTTGATCACGATTCCCTTCCCCTTAGGATCCATCTCTTCGGGCGGTTAGTCCCTTTGTGAAGAGAACGGCTCCGATACCAATTGAGAGCACCTAGAGGGGGGGTGAATAGGTGATCCTGTAACACTTAAAACTTAGGCCACAAAAACTTGGTAAGTGTTAGTACAATAATCGCCAAGTGGCTAGAGAGGAATCTTCAACAAAACACAATAACCAACAAGATCAATCACAGAGATGGCACGATGGTTATCCCGTGGTTCGGCCAAGACCAACGCTTGCCTACTCCACGTTGTGGCGTCCCAACGGACGAGGGTGGCAATCAACCCCTCTCAAGCGGTCCAAAGACCCACTTGAATACCACGGTGTTTTGTTTACTTTACTCAATCCCGTTTGCGAGGAATCTCCACAAATTGGAGCCTCTCGCCCTTACACTTGAAGTTCACAAAGAAGCACGGAGCAAGGGAGGGATTAGCAACGCACTCAAGACAAGAAATCACAGCAACACACGCACACAAGTCGCAATGAGAGCTCACAACACAACTCAATGAGTTCACCACTCAACTAGAGCTCTAATTGCTATCGCAAAGAATCGAAGGCGCGGAATCGATGTCTTGGTGCTTAGGAATGTTGTAGGAATGCTTGGTGTACTCCTCCATGCGCCTAGGGGTCCCTTTTATAGCCCCAAGGCAGCTAGGAGCCGTTGAGAGCAATCTAGGAAGGCTGATCTTGCCTTCTGTCGATTGGCGCACCGGACAGTCCGGTGCACACCGGACACTGTCCGGTGCCCGATTTCCTTCCATAAATGGCACAGTCGACCGTTGGCAGCCTGAGAGCCGTTGGCGCACCGGACATGTCCGGTGCACACCGGACAGACCGGTGCCCCCTTCTAGCCGTTGGCTCGGCCACGTGTCCCGCGCAGATCATGCGGCCGACCGTTGGCCCTGCCGACCGTTGGCTCACCGGACAGTCCGGTGCACACCGGACAGTCCGGTGAATTATAGTCGTACGTCGACGATGAATTCCCGAGAGCGACGAGTTCGCCTGTGAACGGCCCACCGGACAGTCCGGTGCACCACCGGACAGTCCGGTGAATTATAGCCGTACACCGCCGTCGAAGTCCCGAGAGCAGCCTTTTTCCTCGAGCCAGCCTGGCGCACCGGACACTGTCCGGTGCACCACCGGACAGTCCGGTGCACCCAGACTAAGCAGACTTTGGCTGCATGAGCCATCTCTTCTCCAACTCGATTTTTTCTGTTTCCAGTACATAGACACAATACATTAGTCTATAAAACAATGTACTAAGTCTGAGAAACATACCTTTATCCTTGATTTGTACTTTGTCCACCTTTTTACAATTAGGCACTTGTGTTGGACACTAAATCACCAAAATACTTAGAAATGGCCCAAGGGCACATTTCCCTTTCAATAATTATGAGCGCAAGTACTTAGTGGACATGGGACAGGATCATCCTGTAGCACCATGGAAGAGGGATGGAAGAAGAAGGGGACATTAACAATAGCAATGGAAAACGAAACCATAAGCAAATCAAACGAATGGACTCATGAACTCAATGAAGCCCAGCCCGTGCGCATAGAAGGACACGCGGGGACTAGAAAGACATACGAGACGGTGGCCCCGTCTGCATCCTTACGAGCAATGTCTGCATCACTGGGATCTGCTGCATCCAGCTTTGTGCCCTCCGATAGGGCATCAACCATCATCGTGAATAGGGGAAGTTTTCTCGCCATAAAGCGGGCCAATGGGCCATGTCGGTGTTTTGGGTCCGACCACGCACCCAGGGTTGTCCCTCGAGGTGCTTTTTGGAGTAGGACGGTGTTACCGGCTGTAGCTCGATGGTTCGTGCTAGATGCACGAGAGACAGTGGACAATTTTGTACAGGTTTGGCCGCTTTGAGATGTGTAATACCCTACGTCCTGGCGTGAATACTTTGTGTGGTGGGTTACAAGGAGGTTCTCTAGTATCGAGGATGTTAAAGAACTGGGTGATGGCTAAGTGGTGAGATATATTTTTGAGGGGGTGCCCCCTAGGCCTTATATACTCGACCGTGGGGCATTACATGCGGATATGATAACAATGTGAGCCTAAATAATAGTGAACCGACTGAGCCTATCTTCCTATAATTCCGTCGACCTATCTCCGCTCAATTCTGATGTATGAGGCCCCTGCGCGGGAAGGTTGGATCCTTGTTGCGGTTGCCTTTCAAACTTATCAAACCGTCTAGGCCTGCGTCAATCCAATCTTGTGTCGACCCACTTTACCGGACGTGCCTCCCCAGGCCCACGATGGGATGGCCTTGCGAATTATTGGGCCCGCAGGCCTTTCGCGAGGTCTTTTAGCTTTCTAGTGGAATCGGGGGATATCTATCCCCCACAAGCCCCCAATCTTTGGGTTGATTTTGAAATAAATGGCCCAAAGATTCTAGGTCCAGCTTGCAGTTTTTGATTTTGATAAGGAATGCCTTGAAAATAAGTCTGTCGAGCCGTTGCTTCTGAACTCTGAGTGACTCGGTAAAAACGATCTTCTGTTGTTTTCTCCTGCCATTATTCACCGGCCTTCGCTTTATTCCTCAAAAATCGGTGCTCTGTCTCGGGTTTATGCTTTGGAGGTCAGCATTCTGCTCTTTGGAATTCAAAATTCATTGGGCGCACCGAAGGTGCACCCAATGGGTGTAGCCCCCGAGCTTCGAGTGAATTTTTGAAAATAATCCACTCAAAGGTCTTCATTTCAAGTCTTCTTGGAAATCATTTTTATCTTCAACTCATGTTTTTAGAAGTCAGCATTGTTTTATTTTCATCTCATGCTTTAGAAATCAGCATTCTGCCTTTTGGGGTTGAAGATTCATTGGATGCACCGGAGGTGCACCCAATGGGTGTAGCCCCCGAGCTTTGAGTGGATTACTGAAAATAATCCACTCGAAGGTCTTCATCTCATGCTGTTTTTAGAAATCATCTTTTCCTCTTCGTTGAATGCCTTAGAAGTCAGCATTATATCATCAACTTTATGCTTTAGAGGTCAGCATACAGTTTTCCCTTTGAGATCGAGCACGCGATCTGCCCATATCTTGTTAGGTTTGAAATTTATTTGATCCACGACAGATTGGACGTTCGGTAGATGGCTCTTGGCTAGTCTTCATATCGCTTCGTGCTTAAATGTTTCTATTGATTAGACTTGTACCTCATCGGCTATATTTGGCTTTCCTCTGATCTTCGTTGATATCTTCCTTCTATCTTGAGGTATTCATTGTGTATACTGTATGGATGTGACTGCTTGGGAAAATCTATTGAAAATTCCTGGACGTCCCCCCCAATGGGTGTCGGCAAGGGACGACTTGGTGCGCTGAGCGTTTAGCAAACTGCCCCTGAGTAGTAACTTGACGTGACCGCGGGTGTAATCATATCGTCCAAGCAGTTGACTTGAGTCCCAATGGGTGTCGTGTTACGTGAGACGGCGCCAGCCGCCTGACTTGTTTGCAGACGATTTGAATGCTTATTGATTATTTGCGACTATTCAGTGGCCGTGGTAGGAGATGAGTGGTTGCCTTCTTCTTCTATAAATAGAGCGCTTATTTCACTGGTGTCTTCACACATCTCTCTACCGCTTGCTGCTTACTCTCTTCTCTTCTACTCCACCATGGGCAAGAGCAAGAAAGGCGGAAGCTCCTCGCACCATTCCGGCGACAAGCGGAAGCGCGAGCCGACTCCTCCTTCGGAGGACTTCGGCGATTCCGAGTACTTGGAGGAGGAGTTCTCCTCTGAGTTCGAGGGATCGCCGGTCCATGCCTCTCCCCCGGCATCGTCTGACGATTTAGACGATTCCCAAGGGATTGCTGCAGAAGTGTGGACCTACATCCAGGCCGTCGAGCACGCTGGGCTCGAGGGCTCGGATGAGTCGGAGGTCTCCTCATGGCGGCGAGGGCGACGGCGGCGACAGGGGCGACGGTGATGGCGGTGGCGGCGGCGGCAAGGGCAACGACAAGGGTGACGGCGGCAACGACAGTGGCAATGGCAAGTGTGACGGCGGAAGCAGCAAGGCCAGTGGTTAAGCACCACTGGCTTAGATGTTAGTATAGTAGTAGAAGTAGTATTAGTAGAATAATGTAGTAGTATTTAGTAGTATAGTGTAGTGAAATGTAATGTATTAGTGTAATGTACTGAACAGTGGGAAGAAAATCAACTCATAATGAGTTGATTTTTAAGTTTTTGAAAATACTTCCCCTCCTTATATAATGCAGAAGACTTCTCCTTGTTTTGTGCGCTTTTCTTGTTTTTCCTCCGTTTCCTTTGCAATTAGCTGACCGACTGTATTTGTGTTTAGAGTAACTGAGTCCTTTTAAGCCATCTCAGCGTTTTAGATATAACGGCCAAGTGATTACGGGTGACGTCGGCGTTTTAGAAGTAATGGCCGAGTTATATCGAGCCACGTCGGCGTTTTAGAAGTAACAACCGAGTGAAGACCGGTGATGTCAGCATTTTAGAAATAACAGCTGAGTTATATTGAGCCACGTCGGTGTTTTAGAAGTAACAGCTGAGTGATGACTGGGCACTTTTAGAATCGGTGCTTGGCCCTGGGAAACCCCATTTGTACCGCGTCGTCGCACGCCTCTGCTTTCTAAGCCCTAGCCTTACTTTTCGCTTCTAGACCTCCTCTGTTTCCCTTTGATCTCGCTTACGCTCAGTTCGCCAGCGAGATTGAGATGGCGCCCAAGCGAAAGAGCCAGAATTCCGTCGCTGCGATTATTCCTCCCATCGATCCCAACAGTCAATTGCCTTTCACAGGTAATCACATGTCTGTTGTTTTCGAGTTGGACCTTCTTCATCTTGTCTCGGTCGAAGTTCTTCCCCCAAAGGAGCTTTGCTCTTAGCGGATCTGTCGTGGGGTTACTGTCCCGACGGATGACACCCACGGGTTCGTTATTTACGTTCCTTTTCTCATCCGCGGCCTTGCTCTTCCAATTTCTCCTTTCTTTCACGGTCTCCTTGATTTCTACCATCTGAATCCGACTCATCTGAATCCCAACACCATTCTGCAAGTTCTGTTTTTGTTCACTTATGTGAAGCCTATCTCGGAATTCTGCCGCATTTTGGTTTGTTGAAGTACCTATATCATTGTCGGCCTAGAATGGCCGGGGGGCAGCACCAGCTCGTGGGTGGTGCGAGTTTGGAGATGCGCCGTGGGAAGAAGATAGAGTACCTCGACATCCCACTCAAGGACAGCATCAAAGGATGGCGCTTGGAGTGGTTTATTGTGGAGAATCATGGCAAGTCATTGCCCCCTCGGTCAGGGAGACAGCCGGATGTTCATGCTCCAAGTTGGACTGAATCCCCCACAGACTTGGAGATAGCTGAGGCCCGGGTTCTGCTTGCGGAAGTTGGTTTGTTGAAGGAGAGAGGTCTGACTGCTGAAGCTGTAGTTGGAGACTTTGTTTTTAAGAACATTCAGCCACTGAAGGACAGAGCATACCCGGCTTATTTGTATAGTGGTGTTACTGACTCAACCCGGGTTACCAATAGGAGGATTCCTGCTATGGATTTGGTAAGCCGGCTGGAGATGATCCTTAGGGGCAAAGTGTCCAATATTGGTGCTCCTGTTGCATATTCTGCCTGGAATCTGCCACCTTCCAAGACTTTTTTCAGTTTTGTGTCCAATCCTCCTGCTAGCAACAGTGGCTTGGGTCTTAGAGTGTGACCCTCTCCCGAAGAAGTCGAGGCTCTGGTTGCTTCACTTGGTGATCTCCCCAACGATGAAAAGCAAGTTCACTTTGAGATGCCTATAAACCCGAGTGATGTAGAGATAAGTGCTATACTGGACATGTTGGCTGAGGATTCATCTGACTCCATCCCTACTGAAACCATAGCTATTGTTACTGTCCCCGAGCCTGAAAAGACCTTGACTGCTCAAAAATCTGATGGTGTTCGCCCAAAGCGCCTTCGTCCGGCCAGACATCCAACTGCTCCTACCGAGGGGAAGAGGAAGAAAAAGAGGAGGCTTCGACGAGTGTCATGTTTGAATTAGGATGTTGGCCCTTCTGCTCCTGCTACTGAGGAAGTGCCAGTGGAACTTTTTACTGGAGCTGATCCCAATGGGTGTGACCCTGCTGACGCTGACCCCAATGGGTGTGACCTTGATGATGCTGATCCCAATGGGTGCAATCTGGCCGACGCTGACCCTAATGGGTGTGTTGTTCGTGTTGTTGAAGAGGGTGAGGAAGAGGAGGAGGAAATCCCCTTAATTTAGAAAAACAGTCGGCGCTACCTGGTCAGTGGGGGGAGTAGTGATATTCCTTCTCCAGCCTTGTCTGCACTCGTTGGTCTGCAAGAGTTGTCCATAGCAAATTTTGATCAGGCTCTCGAGGATATGATTCCTGAAGTTTTGCTGTCCGAGCCAATAGATGGTGGTATGATGGACGTTTGCACTGACATTCCGGATGTGGGGTTAGAGTTATCCCGAGCAGCGTCTCGAGCCTCATCAACCTTGGAGTGCGGTCTTCAGAGTCAAGAAGCTGGTCTAGGTTGCTCCATTCCCATGGAGGTAACTGAGAATCCTTCAGCTTTAGAGGTGGTTGTTGCAGAGAACTCGGTCCCCAAGGATGGCGTCAGCGATTGCCCAGCCCCCGAGGGTGTTGCCGGCAATGAACCGGCCCAGGTGGGTAGTGCGAGCTACAACCCAGCCCCCGAGGATGCTGCCGGTGGTGATCCGGCTCCGATGGGCAATGCAGGCTGTGACCCAGCCCCCGAGGGTGTCCGAGCGGGCTCTCCTTCTCATACCTCCATGGATGTCCACATCGGGTCTTCTCCTCCACATTCTGATTGCATGGCAGCAGCACGTGTTTCAAATTAGAAAGTCGCCTTAGAGACCGGCACACCCAATGCTAGAGTTTTGATTTCTGCCGATAATGTTGAGTTGATCCCCAATGATGCTCTTCAGATTGCCTTGGCTGATATTCCCTCATCGAGTCACCAACTGGTTTCTCATGATTTGGGGCTTCCTTCATTCTTCTCCAATCTTCAGGTAACTTGGTTTTTCCTGATCTAGCTAAACTTCGAGCGAAATATTGTCTTTGCACTCACTTGTTTTCAATACCAGGCTTTGGTTGACGAGATGGCTGATCGGCTGAGATCACAGGGTGCTTCTATCCCAGAAAGAGCTCTGTCTCTAATGCATTGGAATCCAGTGCTACTTCAGCAGCGGGTATCTGAGTTGGAGATGACAAATGCTGGTTAGTGCCTCTGTTTCCTCTTTGGACACTTGATTAGTCTGCTTTTTACTGAGTGTCATTCTTCAACCATTTCTTGCTAGATATGGTCCGGCGGTACTCTAAGCTCGAGGAGAAGTACTCTCAAGGTCAAATGGACCTGGCTCGAGCTTCTGCTTCTTTAGACGACGCCAACTTATTGAATTCCTCTCTCAATGCCCAGCTTGACTCTGAAAGGGTGGCTAACAAGGTAAGTTTGCTTTGACTTTCTCTGCTGTGTTCTTACTGCCTGCTAGGTATTTGAGAGCTGATTCTTGTTTGCAGGAAGAAAAACGTGCCCTTGCAGCTTCTCGCGATAACCTTGATAGGTTATATCGCGACGCCAACAATTCTTTGACTATCTTGGAGAGGAGCCATCGCTTTACCATGGCAGACTTGGATAATCATCGTTACAAGCTGCAAGAGTCCCAGGATGAACTCATTCGTGTTAGGCAATTGGTGTCAAGCAAATATTATGTCATCAAGGATCTGCGCACTTCTAAAAGATCAGTCATCCAAGAGCTAGAAGCTGCTCGGCTGGCTGTTAAGGCTGTTGAAGACACTTCTAACACCTTGAAGGCTCAGCGTGATAAGGCTATGGACAAAGCCATTCGCGCAGGGCGAATCTTGATGAGAAGGCCGGGTGTGATTGTTCCTAACGACATAATTGCTGATGTCAACGCTGCTCCTGACTCTTCGAGTCGTCCTTCTTCATCAGTTGCTCCTGAGAAAAACATTACTAAGTAGAAACACTAAATGCATTGTGTGTGTGGTCAATGTACTCGAATGTTCTGTTAGAAAATGTTCTTGGTACTGAATGTTATTATTATTTTTCTGTTGTTTGAATTCAACAGTCGTTATGATTGCAGAAGTAAGTGCAGTGTGATGGTTTTGAAACTTCCTCCTATTTCGCGGGGCATAGAGATCGCCCTAAGATGAGCAATCGAAAACGTGCTTATGCTGAATCGAGTAGTCGCGAGCATGCCATGTCGATTTAAGTCATTACTAACTTAAACCGACTGCTCCGTTGGTAGGGTCTAGTGATCACCCTGAGTTAAGTAAGCGTGAGCATGCCACACCGCCTTAAGTCATTGCCGACTTAAGCCGATTGCTCCGTTAATATGGCATAGTGGTCACCCTGAGTTAAGTAAGCGTGAGCATGTCACACCGCCTTAAGTCATTGTCGACTTAAATCGATTGCTCCGTTAATAGGGCATAGTGGTCACCTTGAGTTAAGTAAGTGTGAGCATGTCACACCGCCTTAAGTCATTGTCGACTTAAGCCGATTGCTCCGTTAGTAGGGCATAGTGGTCACCCTAGGTTAAGTAAGCGGGCAGATCGACAATAAACAATTCGAGTGCCTTTGAGAATGAAGTCATTTTATTGATGGTGTATCTCCCAATTACAGAATACAATGCAGTCTCCAGGTTATCTGGCACTTGTTGCTCGGTCCATTCTGATATGAAATCAACTAGTGCTTGGGTCTTGATTGCAGTATGAGGTCGAAACTCAATATCGTGAGCCCCCAGCTCGCAGGCCCACTTGGCTATTCTTCCTATGGCTTCTTTGTTGTGGAGAATATCCCCTATTGGAAATCCGATGACTATGACTTTGTGATCGTCAAAGTAGTGATGGAGCTTGCGTGCAGTTAGAAGTACTGCATACAATAGTTTCTGAACTTGAGGATATTTCTTCTTCGAGGGACCCAGGACTTCACTGATGAAATAGACGGGATGTTGCACTGGGTATGTGTGTCCTTCTTCTGCTCGCTCGACTACTAACTCTGTGCTCACCACGTGAGTCGTGCAAGAGATGTACAACAACAGATCTTCAGCCGGTTGACTCGGCGTGGCTTGACGCGGCGGTTTTAGCACTGATGGTGTTGTCAGGAATTTCTTTAGTGCATCTAGAGCTTCCTGAGCCTCTAGAGTCCACTGGAACTTGTCTACCTTATTGAGAAACTTGTAGAACGGTAGGCCCTTTTCTCCCAGTCTTGATATGAACCTGCTTAGGGCTGTCATGCATCCAGTAAGTCTTTGTACTTTCTTTTGTGATCGTGGTGCCTCCATTCTCATGATAGCCTCGATCTTTTCTGGATTAGCCTCAATTCCCCGGTGGCTGACAATAAACCCGAGCAATTTCCCTGCTGGTACTCCAAAGAC